>JAPFBL010000132.1:0-600000 GCA_026182355.1 Hermatobates lingyangjiaoensis | reverse complement strand
TGCGTGCAATACACAGGGAATTCTGTGAACTTCCCTTAAATTTATCTGATAAAGTTTATGTTCCTGGGAGCTGGTCGAAAAATAGGTAATTATTGCTGATTTTAATAAATTAATTATTTATTAGTGTCAAATTTATTACTATCAGTAACTGCCGACTGTTTCCTCTTGATATCAACGGATGTCGTAATATTGAAGTTAGTTACGTCAGTATTTCCTCTATGTGTTTCTTCTTAAGTGTTTATTTGCTATTTAATGTGTTGTCCTCGTGAATGGTTGGGTAGCAGCACATGCAACGACAGATAACGGTTTCGTTGGTTCGGAAATAGAAGCTAGCCTTGAGTCATTAAGTTTTTTGAATTTTTTATGATGAATGTAAAGTAGATATGACAAATGTCCATTGTTTTTTGTTAGTTTATAGCCCTGACGATGTCTTAAAATAAAGATGAAACTTTAGCGAAAAGGTGATTCTGTATATTAACCCTGTCCAAACTCCAAGAAGAAGAAAATGTTTATATATATATATATATGAATGAATATATATGAATATATATTATGAATATATATGAATATATGATATATATATATATATATATATATATGAGTGGACGCATTTACGTCTCCGTTCCTTCATTCTTTCTCCTTTTATTTTCTTTCTTTCTACTCTCCTGAAGACGGCAAGACGCCGAAATTATCGAGATTCGTGAGTGTTCGTCCTTTTTCTTGTGTTCTCTAGCTGTAACTTTAATTATATATATATATTTAATATAAGGAAATCATTCTCCCTTTCTACCTCTTAACAAAATTCTTCTTACTAACTTTCCCTTGTGGTTGAAGACCCTTACCTATGTTTCTTTAGTGACTTTATTTTTCTTCATTTTCAGATATATGACCGTGATTCCCAATGAAACCACTCGAGTCAAGTTACCTGTAGATGACGTCACCAATGACAATTTAACAGGATATATTAATGCTAATTATATTAGGGTGAGTAAACATTGATTTCAATAGTTCATTAGTATCAATATTATGATTGTCGTGCAATTGATATGAAATTTATAAAAAATAATTTAACTCGTCATAGTTTACAACTTTAATTAAACAAATAAAATTTTGCACTTCCTAGTAGTGAATGAAAAAAAATAATGTTTTAATCTTTTAGAGATTTACGTACAGTTTTTTGTATTTATAAAATATTACTTTTTAAATGTGACAATGAGAAGGGGGAGGAGGAAGGATAATTAAACCTGTTGAATGTATAACTATAGTTTGATGAAAGTATGGACCGTGAAGTAGAAACAAAATTAACGTTTATCAGGGCTCGGTCAGTTCTTCAGGTTCAAATTAAACTCATTTCCAACAGTTCGGTTTTTATTTAAAACCTTTTTATAAACAGAAGTATAACATTTTGAAACAGAAAAATTAAGTATTACATTAAACATTATTTTACAACAAAAATAGTCTGTGGATTTTAACAACAGTGTAGTTTGAATGAACACGTGACACTTTCAAACTTTTAGAGTGTCACGTGTTCATTCGAACTAGACTGTTGTTTAAATCCACAGACTATTTTTGTTGTAAATAATTTTTAATGTAATACTTAGTGTTTCTGTTTCAAAATGGTATACTTGTGCCCATGATAAAGGTTTTATATAAAAACCGAATCGTTGGCAATGAGAATTTAATTTGAACCTGAAGAACTAACCGAGTCTTGATAAACTTTAATTTTGTATAAATATAATAATCAAGTGCCTGTCAGTCTGTGTTTGTGTGTGCGCGTATGTATGTGTGTGTGTGTCTGTTCACATTAGACAAATGGATAAATGACATCCAATTTTAATGTGTGGAGTCTCATTTTCTTAGTGAAATTTTCGTGGGAAAAAAAGGGAACATTTTTTTACATATAAGAAAAAGAAGTTTTGATGTATTAGAAGTCGAGTTGTTGGCATTTTTTTTTTATTAGCTTAATGAAATATAGCTACAACCATATGTGTATCACTGGGTGAGGTCACTCCAGAGACCATAATTCAAAAGATGCTCCAGAGTGCAGAAAATTGGTTAAAAGCTGCATACTTTGTAGAGGCGGTTCTCCGTCATAAGAAAAATGAAAGCACGAGGCAAGGACTCACGATAATCCATAGATGAACGAATGGGGACAAGAAGATGAATCCTATTCAGGAGGACTGAGGCACCGGCATGAAGTAATGTGACATACGCTTCCGTGTCGGGTATTGCCAAGAAATAGGATGTGGTTTTTTAGTGGGTCGGGACCCCCAACTCCACATACCCTAAGCAAGACGTTTTGCAAAGGGATCTGCTGAACAGATTTTTCCACATCCTACGACGGAAAAAAAACCATATGTGTGAGTTACAAAACAACAAAAGTGATAGATTCGGGTTTGTATTACGTATGGAGTTGTCCACAGAAATACCGAAAAATATAGTTCTTCTGGTTACACTACTACTAAAGCTATAACAGCAAGCAGGAGACCACAAAATAACGTCCTATGTCTCATTAATTGCTAACATGTGACTTATACAGAATGTCACAAAATATCGTTCCGTGAATCGCACACGTGCAGTTGGTATCCGACTTACGACGACCTGTACTTACGACGGGTAAGACTTTTTTCCCGGTTTACTTAGTAGTTCACTTGTTTAAATAGTTGTCTTATCTTTCTGATAAATCAGTTAATTAGACTGTTTATACTGAGATTTTTCTCAATATATATCTAAGAGCATCCCTCCTAATGTTTGACTTTTTTTCGCCATTCGATATCAAGTAGACATTTCAGGTTTCAAACTTATTAAAATGAAATAAAAATAAATAAGATAAAATAATAAAACTGAAACTAAAATGCAAAAAATTGATAAACAAAGTGTAAATAAAATGGATAAGATATTAAGATACTTGTATCTTAAATAAAACGAGAGAAAAAAAGTTTACATTAGGTTTACTAAATATACGTACATACCGGTATATAGATCAAACCACAATATGAAATGGGAAAACAAGGCCAAGATCTTTCAAGACCGCTTGTTACGGTTGAAAGATCTTGGTCTTTTTTCCCATTTCATATTGTGGTTTGATCATTGATTGTTATTTCACGTGTTTATGTGAAATCTTTTTATATCGGTATATAGATACCATTCGTTATCAGGTAGGCAGTTCAGGTTTCAAATATTTTGTGCAAATTATTCAAATGAAATAAAAATAAATAAAGCTATTTATTTCTGAAATAGAAAAAAATAAATGAGGTATTTACTCATACCGGGTTTAAAACGATAATTCACAGTCTACTCAGAAAAGAAATTTTTTTATTCAAACTACGTGTTTCGAACACTTTGTATTCATCATCAGGTAATATCCAATAGGAGCTGTGGAGAACAGACGACATTAGGATGTCACGTATTACCATTCAGACTCTATCTCTCATCACCTACAATCCTATGTTCACCCGTCCACTGCTTCTATTAGATCTTACCTGATGATAAACATGGAAGTGTTCAAAACAAGTTGTTTGTTGGTTTTCTAATTCCCGCACTTATAAGGCTTTCACCTATTAGTACTGTCCTATGAGCGGAAATTGTGGCTCATTGATTATTTGGCACCCATTTAAGTAATGGAAGAACCACATTACCTGTTGATTCTACATTGGGAGTTCTAAATTTTACCAATCTCAAGTGTGTTTAGAGTAGGGATCTTTAACGAATACCTGACATCGTACAGGCTTCGGACTGCGGTTTAACGTCCTCTCCGAGGGACGACGTGTTTAGATTTATTCACTTCCCACGTAAATAAAACAAGGGCCATGTTGGTATCGAACCTGGACCTACCAGTTCAGATGCTAGTCAATCTACCACCCTGTTTGAAACAAGTACCATAGTTTAAATAAAAAACTTTTTTTGTGTGGAGACTTTGCATTATCGTTTTAATCCCAGTAATTATATTAGTATTTTTTCGTACAGTTAAATTTCAATTTTATCAGTTCGGAGTATCTTGGTAGATGTTTTGTATCTGAAAACTGATATGTGTATACTACTTTTTGTAATCCTGATATCCTGAATGTGTATGCTTCCAGGGTTACGACGGAGAGGAAAAAGCTTTTATTGCTACCCAAGGGCCATTGGCGAACACAATACCCGATCTATGGTCAATGGTTTGGTCTGAAAAGGTACCCGTTATTGTTATGATAACAAAACTCTGGGAGAAATCCAAGTCAAAATGTGAACCTTACTTTCCATTGGATCTTCATTCATCGGCCAGCTATGGAGAGTTTACTGTCTCTGTGATGTCTATCTCTAACAAGGATGGCTATATTGTTCGTGGATTAGAACTTCAGGTAGTTTATTAGAATAGTCATATGGTTAACTACAAGATTGATTTGATAAGGAAAGTAGAGGGATTAGGGAGTCACTTAAAGTATCAATAAATTGGTCTAGGTCAGGCCCAGGCAACTGTGGCCCGCCCGCGATCTGTTTTGACATCGCACCTTTTATACGCGAGCCACGAACCACAATATGGCAGACAACAAAAGTATAATTCTTGGGACGCTGATTGAATTTTATAATTCTTACCTTGGGATAAAATTCCCTAGGTTTGCTACAAAAAGTTCTGAATTTTGGCTTCACATACATTTAAACAAATCTTTTCCTGTATAAAATAGAATAAAACAGATGTTCTGTAACAGACCAACAATTTTCAGTTAGTAATAAGGGTCCCAACTAGCAACCTCACTCCAAACTTCAAAATATTAGTTAAGAACTATGATAGGACGCATTTGTTTCATTGAATAATAAAATTAGATTTAAACTTTTCAGAATAAAGCCATAGTAACTTGATTTTTTGAGTTATTTTTATTAAATCTATTTATTACGATAGACATTTTTTATTTGTAACTAATGCGCTTTTTATGTATCTTTGATTTTTGAATGATTGAATTATTTCTTATATTTCCTCTGTTATGTAGACTTATGGAAATGGTTTGTAGGCAATGTGAATTTAATTTGGACCTGAAGTCCTGATAAATTATTTTTATATTTATATTATATATAATATATATATATTTTATAATATATATATATATAATAGGTGTGTTCTCTAATCGGGTTCGGTCAATTTTCCAGGATATAAAATCAAACTCTCGTTGCCAACGTTTCGGTTTTATTTAAAACCTTTTTCATAGGCAGATAGTAAGAATTTTTTAACTAAGAAAATGAAATTACATTATTTAAAGGAACAACAATGTTAGCCGGACTAACATTGTTGTTCCTTTAAATAATGTAAATTTCATTTTCTTAGTTAAAAAATTCTTACTTCTGCCTATGAAAAATTTTTTTAAATTAAAACCAACGTATCACGTATTATGTAGTTCAGTCCTACGTAAAATGACCAATCCCGATGCGATTACGAAAACCTTTGACTTCCGGTGTTATGTTTTTATATGTTTATATATATATATATATATATACTATTTTTTTTGAAATAGCGTGACGCATCTGAAACACGGACAAATACAGTTCACTTATACAAATGAAATCATCAGAAATCAATACGGTCACGTCCTCTGGATCCGTGCAAGCTTGAGTTTCCATTCGTTATCTTCCTAAGGACGCAGTTCAAACTCAATAATTATGAGACTGTATAGTGTCGTTAACCTTTTTCTTCTATTCGGTGTTCTTTGTCTTATATTGAAGCTATTAATATAAGTGTATGATTATATATATTATATAGTAAACGTACGTAAAGTATATAAAATAGATAGAGTAAGAAATGATAGAGAGAGAGAGAGAGAGAGAGAGAGAGAGAGGGAATTTATACTAGTACCAGGTTAACACTGTTAAGTTACTTATCAATCTAGGGTGTTAGCTCATGAAAATATTTAATGAATTTTGATAACTTTACTAACATCAGTCCTGGATTATTGAAAATGGCTGGGCATTTAGTAAAGAAGGTTGCTAGACAAGTTGTCTGTTAGCAGCCCTATTTTTTTTTGCTCATCAGGGATGTTGGGTTCGTTGAAAATATTTTTTCATTCTTTTACAACGCCAATGTCTACTTCCCCGTTAACTACTTTTAATTAAAAGTAGTTTAATTTAAATTTTTATAAGTCGTTTACTGATGACTTACTGTCCTGTTGAAATATTCATGTGTATTTAATAATATATGTAGAGTACAAACATGAATATGTAAGTTATTTTCTATTAATGTTATAATTATAATTTTGATTGATTTGGTTTTAGAAAGGAGATGTTAAAAGATCCGTGAACCACTTCTGGTTTGACTCCTGGCCAGATCACAAGACTCCACCTAATACTCACTCCCTTTTAAGTCTTGCCAAAGAGGTTGAAGTTGCCAGGTTTGTATTTTTATATATTTTTTTTTCTCATAAAACTATTCAACGAATGAGAATCAATTTTTGAGAGTTTTAATCTTTAGTTTCCAAGTGGTAAAGTTTTTAGTGATCAAATAGATGGTTTTCTTACGACTCTTATTGACATGGTTGTTTAAAAGAAAGGTCTGTTGTTATTTCTAGCAGAAAAATGTCTCTTATTGACATGGCTGTTTAAAAGAAAGGTCTATTGTTATTTCTAGCAGAAAAACGTCTCTTAAGGACATGGCTGTTTAAAAGAAAGGTCTGTTGTTATTTCTAGCAGAAAAATTATCTTATTGACATGCTGATATACAAGAAAGGATCGTTGTATTCTACAGAAAAGTATCTTACTTGACATAGGATGTTTAAAACCTGTTTTTTTTCAGAAAAACGTCTCTTAGAAATGGTTAAATGAAGAGAATACATGTTGTTTTCTAGCAGAAAATTATCAAAGATATACAGAAAGATCTTGATAGAATTATTTATCTTGACCTAGGATGTTTAACCTTTTTTTTTTTACTGTTACGAAATGGTTCAAAATGATAGAGAATACATTTGCATCGACATTACAATATATCATATTGTATGAGTTAAGAGATAAATACGGACGATTCTATAAACAATATTATGAAATATTACAAATATTGTGGCTATAAATTAATATTATTAAGTACAACTTTTAAATTCAGTTTTTGCATATTTCCTAGAAACAAATCTCTTGAAAGAAAAAACCCCTGGGGAAAAATCCCCGCCCCCCTCAAAAAACAATTAAAAGATAAACTAACACTAAATTTTTCTTACTCTGTATATATGTATATAATTTACCATTCGGCGATATAAACCAAAGAAAAGAGAATATGATTACTTGATCTAGGATTCTGTGCATTCTAAGTTAATGATTTGAGAGTTAACTTTGACATTAAGACATTATACTTTGACAGTATTGTTTACATTGTGTTTATTTGGATGTATTTTATTTTTCTGAAACGATTTTTTCATTTTTATATTAAAAAAAATATTGGTTATTGTTTTAATTTATTTTATTTGAGTGATGAATTTGATTTACTTCAGCATTTGTATATTTTGCTATTTTCCAGTTTTTATTTAAATAAATAAAAGACCTGTAAACATTATTTTGATTTTTACCGATTTTTTTACATTTTTTGGTATTTGGTATTTGTTCGATATACTTATATACTTATATATACTTAGTATATAATATATAATAAGTATATATATATATACACTTAGATATACTTATAGTCAAAAAATAGATTTATTTTCTTTTTTTGAAGGGGGATTTCTTCCCCGAGAGGTTTTTTCCAGGGAGATTCTTTCCTGCACCGTTTATTCATCGCTTTCAGCATACTCTCCCTCCATCCCTTAACAATTCAAAGAACCTATTGTGTTATTCAAAACACTGCTGGGAAGCCTTATTCTGTTCTTTCATTAAGCATGTCGCTTTTTCTTTCTAATCTTTTCAATGGTCTCAAAGTTTCTTTCTTTTAATACAAAAGTTACTTGGGGGTGGGGTGGAGGGTCGGGGAAGAAGTAACCAGGTCAGAAACCTGGCTTGAAACAAAACATAATCAAATTAAGTGATTTCTTAAGAATGAATTTCTTGTCCAAATTATAATAATAATTATTGATGATAAATATATTTGAATGTAATAGAGTGAAAAATTACCTAACTATTAGCATCATTTATAAAAGCATGTATATATTAAATTTATTAATAACAAGACTTCACATTAACACGTGAAATAACGGTTAATTATCAAACCACAATATGAAATGGGAAAAGAAGACTTAAGATCTTTCAACCACAATAAGCGGTCTTCGTCAGTTGGGTTTTTGACTCTGACAAAGACCTCTTGTTATGGTTGAAAGATCTTAGTTTTTTTTTCCCACTTCATATTGTTGTTTGATCATATTTTGTATGTATTGAAAGTGCATATGCTTTGGATTATGTCTCTTAGTAGCAATGATTTTGTTTAATCATTTGGTAAAATATTGTTGAATTCTAATCGTAATTATTAATCATCCTTAGTTTTCTCATTATCTTTTTAAGGAGAGATTGAGGATATACTAGAAACTTACACCTATAACACTGATTCCTCAAGCGAATATTGTGTCGCCGTAATTAATTTATATTGAGAATCCTAAATTTTGCATAACTTAAATATGTTCAGAGCTAGGATCTGTAATGGGTATCTGACATTATACAGACTTGGGATCGACGGCTTAACGTCCTTTCTGAGGTGCAACGTGCTCAGGTCTTTTATCTTTCCGCTTGGAAAAATATCGATGGCCTAAGTGAGAATCGAACCTAGATCCTACCAGTCCCCTGAAGCAAGCACGCAAACCACTGAGCTACTCTGATCCATTATTTAGTGTCCACATTTATAGGCTTTACGCGATATGTTTTTAGCATATAGGAAACGTGGTTAATTTTTAATCGGTACCTATTTAGTCATGGACGGTGTATTTTCGAATAGTGCCACCCATCCAAGCAGTAGTACCACACTCAATATTGCTTAACTTTTGTAATCTAGTAGCTACCACTGTATTCAACGTATCTCTCGGCATTGGGATGGTTGTAAAATGAAATATTATTCATAATTTTTTTTTTTATTTTTAAATCTAGGATTTAAATCGGTGCTAATACCATATATTAGTTAAATTTTTATTGAAC
Source organism: Hermatobates lingyangjiaoensis (assembly GCA_026182355.1). Lineage (NCBI taxonomy): Eukaryota > Metazoa > Arthropoda > Insecta > Hemiptera > Hermatobatidae > Hermatobates > Hermatobates lingyangjiaoensis. Next base: position 590,934 of record JAPFBL010000132.1, on the reverse strand, counting down.
AAGTTTTCTACTGCAATATAGGTTGAAAGTGGTCACTACATAGTTCTAAACCAGGGGTGCTCAATACGTCGATCGCGAGGCCAATAGTGTTAGATCTCATACAACTTTGAAAAAAAAAAAAGTTCTTGGGTGACAGTCAGCCTATCTCTCTCTCTCTCTCTCTCTCTCTCTCTCTCTCTCTCTATCTATCTATCTATCTATCTATCTATCTATCTATATCTCTCTGTGGTGTGTGTGTGTGTGTTTTGATCCTCCTGCAAAGCTTCTGTCTTTGAGCACAATGAAAAGCTACAAAAAACAGCTGTATTATTATTTTATTTTATTGTTTTTATTTATTTATTTTTAATTATTATTATTATTAATTGTCAATGTATTATTATTATTATTATTATAAAAACATGTTGAGAGCTCTTATTTTGTTGCAATATTGGCTCATGCAATAATGCAAGGTAAGAATGTTCAATAAATTTTAAAATAACATACTTTTATGGGTCGGTAGATCGTTTTGACTTGGTCATTTTATAAGTAGCTCGCATACTGATAAAGTGTGAGCACCCCTGTTCTAAACAAACATGTCAATTACATTTTTATCATATTCAAATTAAAATAAATTAATTTGATCAATGTTTATTCCTGGTAAAAATCCCATTTTTTAAAATTGTAATATGTATTTTTAATATCTTTTATTTTATCAACCATGTATGTTTCTTTAGAAGTTTATTTCCCCATGAGTAATGTTCAGATAGTAAACAAAGCTTAAGCAGGGAAACAATTCATAGATCGTTATAACTGTTTTTTTTTTTTAATATGCTCCATATAGTATATAACATGCTGCATCGAATCTTATTTAACATTAAAAATACAGATTAATATTACATTAAACATTACATTACATTAAATTTAACATAGAATGTAAACGCATAGAAGATATTCCTACATTAAATTTAACATTAAAAACATTATAAAAGGTTTACGAATTTTTTTTCATAAATTCTATGAGGTTTACGAATATTTTAAAGTTTTCAAAGAGTTCACTGTTTTGCACTGTGGTGCTATTTGTTGAAGCCAGACATTTTCAGGTATTTAGTTGTTATATAGACATTTCCTAGTTATCAATGCCATAAAATGTTGTCGCTATTGGTCTAGAATTTGGCAGGTAAACAGTATATGGTCCCAAGTCTGTGGTGATCCACCATCAAAAGAACACCTTATCATTGTCAATGATATTGAAAACTATTGAGGTGGGATTTACTTCCAACATGACCTGAAAGAGCTTGTGTTATCTTGTATGAAAGATCCATGTTGCACTAATTCCTTTCTTTAACTGTAGGAAAGAACGACTTAGTATACAATCCTTTTAACGAGGATGACCATTCTTGTTCCCATCGTTATAACAGTATATTGATATAAAAAAAATGTTGAAGTATTATTTTCAATGTTATTCAGCAAATTTAACATTTTTATGATCTGGAGCATGAAGCTGAATGTAAAAAAAACGTTTATTCAGAAGCAGGACTTTTTTCAATTTTTCTTTAGAAGATTGCAATAATTATTTTTTTTTGGCGTTAATATATTGTACATAGATGAACTAAACACTAACCATGAAGTGGCTAGTGCACAGATAAGATAATGATTAAATGTCAATTGTTAGATTTGCTGGGGCCCCACAGCGTAGACCGAGTGCTGCATGGTTGAGTAGCCCTATAAAAGACTCTGTATCTCCTGTTTTAACCTTGGGAACGCTTGAGTTGAAACAGGAAGAAGAAGAGTGCAAAAAGAAGGATACTTTGAGCAAGAAAAGAGGACGTCAGTTGGAGGAGGGTGAAAGGGAACATGGAGATAAGTTTTTCAAGAGCCCTTTACCTTGGGATGGAGTCTTTAGGTAAACAAAATATATACTTAGTTTTAAACTTAGCCAAAACATTGTTTATTATGAACAGCGGTACGAAATTAAGACAGTAGTGGGCTGAATAGAGAAAGTCAACCCTCAAGAAACCACACTTTCAAGTTTCGTACTACATTTTTTTTCCTCCCCAATAGCATTAATTATCTTTCGGGTATTGACAATTCATAATGAGGGCAGAGTGAGACCGAGTAGCCTAGGCTAATCCTATTTCGTTATCTCAAGCAAAATATATCTTTATTATGCATACAATATTATTACGTATTTTAATGTATAATAAACATGATCTACTATTAACTAATATAATTAGTTTATTTATAATAAACTATATCCACCTGTATTTGATGATTGTGATTGTGATTGTGATTTAAAGCTACGTGAAATAGAGAATAGCTTAGCTATCCTCCCTTCTCATATGCCTATGCTACTCCAATTTTACTCAAATCTTTTCAAATCGCCCAATAGAGTATTTAGCTGGTCTAATCCTGCTAAACTCTGTTGAGGTTAGGCAATATCCTATGGTACGTCTTGGCCTGTCGTCACAGTAAGGCTTTTTTTATGTTCATTATAAAGTTTGTTACATATTAATAATACTAAAAAATGGGAAAACAAGGTTAAGATTTTTCAACAGTAACAAGCGGTCTTCGTCAGAGTCAAAAACCCAACTCAGTTGTTACGGTTGAAAGATCTTAGTCTTGTTTTCCCATTTATTATTGTGGTTTAATCATTGATTGTTATTTCACTTGTTTATGTGAAATCTTTTTATATATTAATAATAGTGTTTATTGACGTTAAATGTGTAGTGTGCTAAAGTAAATGAAATTGAGGTAGCTTAGCTCTTACAGAAAGTTTTAGTGAGGTTATATATATGGTACACCTTGGTATGCTGCCAGCTACTTAGGCCTATCAACCATTAAGCTATCACTTACCAGTGTTACCAATTTCCGGACTTTTCTGTTTCCGGACCTGTCTCGGTTAGTACGGAAATTCGAGGGTCGAATGTATTTGGTTGCTGGATAAGAACGTAGAACGGTGTACAATACTGATGAAAAGGAATGTTTTTTAAACTGTTACTTTGGAAGACACTTGCTGACGTGACCAATGCACTGTTAGGAAGGAAACATCTACTGAGTTAATATATAATAAGTTGAGTAATAATATATGAGTTGCTCTTTGCCAGCATGAGAACTCTTCTTCTTCTTCTTTCCTTCTCCTGATGACGATGAGGTCGAAATATTGAAGTGAGTTGTCTGTTATTTCTACATATTCTTTTCCTGGGGGATTTACTTACTATTCTTCTTCAAGTTAACATCTACACTTTTGAGATCTATTTACCGTAGATCGACTCTCAAAAGTGTAGATGTTAACCTGAAGAAAAACATTAAGTGTTCCAAAGGCATTTTTAGTTCTTATTAAACTTTTTTGTCTGGAGACGTAATTCTTGTAATCCCCCAATAAAATACCACTCTATAACTGATTTCAAAAGTAATGTTATTTTCTTGTAATCATTCGACTTTTTTAATATATAGTAATCTATTTATTATACGTCATTAGTAAAAATTAACCTATTAATTCATTCATGATTTGTTTTATACAATTATTCATTCATTGTGGTTTTAAGCAGTAATATTTATTATAAAAATATATTTTGTTTAAAACAAAAAACCTGGGAAAACGAAAAAAATTGAAAGATAGCATTCCGTTTTAGCAGGCAGGTTTTACTGTATTTGTATTAGAACGTACAGCATTCTTTTGTATTTGATTTCAATGAAATATTTGTTTTTAGGTTTGAATACGAGAGTGGGACTCCGATGGGTCGGCTAAGAGCTGGCAGCAGGTCACGAAGTGATGAAGCAGACTCTCCGACGCAGAGCACTGATGCCGCTGCTCACTCTGTACTGTGGCGTCTGGAGAAGTTGAGTACCAACAGTGATACAACTTTGAGTCCTTGCCTGCAGGGTGTTTTGTCGACAGATAGCACGGATTCAGACCGCAGTCCTTTCAAGACCAACTCGTGTTTCGACAGTCCTCCTTTCACGTCTAGCTCCAGCAGTGGCTCCAGCAGCAAGAGGTGATTTTAGATTAATATTAACCAATTACAATAAGTTTTGCTCTGTCTTTGTATTTTTTAGTTTTTTATATATATTTACCTAATTTTTGTATCATTCTATTTAAAATTCGTTATTTACTTTAGAATCGATTTTTTTTTTTTAATGAATAAAGAGTGATGTGTTTCTGATTCCTCCTCTAAACAAGATTGACGTATTTTAATCTGTTGGTATATTTTTATTGGATATACAGGATTGGAAAAGGTGAAAGTGAAGAAACGACTGGAGGCCTGGCCAGCCCTCGGTGGGTGGACAGCGCTAGTCGGGGCAAGCCGGCAGGACCTGTCGTCGTTCATTGTTCAGCCGGTATTGGAAGGACAGGGTGCTTCATCGCAGTCTGTATTGGTCTCAATCAATTGCTTTGGGAAAATAACGTCGATATCCTCGGAATCGTTTCGAAGATGAGATATGACAGGTATGCTTTCAATGTCATCTTCAAAACATTTCAATTAATTCAATGGTGTGCAATATAACTCGATATTGCGCACCATTGAATTAATTTTGAATTAAAAACATTAATTAATTAATATTGAATTAATTTTCGTATTCGAGATATAATTTCGATAGGAAATTAATTCTTTTCATAGGGGTTTACGTGTATTCTTTTTTTTTCGTATAATGGGAAACATTTTAAGTTATGTTGCAGTTGTAGTCCCACAAGGGAACACATATGGCCAAACAGAGGCTCTTTGTGATACCACACAATGAAATTGATTCTACATTGGGAGCTTTACATTTTGCAATATGTTAAGTCCCACAAGGGAACGAACATATATTGGTCAAACATTGGTTCCGTGTGATATCATACAAAGAATTGATTCTAAATTGGGGTCCCTAACTCAAGTGCAAAGAGTATTTCGAGTAGGGATCTTTAACTTGTACCTGACATCGTACAGACTCGGGAAGGATGGCGTGCTCAGATTTATTCACCTCCCATGTGAATACAGCTAGGGCCAGAGTGGGTATTGAACCCCGGACGTACCAGGTCAGAGGTGAACTGCTTGCCATTCCACTGTTCATTGAGGTGAAATATCAGACCCTCTTACTATCATGTTGAAGAGTAGCACTGATTTCTGTCAAATAGAGTGATAACTAGTAAGTAATTTACTGTCATCCTTTCTGTGTTTAGCCGTCAGAACTCCTCGGTACAAGGATACACACCCTTTGATGGTGGGACTATGAGGATATAGACGAGTCCATGGGAATACGAGGGTTTATCCCACACTAAGGAGAGGTCCCTGAGGGCTTAGTCTCCGGAGAAAACAAGAGATTTCAATTAAAGATTCTTCTGTAACTTACAATTGTTGTTAATTTTCATGATTGTTTTCAGTAATGCATAGCGATCAGTATAACCTACTTCCGAACAGCAACGGGAATGACTATCTGGCCACTCGCCTGCACAAGACATGGATCTCTCCTTTCTGTACAGATATGAGAGGATGGCTCCTACTGGCTAGGCTACCCAATGGATATACTACCAAAATCTAGGTTAGGTTAGGTTGCAGTGGCAGTCCCACAAGGGAACACACTTAGGCCGAGCATTGGCCCTTTGTGATAACACACAATGAAGATTGATTCTACAGTGGGAGTCCTAAATTTTGCCTAACTCAAGTGTATTTAGAGTAGAGATCTTTAACGAGTACCTGATATCGTACAGGCTCGGACCGACAGTTCAACGTCCTTCTCCGAGGGACGACGTGCTCAGATTTATTCACCTCCCGCGTGAATAAATCGAGGGCCAGGTGGGGATCGAACCAGGCCCTATCAGTTCAGAGGCGAGCACATAACCACTGAGCTAGCCTGACCCCTTACCGAAATCTAAAAAGAGAATCAAATGGCACAACTGTTCAGTTCGGCACGTCATCTAACAGCAGAAATAAATTTTGATTACAATTTCATGTTTGCATAAAAGAGTGCTTAATCACACGAAACTTAATTAAATCATCTATTTTTGGTAATGTATATCCCTACAAAAGAATTGTGTATAGACCAATTAAGATTTTTAATTAAGTTTAATATAGTGTTCAGTTTAAGTTTTTTTTTGTATAATTTTATTTATTTTCAATGTTTTGTTTGGTTGGTTGTCTAGAGGAGGAATGGTTCAAACAGCAGAACAATATGAGTTCATCCACAGAGCCCTAGCTCTCTTCGAACGTTCACTTCCAGATCAATCAGGCGAGTGAGCAGCTTCAAACAACCTTGTTCTTCTGGTTTCCCTTGCGGTGCCTCGTGCCGTTGTCTTTTCGCCAGTGCCTCTGAGCTGTCAAATCCTTCCTTGGTACCAACCATTGAAACTCCCATTTCCTCTCAATCAAAAAGAAGGATATATTTTATAAAATATTTCGTTTTTATATCAACAAAAATGATTAAAAGTTTATATTTTTTTAATTATATTTTCTGCTTTACATGAATTTTATTGTGTGGCAAATTTGTTACTACTTGGTGACAATACTTTTAAATATTTATAAATATGAAAATATTGAGGATTAATATTTTTGTATTTTCAAATTCAAAATTTCTTTTAATTTTCTTATTTTTTTTTTTCTTTTTTGTATTTCGCCTTTATATGATTGTATGTTCTTGTAAACGCGTGTAGTATTTAGCAGTACTTAAAAGTGTAATTTTCTTTTGCCTCATCGGCTGAGATCTTATGGAGTGTCAAGTTTCACTATACCCTCTTAGGCCCTACACCCTATTGACTTGCTCTTTGAGGTTACAAAACATCGCTCACATGGGGGTGCATTTGTTCGTATGATTAAGGTAAAATAAAATGATTACGCTTAATTCTCATTAATTTTGTTAATTGCAGAATGATAATTGACAGCTTTCCAGAAATGATGGTTTGCAATCAATGTTTGAAACATTCCTCTTCCAAACTGAAATTAGTTTTTTTTTTTTTTTTAATCAAAACTTGTTGATCTGATTTACAATGTTTTCTTTTTTTATATATATTTTTTGATATCTATCTGGGGAGGAATGCTCTCATAAATTGTGTATAATATAATAAAGCAGGATTTTATTTTATTTTTTATTTTCTAGTCTGTACCTGATTAATTTATTTGTAATCTTCTTATTCTTCATATATTTATTTATTTTTTTTTTAATTCTTTATTTTAAAGGCTTTTGTGTGTTTTCATTTTAAAGCTCGTGAAAAAACAATTGTAATGTGTAGTTATACTTCTAGAGCATGTGTTGCCGAATCAGAAGAACGTGTTAACAATGTTTTCTGTCTAGCGCAAGCAAACAATCACTTCATTTAAAACTTATTGACCCGGTTTTTTTTTCATATTTCTCCCTATCAGAGGTTCTCTATTAACATTTAAACCGTTGTAATTTTAGTATAAACCTATAATTGAAATCCCTGATATATAATATAAAAATGTATAATAATATCAACTTATAATAAAATGAAATTTTCCAGAAATCTGCCGGTTTTTTCCCAGTTTCAAATCAAACTATCAAAACCGATGTTTGGATTTTATTTAAAACTTTTTTTCATATGCAGATTTATGAAAATCTGAAAAAGAAAATACGATGTTCTATTACAGCAAAGGTTTAAAATGATTAAGTTCAGTTATGGAAATAATTAAACACAACTTATTGTTGCTTATAAATACTATTATATTTATTTTATATCTCCAAATTTGGAAGGAATTAATAAACTAGCATATTTTTATTTAAGTTATTTAAAAAAAATCATTGAATGATTGTTAATTTGATTAATGTTCAATCCCTCGTACATGAATCTCCATAAGAAGAAGAAGAATGGCGAACCTGTAAAAGCGGTGTTAAATACTGATTTAGATTATATTTTGAAATTATCTGTATTCAGGAATTTACAGTTCACGTCAATAAAAATCAATGACGTGTCTAAACCATGGTTAAGATATTAATAAATGTTACTAAGCTACGAGTATTTCGAACGAGTGAATGTCATTATTATTCATATTTGAATCTGATGAGGCTACTTACTTCTTCGAAATATCTTAGTCCCAAATTAATTTCTTAACCATAGTTTATATATATATATATGAATTAAACACCACAATAAACAAATATATATTAATTATAGTGCTCTAAGGCCTTTCGTTAAAACATCTTCAGAGAGCTAAATTAACGAAACAAAAAATATAATAACAAGTTAACCTGGTTGATTTGTTATTGTATTTTTTGTTCGGTTAATTTAGCTCTCTGATGATGTTTTAACTAAAGGCCTTAGAGCATTGTAATTAATATATATTTGTTTATTGTGGTGTTTAATTCATATATTATATCAAGAGTTATTGTTGATTATTAATTTATATATATATATAATGGTATATATACATATATATATGATCAATGATCATAGATATATGATCAATGATCAAATCACGAAATGAAAAGGGAAAAAAAACTTAAGATCTTTCAATCGTAACAAGCGGTCTTCGTCAGGGTGAAAAACCGCTTGTTACGGTTGAAAGATCTTAGTCTCTTTTCCCTTTTCATTTTGTGGTTTGATCATTGATTGTTATTTCACGTATCTATGTGAAATCTTGTTATATATATAGAGAGTTGGATTTTGTGTTGTCAGCAGTGTGTTGTTCGACCATAGTGATCAAGGCAGTGTGTAACAGCAGCAATAAAGCATCTGTCGTACTTGTGTGTAAAAAGGCACCGTAGGAACAATATACTGATCGTCCATCTTAAAATATCCAAAGGTATTCAGACAATAAGCTAGGGCACGTGGAACAGGAGGCGACATTCCTATCGCAGTTCGTTTTTCAAGTTCATTCAGAACTCCCCGAAGCGTTAGGGCCTGGAGCGGTGACCATACAGTCATCTTGAGCGCAGGATATTCGAACGTATTCCAGATAAAGTGCAACCTTTTGATAAACCAGCATGTTTTCAGTAGTGAGAAGGATACCGAGGAGACGCTGAGCGACGCTTTGCAGCCTCAGCAGCAGAGGCTTGGTGTAGTAAACAAAGCCTCGAAACCCTACTCCCACACTGCCGGGATACAATCCGAAAGATGGTTTCCATGCTACTTCAATAGAGTTAACACTTAAAAGTCTGACGCGTTTCGGCGTCGATCTTAGATTGAGCGGCAACGTTGAATTTTGCTCTCCGTGCCTGAGACCGTTTCTGTTTGGCACCTTTACCTCCTGATCTGGTCCTTGACCACCTACCAGAACTAATCGGTGCAGCCTCAGTGGGCAGAATTATCTCTTTCGAGATCGAAGCACTGGCTTGCTCAGCCATTGGAATGTCTAATAATATTCCAATCAGAAACTAAGATCAAAAGCCACTTTTTGTAACTAAACTGATAAAATCGTCTATTTGTAATACCAATAATTGCTACTGCTCCTATTTATTAAACAGTATTTTATCTCTGCACGGAATTTAATTTTTATTTAATAATCAATCACCGAATATAATGATTTTTTAAACTTTGCCAACCAGTTTTTTTAGACATAAAACAAGCAGATTTTGATATATAATTTGCATTGAAACAAAAGTTGAAAACTGCCAATAATTATTTTTAAAATTAATAATTTTGCCTCATACGTCTATCTTACAAATTCAATGTAGAGAGTAAACTCCATTGTACCAGATGGCTAATTGTTTTAATGATTTTACTAACAACCTTTGTGGTTGGTTGTAAACAAATATACTACCAGTGATATTTTCTTTCATTGCTAGCCAATTATATTTGATTAAATGTTTTATATTGAAGTCTGTTAGACTGCGAAAGGTTTTGATCTCGAAACTGTTGGATTTATCTATTTGAATCATTCATTATCTCAATTATAATCTCCAGCTTTTGGTTTAAATTTATTCTCTCTCTTTGTCCTTTGTAATTTATGACTTGAGAACCTCTGAAAGGAATTTATAACTAACCCTACTTAAATAAATATAGCGATTTGTTTTCATTTTGACATGTTATTAATTGTGAAGGAAATGTTTTAATCCATTGTTGTTCTATGATGTATATAATATATATATATATTATACATATAAGTATATTTTATGTTTCAGTGTGAATGTAAGAAAAAAAAAATCCTTGATAATACTTGTTATTTGTAAGGTCTGTGAACACCAACACTGTTTAGTAATAGTTGTTTGTATGTCCTATAATTGATATGTCTATATATGCAGAAACAAATCATACAAAGTTGTTTATATGAAGAAAAAAAAATACTCAAAAAAGAAAAAAAAGGAGAAAAAAAAAGATTATTGAGGTAGTTGAATTTGTGAAAAAGTAAAAAAGGGTATTTATTTGAAAGCATATTTTTACTGTTGGCTGTATTTGTGATGAAAACATTCGGCTTTCTCTTTCTTTCTTTTTCTTTTTTTTTTTTTTTTTTTGTGAAATTTTCTCATGAAATGTGGCTTATACAATCAAATAGGAGGTAAGTAGTGATTTGACAATGCTTGTGTTGTATTCAAATGGCTTCAGATGCAAAAAAAAAATTAATAAAGATTGGACTTTTAAATAGAATTGGCAAATGCTTCATAATAACGACTTAAATTTGTGATTTTTATTTATATTTTTTTTTTAACTTATATCTCGTTTATAATTCATTATATATTGGTATATTTTATATTAAAAGAAAATACAAGTATAATAATACAATTTTTGATATATGTAATTAGAAATTATTTCTTATTTATTTCTTTTTTTTTTATTTTTATTTTTAAGAAAAGAGAACACTGTTGATTTGCGAATTATTTTGACTTAGGTATATTTAATATTATGCTACGCCTTGCAATATCTCAGTATACCGATATTATTAACTTAGTTTCTATAATTCTTTTTTTACATTGAAGCAAATTTTCTTTTAGACAGAATAGTGAAACGAATAATAAAAATGACTAGTTCTCTCAATTTTTGCCAAAGCCGTTTTCTTCATTAGTAAGAGTTGACAGTATACGATAATTCGTATTGCAGTATAAATTATACTGTATAGGTTTATTGGATACGATATTCACATGAGTAATCTATGGTTACATATATATTGAAGTATATTCTTTTTTAGATGGAGTAATGAAAAGTGAATAATACAAATGGCTAACTCTCTCTCTATTTCTGACGAAAGTCTTAAGCATTAGTAATAATTGACTATATAAGATAATTGGTATAACATCATATATGATACTGGATACAAATATCGTATTATTCTTACATTTAAGTTAACTTGATTTGAAATTTTAGATCGGCATAAAGGAAATAAAAATGATTTTTTTCTTTTTCTACATCAAACATTTTCAGCATTCACAAAAGTTGACTGTACACGATAATTAAAAGGTGTTTTAGACTGAGAACATGTGTTCTAATATTAAATTTGTAAGTCGTATTTCATTTTATTATTTATTTTGTCTGCCCTAATCCAAAAGATTGGTTAATTTAGATCTGTTATATTTTTAAGGATTTCTTTTTTGAAGCTTTATTGATAATTTCTATTCTTATAATAAGATTTTAAACCGAATTACTAGTATGAAAACAGTTATGATATAGGCTTGGCTCGTACTAACGAATTGCTATTATAATTAAACCTTAAAAAAGACTTGTAACTTGTAACCTATGTCCTTGGTTAGGTATTTCAGTTTAAAAACATGGCACCTTAAACAGTTCTTTACTTTAATTTATTGAATATAATGTTTCTGCAATCCAAAACCCCCAGTATTGAATGTTTGTTTTTTTTTTGTAACATTTAAACATTTATTTTAATATCTACAGAAAAATCCCGTTATCCGGATTAGTTATTGAAATATCTGGTTAATTCAATCAATTGACTTTTTAGTTGTGTATTCCTTAATTGTGTGTCCAATAGGAGCACAGTAACTGTCGAAATAAGTTCCATTTCAACTGTCTTCCACTGCTCCTGTTGAAGGTTTACCTCATGATGAACACGAAGTGTTTGAAACGAGTAGTTTGAATTAAAAACTTCTTTTGTGTGGAGACTTTGTATTATCCTTTTAAATTGAAGAAAACAGTTATTTATTTTTTTTTTTTGAAAAAAAAGGCGAAAATTATAGAAACAAAGTTTCCATGAAAAGAAATATTTATCAAGAAAACAATGCGTTTCGTACTCGTAGTAGACATCTTCAGGTTTATCTGTTTGATCATTCCTGTTTCTTATTTCTCACAACAAGGAAATTAATTCGAAGATCACTACATGTTTGAAGGCATTTTTTTTTATAAAAAAAAGTTTTTTTTTCTATGGTTAGACGAATAAACAACTGTTGGACATTTCTGATAGTATGCTGCAGATTCCATCATTATACCGTGACAGCAAAACTAGGGAATTCAAAGAAATAAGTAAGAAGGCAATGTTTATATTTTATATGCTTTTATAGTGTATTGAAATATAATATTGATTTAGCTTCTCGTCCACTGATTTATAAAGTTCAATGAAGGGGTTCTTGAGGATTTAGGTCTAAAGAAAATTAAACTCCTGTTTATATGCCGATGTTTTGCCAAAAATTGAAATTTTCAAAATTTTGAAGTTTAATTTTCTTTAGACCTAAATCCTGAAGAATCCCTTCTTTGAACTTTAAAGTATAAGTGTTGAAACTAATTAGCGAAATTATTTATTTGGGGTATATTCAATTAAATCACGGACTGTTAATGGACTTTTTTTTTGTTTCATGCAAAAAGTGTGGTATATCTCATATATAGAAATGTATAAGACATTTCGGATTACTGAATCATGGATAACTAAAGTACGGATATTTGGATTCTCCAGTTGTTATTCATAAACATCTATGTAAAACCAACTCTTACTTCTTGTCGAAAAAAAGAAAAACTATTTCCATTTCCTTCAATTTTATTTTTGTACCAATTTCCAAAAGAAAACAGCTGCTGTGGTTCTTAAAAAATTCAATGCTATGATTCATTGTTAATCTTAAACTGTTTCAAGTAGTAATTATACAAAATTATATTGTTTCGTTTTACTGAAAACAAGAACTGTGGTAACGTAAATTTTTTTGTTTTTATTTTTTCAATTTAACTAGTTATAATATATTTTTCATATAATATTGAAAATCTTCATTTCAATTGATATGACTAAAAATTTATGATCTTTAAAGCCATCTTACTTCTCGTATATTGCTGGTGGTGTCCTTCGACCCCTTTTGTACCAGTCCATCTTCAAGAGGAGATTTTAGAGTTTCTCTTCAAGTTATACATAATTTAAAGATATGATTTATTCATTAAGTGTTGTCAGAAATATCATTTTTACTCTTTTAATAATCGCTAAGTGGTCATCTGTCTAGCTGCCTTCTTCTCACTTATGATTTGGGCTTCCAAGGCTGATTGATCTTGTCGGTCTGATGACTTCTATGTACGGTGACTACCAGTGGCCATAAAAAGCTGTCATTTTAATGTTTTTTGTTTTTTTTTTTTTAGTTTGCTCTGCCAAATTCTTGATTGGAGTCTTATCAGGTTGTTTGAGAATTCGAAGAGAATATATTAGAGGGCTGTTCCTGAAGTGAAACCTGTGCAGATATGCATTCGAGAAAGCTGCCTCATTTGTTTTGTTATTGGTAAAGTTGTCACAGATGTCCACACTACCTTCATTCAGTCGTCAATTATAATTCTTCAACTTGTGAAAAAATAGGTGAATCCTGCAGGTGGACTTGAATTTCGAAAGTGTTTTAGCAAAAAGGAGTTAATTTTATACTTGGTAGCTTCCTAATACTATATCCTATGTACATCCTATGTATAACGATGTATTTAATAGAGGCTCTTAAGAGTAGACGTGGTTTCCGAAAGCGTTCCTGCAAAAAGGAGTTTATTCCATACTTGGTAGCTTCCTAATACTATATCCTAATGTTTACAAAGAGTCCTATTTCATATGGATGTATATTATATCAGAGGTACATTCTATGTCAAAGTGGACTTAGGTTCCGAAAGTATTCCTCCAAAAAGGAGTTTATTCCATACTTCCATACTTGGTAGCTTCCTACCTGCAGGTGGACTTGAATTCCGAAAGTGTTTTAGCAAAAAGGAGTTAATTTCATACTTGGTAGTTTACTAATAATATATCCCAAGTACATTCTATGTCTAAGGATATATTCAATATTAACTCTAGAAATCGATATCAGGAATATTATCATGAAAGCTGAGTTTACTTAGCTTGATGAGAGTTTATGCTGTATGAGGATCACTTATTGTTGGAAGAGAGTGACTTGCGGTGACTGGGAATACTTAGTTGCAAGAAGTAGAGATACTGTGGAATCTTGGATGTATTGCAGGAGAGTATTAGACTGGAAGAAGCAGTTGTTGGTGGTTGGAGGTGATACTTGTTTTGATAAGAGATACTATCCTGGTGATACCTATGCTAGGATATATTCAATGTAAGTTGTTGAATGATGATGGAGGAGATACTTGGCTGGTGATGGAGGAGATACTTAGCTGGTGATAGAGGAGATACTTAGCTGGTGATGGAGGAGTTGCTTGGCTGGTAATGGAGGAATACTTAGTTGATGATGGAAGAGATACTTGGCTGGTGATGGAGGAATACTTAGTTGATGAAGGAGGAGATACTTGGCTGGTGATGGAGGAGATACTTAGCTGGTAATGGAGAAGTTGCTTGGCTGGTGATGGAGGGGATACTTAGCTGTTGATAGAGGAGATACTTGGCTGGTGATGGAAGATAATTGACTGGTGATAAAGGGGATAATTAACTGATGATTTTGCCCAATCAACATGGATTATATACCCTTCAGAGTATCTCGGGGGCTCTTAACAATATAAGAATAATTTCCCCATTACTACAAGAAGTGAGATCTATAAAAAAGACGTATTCAGGAACCACTACAGCAAGAATGATTATTTTCTTGACACCCTGTTCTAATTTTTATATCCAAGTTATATAATTTTCACTTAATTCCTGACCATTGCATTTTGCTTGCAATCCTTTCATCAAAAATTCAGTCTAATTTACAATGACTATATACATCATTTCCTTACAGTTTACAATATGGGCAACCACATTCTGTAAGCATAATATTTGTATAGAAATATATTACATTTTCAAAATCTAATATTTTGAAAATATATATTCCAAACAGTTAAAACGATAAAAATGGATTTACTATAATTATTATTTTATTCATTTTTAGTTTTACTTTTATTATTTAATGTATTTATATATGGACATCATGCTAAATTAAATAATCCTGCCTTAATGTTCCTGTGAATATGTAGCTTGTTTAAAAGTTTATTTTTCATGCTGAGGCCATTACGACTGTGAAATCACCTTAATTATAATATTTAAAAACCAAATTAAAAATTAAACTATACATGTCCAAAGAAATCTTCGCTAAAGTATGTTTTCTTACCACAAATATTTCTTTATATAATATTATTTTTTACTCTGTATAATTTTTTGAGTGTAATATTTTAAATTATAGATGAAGTTCTCCTCATATAGAAGTTTTATCAACAAAATTCATTTGGAAACTCCTTGGTTTTTTTTTTAAGAGTAATCTGTTAAAAAAGTCGTAAGATGGTAATAACTGATTGATTAACAAGATTATAAATTTTGTTAATTATTAAAATTAATTGTAGTGTAAAAAGCTAATAAAATAGCCTCCACATATACAAGTTTAATATTAATAACCCCACGTGTTTCAAACGCATTGTTTAGATTATTAAACTTGTATATGTAGAGACTCTTTTATTAGATTTTTACCCTATAATGAATAAATACCACGTAATAATTGATTGCACTATCCTAGTATTATATTTAAATAATTGAATAATTTAAAGAATTATTATTATATTTAAATAATATTATGGACAAAATTAACACGTAAACAAGTTTTATTATGTTTATTATGATCGTATTATAATTTTATTGTTGATGAAACGGAACTCGTTTATTCAAAACGACTTATGTTGATTATAAAACACATTTATGTGGAGACAGTCGATAATTTAGAAGCATGAGTGTATACTGTATAATAACTGACTGATTTTTTTTTATTGTTAATAAAGCTTATCTTTATAAGGGTAATAAAAAAATGTTATATGTATACTTTGTCCATAATTTATTGATTGTACTATTATAGTTGGAAGTCTGTAATATTTTAAGGGTTATTTGTTTTTTATTTAAAGTAAATGTTTGAACCTTAACACTAGTAAAAAAAAAACTGTTAGGAGATGTATTTACGTGTGTTATAGTATATCAATGATCAAACCACAATATGAAATGGGAGAAAAGACTAAGATCTTTCAATCGTAACAAGCGGTCTTCGTCAGAGTCAAACACCCATCTGACGGTTTTTGTCTCTGACGAAGACCACTTGTTATGGTTGAAAGATCTTAGTCTTTTTTCTCCCATTTCATATTGTGGTTTAATCATTGATGGTTGTTTCACGTGTTTATGTGAATTCTTGTATCTATGTGTTATAGTATAAACATTTCTTTCTTTTAACTAGTATTTTATTTTTTTTTTTGCGATTTATTAATTCAAATGTTTTTTTCATTGCCCACACTTATCGACTTTCATCTTTAGAGCTGGTCTAAGTACGGACAATTTGACTCATTTATTATTTGGCGCCTATTTTAACAATTTGAGAGCCCACATTACCTAGTTGATTCTACTTTGTTATGTCCTACATTTTTGCTTAGCTCAAATGTATTTAAATTAGGAATCATTAAGGACTTGACATTGAAGAAGATTAGGACCGACGGCTTGACGTCCTCTCTGAAGGACGACGTACTTAGGCGTGGAAGAAATCGAGTACCACAGTTAGAGCCGAACTCTAGATCTACCAGTCTGGAGTTAACAAAATTATCACCTCAGCAACAAAAAAAATTATTTATTTTTAATCTATAATTTGACTGAAATATCTGACAATTTGTTCATGTGTTACTCAGTTGCTTTCCATTTTATATTTCATAATTAAAAGTGTTAACATTCTTTCTGTGATAATTAAAAACTTGAAACTTTTTATGAAAAATAAAAATCAATTTCAGCACAAGAAAAAATAATCCGGTTAATTATACTCATATAAATCTGTCAGTCACTATTTTCTTAAATAAAGGCAATCAGGTTACTAAATATTATATTTTGTTTGCATGTTTATAAAAAAAAGTCATCTTTAAAAGAATTTGATGTATACTTGTAGAATGGGTGTGAAATATTGCAACAATATCAGTTTACCAAACATTCTTTTATGGTGTATGCTTTTGCCAATCCAGCTGTTAAGTACATGATTGTATAATACCATTGTATTATATATATATATATAAAAGAGAGTTTATGTAACCAGGAATCTGTGCTAAGTTTTGTTATTGATTTAAATGTTATTTCAACGATTTTTATGTTCCTAATTTTTTTTATTTTATTTTTTAATTTTGATAACTTGGTATTTATGTTTTGTTGAAGTTAATTTTTTTTTAATTAATATTAGTATGAAGACAGGGTTATTGTGATGGGATAAGACTGGAATGTTGACAAATCACGCTGCCCGTCTTAGTATTCTGTAATCCTCAGAAATAAAGCCATTAATTTTCACAACAAAGTTTGTTTTTTTTTTGTATTTTAATCAAGACTTAAAGTGTTAATGTATTTATTAAATTGTTCAGTCCTGTTTGGCAGCCTGTATGTTCATTGTACGTAGAGTTCCGTAATCAACCTTAAGCCTATTCCTTAAACTAGCTTAAACCCACCGTTGGTGTCTATCCTTTATAAAATATTAAAATACTTAATTCAAATCAATGTAACTAAGACTGTTGGGTGTTGTGCTCTGTGGTAATGGTGTCGCAACTGGGAAAGGTTAAGGAGTTGATGCTTGGCTTGTGGTGATGGTGGCTTGAGGTGATACATAGCTGGTGATGGTGGTGATGGAGGAGTTGCTTGGCTGGTGATGGTGGAGATACTTAGCTGGTGATGGAGGAGATACTTAGCTGGTTATGGAGGAGTTGCTTGGCTGGTGATGGTGGAGATACTTAGCTGGTGATGGAAGAGATGCTTGGCTGGTGATGGAGGAGATACTTAGCTGGTGATGGAGGAGATACTTAGCTGGTTATGGAGGAGTTGCTTGGCTGGTGATGGTGGAGATACTTAGCTGGTGATGGAAGAGATGCTTGGCTGGTGATGGAGGAGATGCTTGGCTGGTGATGGAGGAGATACTTAGCTGGTGATGGAGGAGATACTTAGCTGGTTATGGAGGAGATACTTAGCTGTGTGAGGAGATACTCTGGTGATGGGGAGATACTTAGCTGGTATGGGGAGTCTTGGTGTGGTGGAGATACTTAGCTGGTGATGGAAGAGATGCTTGGCTGGTGATGGATGAGATACTTAGCTGGTTATGGAGAAAATACTTGGCTGGTGGTGGAAAAGATACTTTGGCTGGTGTTGGAGGAGATACTCGGCTGGTGATGGAGGGTATACTTAGCTGGTGATGGAAGAGATACTTTACTGGTGATGGAGGATATACTATAGCTGGTGATGGAGGAGTTACTTGCCTAGTGATGGAGGAGTTACTTGGCTGGTGATGGAGGAATTACTTGGTTGGTGATGGAGGAGATACTTTGCTGATAATGGAGAAGTCGCTTGGCTGGTGATAGAGGATATACTTTGCTCATGATGGAAGAGATATTTGACTGGTGATGGAGGATATACTTTGCTGATAATGGAGGAGTTGCTTGCCTAGTGATGGAGGAGTTACTTGGCTGGTGATGGAAGATATATTTAGCTGATTATGGAAGAGTTACTTGGTTGGTGATGAAGGAGGTAGGTACTTTGCTGATAATGGAGGAGTCGCTTGGCTGGTGATGGAGGAATTACATGGTTGGTAATGGAGGAGATACTTTGCTGATAATGGAGAAGTCGCTTGGCTGGTGATGGAGGAGATACTTAGCTAGTGATGGAGGAGTTATTTGGCTGGTGATTGAGAAGTTGCACGGCTGGTGATGGAGGAGATACTTAGCTAGTGGTAGAGGAGTTTTGGTTTTTGGTGGTTGGTAAGAGAGGGAGTGAGCCCATGCACCTCTAGGAGGTCACATTCTGAAGAGTAGAGTGAGGTTAAAAAATAGGATAATGAAAGGGTACATCAGTCTCTTCTAGAGGAAACAGTGTTTAATAACTTCTCTTTGTTCTTCCTGGAGACTTTTCTGAACTCTGGCATTGACTATATACTCCAAAACCTTAATTGGAGAGAGATCATAAATACTTTGCGGCTCCTGTTATGAGAATAAGCATCTTACATCCTTATCTAATTGGTTGTAAGTGTAGGTACCAGGGTAGTATAATTGGAGCTGGAGTCGTAAGTGGCCGGATATGTTTCAAATTGAGGTGTCAATATAAGGTGGGAAATTCGTAAATTGAAGGAACGAAAAAACTAAGTTTGCAAAATATTATATCGTAATACATCTTCATGGATATCATTGAATATTATATTTTAGCAAAGTTCTTGCTATTTTCATGTTGTTTTAAGACTAACTGAGACGTTAATATAATTCTATTTATTATTTATTCTTAACCATCTTCTTAGCCATGAACAAAAATGTAAAACAAAAGTCAAAATTGAAAACATTCTTTGAAAAATACTAAATGCTATTATCCTACATATTTAGTTAAAAATTATCTTAAAACGACATTTTTTCTTAGATGTTTCTGACATTTTCCATATAAAATAGGAATATGTTGAAGTTTTAAATGGGAAAATTGTTCTTAAATATTCAATGTAGGAGGTCAGGTAAACTATTTAAGAGATCCACTGGCTATTGGAATAAATGGAGTATTCTCCTGTGGCAGATTATTTTGTAACACGAAATTGCACTTTCCCTTTTCAAAAATGTTATTACTGCTGTAGTTATACTAATGATGTTATATGAATCAGTGATGTGATATACAAAAATAAGCGTATATATTGTAGGTGGATCAATCACTATCTATACTACCTCCAGGAATGAAACTAATAAACTACTCCCATTTAGACATTTATATTATGCCTAAATGGGACATAATATATTATGAACACAGGAAGTTTGATTTTTCTTTGTTTACTTACAGAAAAGTTGAATGTAGGCCACTCCAGATTTTATTTATTAGTAACCCAGTAATCCAGTGATGGGATTCAGCCGGCTCGTGCGAACCGGTGCTTAAAATATTATGAGTTCGGTGAACCGGTTGTTAAAATTACGTAAACCCCTATTCAGACCTGTATTAATTAGCCCACTATCAAACTCTACAAGTGACGCGTGACTCACGTAACTTGTGCATGTATGACAACGTAATTTGCGCATGTATATAGACTATATATAACTAAACAATTTAGTTTCGTTTGCGTAACTGTTACAGTGCTCAAACTGCTCATGACAATGCAGATGTTGAGTTGGTCTAGCCTACATTAGGCCTAGTTTTAACTTTTAGTTCTGAATCAAATATTGAATGTTTTTAGATCTAATTTCTTGAAATTGTCAGATTAAAGTAAGTGTTTGTTTAGATAAATAATTCAGGGATGGCTGCCCGTCTTTGCAACAAAAATTGTCTGAAGGACCTAGCTTTAATGATTGATATTTTAAATGAATTATCATTGCTCAGTAATGCCCTCCAAGCAAGAGGCACAACTTTGCTCAGAGGTCTATTAAAGCATTTGAATTGCTTAAGGACAATATGATATAGGGACATTTAAAAAAGAAATTGATGAGAGGGTTGCTTCGGACGCATTCAAAGAGATCCAGTTTACTGAAAACCACAGATTTGTTAGCCTGCCTCGTCAAAAGCTACTGGAAGCAATAATAGGAAATATGAAAAAAAAGACTGATCGCTAGTGATCATGTTAAAGCAACAAGCAGTGTGCAGGAAAACTTCCTTGAGCTATCTAACTCGCCGAACTCATAATATTTTAAGCATAGGTTCGCACAAACCGGTTCTTAAAAAATTTGATTCCCACCATTGCTGTAATCTAACAATTTTTCCAGTTCATGATTTGTTTGTATATCCCAGTTTTTGAATATATTCATATTTTTGAGAGCAACACAAGTATGATCACTTGAAATATTAAAAAAAGTGATATTACTCCACTTTAGAGTGATATTCACTAATTACTATTTCTTTCATGTGGAGAACAGTGTGATGGTGTAAAGAGGTTTCATAAACGGCACACATATGTTGTGCTTATATCGACGACCACATAGCTTTTTAAAGAATCTATGCCAACGCCAATGGCTTAAAAAATGTATTTCGTAAGAATCATGCTTACAGTTTGCAATAGAAAAGTAATTTTCTTCACCTTTCTAATCATGAGTAAATACTACAAAATAACTGCTTGCATAGCAGGTGAGTTTATAGAAGTAATTTTTCTCCAAAATTACTGCTTTTATTATTAATGTAATTGAATTAAATTAATTTGTATATTAAGATAATTAAGTCAAAAAAAAATTGCACAACTAATTACATGACTTAGAATAAAATGTAGCTGATAAAACAATCATGTAAATATAATCTAAAATTAAAAAAAAACAACGATTCCGTCTTATTAAATGTATTATTATTTCTTTGTTCTTTACAAACTTTTTGAAATCATTTTTACATGTATACTGAATAGCTAGCTTTGACTTTGATTTGAGTATGTAAACTGGCTAATTACTAATATAATTTTTCTCAATATACATTAATAGCAACCTTATAACAGAATACAGCAGGCAGGAAAAAGGTAACACTCGCTCAGAGAAAATTTGTATGTTGGTTTTGACAAAGGGGAAGGAAAATGATTTTATTAAATACTAAGAAGCCATAAAATTCCCAGTACAATAATTCTTTAAAAGGACAAACATGTAAAACATAATTCAGAATTGAAGTCTTTCGTTTGAAGTAATCTTCAATTACGATAAATGTAATTATCGTACATCCTTAATTATAATTTATCTTGAAATGACATTTTTTCTTGGGTGTTTATGATGTTTTCCAGAGAAAATAAAAGTATTTTCCTGTTTTAAATTTAAAAATTTGGCTTAAATATTCAATATAGAAGAAGGTCAAGTAAACGATGTAAGAAATCCACTGGCTATTTGAACAAAAACTATGTTCTCTTGTAGGAGATTATTTCGTATCAAGAAATTTTGTACTTTGGCTTTTCATAAATGTTATTACTGCTGTAGTTGTACTAATGAGATTACTTGCATCAGTGGTGTGTTATACAAAAATAAGGTTATATATTGATAAATCGATCAGTCACTCTGTACTACCTCAGGAATGAAAGACTAATAAACATCTTCCATTTAGGTATTTTCATTATGCATAAATGAGACATTATATATTATATACCCAAGAAGATTGATATTAAATTTACTTATAGTAAAGTTAAGAGTAGGCCTCTCCAGATTTTTATATTTCTTCAAATCATCATAGCGTCTTAAGTTTTTTTATAACTATAAGTGTCGGTTTTGTTAATCGGAGTTTAGAATAAAATTGTTATATACTGCAGTTTAAAGTTAATTTTATTAATTAGTTTAATAAGTGATGAACACTTGTGAACTTATTTTTGCTGTCTGAAAAGAAAGAAGAAGTGTTTGATTAGAAAGAAGAAAAGAGTAAAAACATCTGCGCATCAAAAAGAAGGTTAGTACACAAATTAAAATCATCTTTTATTTTTTTACTACTTTGTTTTAAATTATGACTACTAAATGATGACAAACAAGTGTATGGAGAAATAATAAGAAATACTACATTATAGTAATGCAAAAAAAAAAAGAAAGGAAATGAAACACATCCTTACTAATCAGCATAACTATTTTTAATTAAATAAAGCTACTAAAACTTTCAAAACGTTTAAAGCAGGCTCATTTAAATTAATATACAGTTAAAGCGTACTTTAAAAGAAGTTATATTCTTGCAAAAAAATTATGTAATATACCTTTATTTGAATATGAATTAATTCTTTTGAATATTATATAATTAAGTGGCTTTTTATATATTAATAACAATAGATGCAATTCAAATTTAATATCTGAGAAAAAAGAAAAATAGTAATATTAGTAATTGTATGTATAGAAAGAAATATTACAAATATTAGTAAAAATACGTTATATTATGACGAATGATTCAGTTTTTAATGAAATTTTTACTTTATATTGTTTATTACTTTGTATATAAGAACTTAAAGTAATTTTAACATAACATTATAGTTGTTAATCAATAACAGAGTATGAATATAACTTTTTTTTCATTCAGTGTTTCAATGCAAACATTAAGAAACTGTTGTTTCATAACCTTTTTTTGTTTTAAACTAATTTCAATAGTCTAACTTAACCTATTTTTTTTTAAATTCAGCTTAATTTCAATTCATTATATCTTACAAATAGTTAGTAAATAATTATTAAAGTCATTACTGCTTTTAATTTAATTATTGTTAAATAAAGTAATTAATTTTAAACATTATTATGAACTCAGAACTTTTTAGGTAGTGAATCCTTAGGTTTCTTATATACATTATACTAGCAGACATATTATACTACTTATTTTACAAATTTATGTTATATTATACTACCTGTCTTTGATGAGTATTTTACAAAAAATTTATGGTTGATATGTGGTATTCCAAAATATTAATAGAACTTATGGAATTATCGAAAATATTATTATTAGTACATCCATATTGTAACATAACGGCCATTAGATCTGTAGTTTCTTTTAATGTTTTGCAGCTTTACATACTGAGCTCAAATATGAATTTATTCTGTGAATACTTCTTATTTAGTACGCGGGTAGGTAGGACTCACTTTTTTAAAGCAAGTAAATTATGATAAATGCAAATGAAATTAAAATCAAATAACAATACCTACTTACTATAGTATGAGGCAATAAAAATTACCTGTATATGTATACAGGTTTTGTGTGTACATTGCTTAGAACTGACTCATTTCAAGTTATCTTTACCTTTTATATTAAAGAAAAAAGATTGAATATGTTCATTTTAAAAATGTGTAGGTATCTTTAGGCGCCTGATACTGTAGCAGTTAAGTTTTTTTAGTTGATATACTTGTATACCTAGCGTAAAAGACTATAATTCGCTTCTACATTGAATTTCCAATTCGTTTAAATACACAAATCTACTTTCAAAGTTTCAGCTTGCTATGACTTACGGTGGCTGAGTTTGCTTGTGAATTTTTAGACTAAACAACCTAACATTTAGAAGTTCTTCTAAGGGTGGATTCATTTTCTCTGATCTTCATTTTTTTCTTTACAAATTTAAAGATAACTTAAAATGAGTCAGTTCTAAGCAATGTATAGAACCTTTTTTTTTTTATTTATATGGATTTCTTATGTTTGATTTATATGTCAATTAATAGTTAATTAATTAATATTACTGATTATTAATAGGTAACTTATTAATGGATTTAAACTTGAAAGAAATAATTTTAAACATTAAATATTAGTATGCAGATACAATATTATGGTATTTTGTATATTTGTTTATATTAACATTGCTGGAAAATCACTTTTTTCTGCCAAGTTGTGTTTTTAAACTTTTATTTCTCCGAAACTACAAACTCTGGAGACTTGAAATTTTGTTATCATCATAGAAGCAAGAAATCAGTGGCTGAACAAAATTTTCAGAGTTTTAAAGCAATTTGAAATATTTTGTTTTCTATAAAATGTATATATTTTTTATTTTGATTCAATTTGAAAGCTTGTGAGGAGGATAAAAGCCATACTGTTTGACGAATCAAAATGAAATTATACCGAAAAATAGAGCATTATTTGGGGGATAAGTTGAGGTATTTTTTTTATCAAAATAACATTAACCTAAGTGGCATTATGGTACATTTTATGTTTTCAGAATTTTTTTTCCTTTAAAGGCTCATTAAAGAAAAATGAATTTTTTACCGAATAATTGAACAAACAATTAGCACTTTATAAAAAAAATTAGTGAAATTTTAATTACCTAAATGAGCAATAAATCCATATAAACTAAATATCCATCCTGGATTAATAGTTCACCTGCTAATATATATATATATATATATTATCCATTTATTTTGCATGCACCATATATAATATTACATGCTATCGAATGTTAGTTTATATTCGATATTTATTTACATTTATATTTGCAAAATGGATACTAATTTTAAGCTAAGTCTTCGGTGATTCGATGACACTGACATTTTCTCGTACATATTTCTGATATTTGTCAAACAAAGTAGGTTTATTTTGTAGTCCTAAAGGGAAAACTATGGCTTAAATCAGTGTTTCCCAAAGTGGGCGGTGCTTTGATATCGGGGGGGGGGGGGGGGAATGCAAAAAGGAGCAGGAATTCTATTTCCAAAAATTGAAAATGTTCATGCAATATAATTTCTAAATTTAAGTGAAAACACAACATGTAAACTTCTAGGAAACGGTTTCTTAAAATTATTTGTTTTGATAATTCATTTTTTAGTTAAAAGTATATTCTCACCTAAGTTTCTTTTATTGTGTATTAATTCCTTTGCATAATTATGCTATGAAACAATACACCTATTGGATTCTAAATAAATATTCGATTAGTAATTATTTTAATTTAATTATTAAAATGTTACTCATTTGGTTATTTAGTCTAGGAATCTGATTATTATTCAAGGGTGTTGAGTTATAGGTTTATGGAACCAAGGGGGCGGTCACTCGAAAAAGTTTGGGAAACACTGGCTTAAATCTTATATTTAGGTCAGATAAACAACATCAAATATAACAGATCCATTGGGCATGTAAGATAACCACTGGCTATAGGAACAAAAGCCAAGTTCTGTAAGAGAGGTTATTTCGTAACACGAAATCTTCACTTTGACTTTATGAAAGTACTTTTACTGCTGTGTTAATACCAATGATATTATATGCATCGGTTATGTGATACCAAGAATATGCGTGTACGAGTATATAGATAACCGGATCAATTCTGTTCTATCTCCAGGAAAAATACCATTTAGATATTTATATTATGTGTAAATAGGATATTATACATTATATACAATAGAAGATTAATATTACGTTTACTTATAATAAAGTTGAGTGTAAGACACTCCAGATTTTTTACTTTATTATAAGTAAAGTGTAGTATGAGATAATATATACTGAATATACTGAATACTGAATATATACTGAAACAATTCTGTACATATATTTATATTTTTTATACAAATATTTTTAAGTGTTTGTAAGAAAAAAAGTTTGGTAGTTTTTGAAACGTTTTTGAAAAGTTTTTGAAAAAATAGGATTTTGGATTGGGCTGCTTGAATTCTTTGGATGTTTGAATGCTTGGTTGATCCCCAAAAATAAGAAGATCCACATATAAGAAGTTTTTTAATTTTTTTTAAAAAACTATGAGTTTCGAACACTTTGTGTCCATCGTCTGGTAAACATCTATAATACAAATTCAAAATTAAAAGTTACAAAAGTAAACCGGAATTATATACAATAAAATGAAAAAAAATGGAAAATGAATGTTTTTTTTTCATTTTATTGTATATAATTTCGGTTTATTTTTGTAATTTTCTAACTTGTATCGTAGATGTTTACCTGACGATGAACACAAAGTGTTTGAAATAAAAAAAAATAAAGTAAAAAAAATTTCTTTTGTGTGGAGACCTTGTATTATTCATTATCCAGTATGAGTAAATACTATACAATTACTGATTGCACAACTAATGAGTTAAAATCATGTTTGTTGAGAACTGACTCACCAATTATAAATTACCAAACACATATTGACTGACAGGTTCCACCAGTACGTTCTTGAAGGAGAGCCACCTTTGCATATCTATTACATTCTTAGTGTTAGTATGACAGAGGTTAGAGTAATTTTCATTAAGAAATAAACAAGCCTGTTTATGTACACTGGTATTTCTGTCGTCTGGGAGGTTTCGGACATTATCCATCTTTAGGAAGGACTTGAAAGTTCTTCTCACTAGATGGACAACTTCAGGAACCCGTTAAGTGAATCCAATACTAGCTTACGAAATAACACTGTTCTCATTGTTTAATATAATTTGACTATTTGAGTTTTATGTTTCAGTATTTTTTTTTGTAACATTGAAATAAAAAAATTTTTTTTTATAATTCTAATTATAAAAATTAAAATATTAAAATAAAATTAAATAAAAATTAATTAAAATAAAATATTAAAAATGATAAAATTATAAAATATTTTTTATTTTATTTTATAATTATCATATTCCATTCTCTGGAATATGATAATTATTCCAGAAGTAACTTTTTTTTTATAATTCTAATTATGAAATTAAAAATATTATAAAAATTAAAAAATCTGTATTAAAATTAATAATAAAATACTAAAATAAAATGTCAAAAATGATAAAATTATAATTTTTTTTTGTTTTATAATTCTCATATTCCATTCTGTGTGAAATAAATAACTTTTTTTATTTATTTTATAATTCTAATTATAAAATTAAAAATATTATAAAAATTACAAAATTATTTTAAAATATAACATAAAATTGATTAAAATAAAATATTAAAAATGATAAAACTTTAAAATATTTTTTTTATTCTATTTCTGACTATTATGTATTTATTGAAAAAAAAAAAGAAGAATAATCAAGGAATTTTGTTCTTTTCTATTCTAATATATTATTAACAACAGAACTATCACGACCGTTTGCTGCGTTTACCGTAATAAAACTCGAACACGTGAACTCAGAGTCAGAGCGTTTTTATTAATTTTTCTCTCCCTTTCAACCACCCCTCCCCCCCCCCCCCCTTCTCTCACACATGATTCATGTAATGGTTTTCTCCGTTTATCTCGTTTCCGACATAAAAGGGTCTCTCCGCTTGGATCTTTATACTCATTTATTTTTTAAATATATCGTACTAAGATATATGAAAAATAAAATTAATATTCTTTTATACAACCCCTTTGGTATTCTTGTCTTTTAAATAACAAAAAAAAAAAAAAAATTAAATACATTTATGTGTAAAATTGTACCCCAATTTAAATGTTGAATATCCGGGTATAGTTTGTTAATCCTGATTAACCTGAATCTCCATGGTAGGTTTTTTTTTTTTTTTTATTGTTAGAGAACAGCATGCTCCACCCGAAGGCACCACACGCATCATGGGTAGTATGACACTCTCATACTACCACTCTCCATGGTAGTATGACAATATATTTTCGTATACAAAGAAATCACAAATGTTTATGAACATTTTTTTTATGCATGCTGGCTGACGTATATATCAGAAGTCAATAGCAAAGGGAAATTGAAAGTTTGAGTTAAAAAATGAATGCAATTTCTTTTAATGTCACTCTAGGGGAGTTATTAAATATAGCATAATCAAATTGATAATAAGACATTAACATACAAAATTAAGTTATTGCGTACCTGTATCTGGACAATTATACAAAATATAAGTAACCATATAATGTTATGGTTACAAAATTATTATATATTATTATTATATATAGTATTAGTATGCCATTATATATAAATATGGTCGCTCTCTGCCGGTACAAGTGAACGCACGTACCTCTTCTTCTTCCCTTCTACTCTCTCCCTGACAACGAACTTCAGTTCGAAATATCGATCCAGTAAGTTTTCTCGCTTCTTCTATTTGTTGTCTTTTTTTATTTATATATCTGTCCGGTTTGGACCGTTTTAATATTTTGATTATATATATATAATTTATTTAAAATTCAGATTTCACCTTATTAAGTTGGTTGAATATTTCTCTAAACTTCGAAACAAGAGAAATATTCGACACAACTTAAGGTGAAATCTGACATTACATTTTTAAATGTATATATTCAAGAAGGACTGCTCCCAACTTTTAGGAATATATATATATATATATATATATATATATATATATATATATATATATATATTACTATGGTAATTTATTAATTGTAACTAATCTTATATTTCCTCTGTTTTGTAAGCCTAAGAAAAAGATTTTAAATAAAAACTGAAACGTTGGCATTGAGAGTTTAATTTGAACCTGTAGAATTGACCGAGTCCTGATAAACTTTTGTTTTGTATATATATATATTGATTTAAGTATCGACTGTCAAATAGAAACAAAATTAAAATTTGTCAGGACTCTGTCAGTTCTTCAGGTTCAAATCAAACTCTCTTACAAAACCAAGGAAATATAAGAAATAATTCAAAGATTAATTTTAACATAATTTTGATTTTAATGAGATAAAAATAATAGCCAAAGAAATGGATGAACAGAAAAGGAAAACTCTGGAAATGTTATATATTAGAAAGGACCAGTCACCCATAATTATAGAAATGACATTTCAAATTTAAATAGTGTTTATTCGGATGTGTCAAGTTAAACATTGTTTGTTCAACGATATAAAATTGTTTTAATGACTATTTGATTGTCAGGTGAAATTTGGGTTACTTGCTTGTGTGTTGTCAGTTCAGTGTCACTTATTCATTCAAACTTGACAGTTGTTGAAATCCACAGACTATTTTTCTTTGTAAAAGCATGTAATACTAGTGGTTTTACTAGACGGGGGCCATACCACTTTAAGTTTATTAGTAGTTTGTGCACAGAGGTTAGAGTTTCTTAAGGATATAGAGGACAGGGTGGCCCAGAGGCAACTTGCTCATCTCTGGATTTGAAGATACGGGATTCAATACCCACTAATCTTACAAAATCCAAAGATCCCTATTATAAATTCAGTTCAGTGTATGGTATCACAAAGGGCCAATGTTTGGCCTGCCTATGTGTGTTTTCTCGTGAGACTGCCACTGCAACCTAACCTAACCTTGTTAAAGATATAGAAGAAATTTGCCAAAATCGCAGCTTTTTACCCATTAACACTTTTTTTATTTTTATACTAACTAGATTTTCGATTTATCACATGAGATAATAATTTGCCTGCCATCAGATTTGAATCACAAGATGTAACTCTTAGATTCATGCGTCCAAATAAAATATTTTAATTCCAAGAGTTATGAATATTTACTTGGTTTTGAATAACCTTGAATCAGGAGTGACAACTAACCAGTTTGTAAGTTGGTTGTGACACTAATTCAAGAATTGCAATTGCAATTTCAGAAGTCCAAAAGTTTCGGGAGATACCTTTTGATTGATATATCTTCACTGATGATGATGATCAATCTTCAGCATTATCATCCAGAAATCATCAGCAGTAGTACTAACATCAGGTATTTTATCCCTTTCTCCTTAACCCGCTAAATCATCTTCATGTTGGACAGTAAAGTCTAATATCACCACCTCTTCATCTTGTAAAAACCTCCTGTTTGAAAGAAAAAACAGAAATATAGCGGAAAGAATATAAAGAGGGAATCAAAACACTAGGCAAAAGCAAAAATTATGTTCATCGACATCGTCTAGAAAGAAAGTTCATTAGATGTGTTTTTCCGAGTATCACCAGGGCTGTGTGGGTAAAAAGTATGCTTTAAGCATACACTACTAACCTTTGATGTCAAAAAAACTGGAATGTTATTAACTCCCCCCCTGTGTATTAAAATTTAATTTCAGTCATTCATTTTCAGCTCTATATTGAAAACTTGAGTGTTCGTGTATTTGTATAATTAATACTATTTATTAAAAAGAATAAACTTTTATGAAGCATATTTAGAGTTTTCAAAGAATAAATCCAATGACATTTCATTTAATTAATTAAAAGTAAATAATTCAAAGAAGTAAGTTAGGGTTGACATTTTTCAAAGTTAATATTTACGTTTTTCAGTGTTCCTTACTAAGAGATAATTAAAATAATTCTTACTAAAGAATACTAATAACATTTAAATTTAAATATATAAGAATAAATAGTTCGGATTTTTAAACAGGAGAAGAAGATTATGGAACATTTAGAAAAAATTAGATTAAGATTATTGGAAGAACGCCAGTTTAGAAGTTTGTTTTATTGAAATTGGAAGAAGTTTGCATTCATTAGAGAAGGTGATCTTGAAATAAAGTTTAAGGTCATCAATAAAAAGGAGAAATTTAGCATTCGTTACTACTGAACAAATGTCGTTGATAAATATTGAAAACAGTAATGGACCAATATGAGATTCTTGTGGAACTCCAGATGTTTCAATGAATGATTTTTATTTAAAAGTTTTAACTTTAACGATATGCTCCGGTTTGTATGGTAACTTTGCAGACAGTTAAATATCACCTAAATATTCCTTTCGTCCAGGAAATAATGGGATTCCGATAATAAAATCACCACTCATTCTAATCTACTACCCTAAATATTTTTATCGAGGAATCATCATCCTGACAAAAACCTAGTCTTCTCGAAAAATCAAAAGATATTTTAAAATTGTAAGTAAAAATATCCATTATCCATTGTTGACGGAGGATACTGATTAGATCTGAGGTACATTATATATATATATATATATATATATATATATATATATGATCAAACCACAATAAGAAACTGGGAAAACAAGACTGAGTCAGTTTTTGTCTCTGACTGAGTCAGTTGGGTTTTTGACTCTGACGAAGACCGCTTGTTACGGTTGAAAGATCTTAGTCTTGTTTTCCCAGTTTCTTATTGTGGTTTGATCATTGATTGTTATTTCAATCAGTGATATTTCATAGTGAAATCTTTATATATATATATATATATATATATATATATATATACAATATTGACCTCTTAACTCTTTTATTCTTATCTTTATTGTACTTTTCTTTATTTCTAATTATACCTTCCCTATTAATTCTTACTTTCATTCAACTCTCTTATTTTAATACATTTTCTTGTCCTTTAATAATCTTTTATCCTTCATTTACTTTAATATTCTTAATCTATTTATTCTCTATTAGTCCAGTTATACCGTTGACCTTTCAACTCTTTTATTCTAACTGCTTGTTTTTTGTTCATTATTGACCTTTGACCTTCTCTTTATATTAACCTGTACTATCCTTTTAATCTATTCATAGCAATGACTAAGCATGAGTCATCGGTTTTAATTTAACATGTCACTTGGCCAATTCCTTTTCCAGTTGAACCCTGTTAGCAGGAGGTTAGTCCGTAGGATCGAATCTCTCAGTCTTAAGATCGTGAATGCCGAGACTGCGGTTAATTTTAATGATATATATATGTATATATATATATATATATATATATATATATATATTGTTAAATAACGCACCATATTTGGTTTATATCTGTTTCTTACACAATTTCTCCAGTTTCCGGCATTCCTTCATCGTCTCTTCATTAAAACTATAAAGCTTATCCCCAATATTGCTAGTCGACATGTTTCGAATGTACCACATTCATCATGAGGACAATAATGAGAATAATAAATAGTAGGATTGTTAGTTTATATATATAGAGGTGGAATACTATTGGAATGTTCACACGTCATCGCCCTGGGTCACGGGGCATGATATGGGGCGCTATTTAACAATATATGTTGAAATGAAGGACTGCTTCTAACTTTTACAAATATATATATATATATATATATATAGAAAATATTCAATAATATATCAACTGTTTGATAGAATAGGTGTGTTATCTAATCGGGATTCGATTATTCTGATCGGGATTGACTTGTAATGTTATCTTATTAGTCTAGTCAAACGTTTTGTCCGGTTAAGATTGTTGCTCCTTTAAATAATGAAAATTTCATTTTCTTAGTAAAAAAATTCTTACTTCTGCCTATGAAAAAGGTTTTAAAATAAAACCGAAACGTTGGCAATGAGAGATTGATTTTTGAACCTAGAAAATTTGACCGAATCCCGATTAGATACACACATTAAAATATATATATCTTATCAATATATATATATTGATAAAACTATTGACCGTGGAATAGAAACAAAACTAAAGTTTATCGGGACTCAGTCAGTTCTTCAGGTTCAAATTAAACTCTCAATGTCGAGAGTTTAATGTTGAGTTTTTAAATTAAACATTCCGTGTTTGATTTGAACCTGAAGAACCGAGCGAGTCCTGATAAAATATAGTTTTATATATATACTCGTATATCGATAAGAAGATTTCACAATAAACAAGTAAAACAACCACAAATGTCCAGACTACAATAAGAAATAAGAAAAAGGACTAAGATCATTCAACAAGCAGTTGGGATTTGACTCTGATATGGTTGAAAGATGCCATATTTATATTCATAGTTTGTAATACATATTCAGTACATCAAAGTATTGTTTTCTTGACCCATCTATTTTAGATGATGAAACTTCTCACAATGAAAGACTGATAAAATAGATGGAGCATATAAGAAACACTAGTAATACATGAAACAAAGGAACTGATACTGAAAACTTAAGTAAAACTTATAGTTGCGTTATAAATAGCTAATCGTTCCAATTTATTTATTAACTTAGTCTATATTGTTTCATACATTTATTTATTCTAATATAAAAATAGTGTTTCGAAAAATGTCCTTAGGTAGCAGCACATGTAAGTCTTAAGATAACTGATCAGATAGTTCGGTTTTAGAAGCTAGCCTTGAGTAAGTTCTTTGAATTTGTTTATACAATGTTATGTAGATAAGATAATTGTCCATTGTTTTTGGGTTCTAGTCCTGAGGATGTCTTGAAATAAAGACGAAATGTGGGCAAAATGGTGATTTTAAGTAATTAACCTTAACCAAATCTTGAGAAGAAGGAAAGTATTTATATTCAATATATGTATATATATGAATGATCAAACCATAATATGAAATGCGAAAATAAAACTAAGATCTTTCAACCATAACAATCGGTCTTCGTCAGGGTTAAAACCCCAAATGAATATGTATATATATATATATATATATATATATATATAACAGATTCAATAATATATCGACCGTTAGATAGAATAGGTGTGTTCTCTAATCGGGGTTCGGTCAATTTATATATATATATATATATATAAAATTTGGGTGCAGTCCTTCATTGAAACATATTTCGTTGAATAACTGACCATATTTTACTGATGTCATTTTTTTCACCAGTTTTTCGAGGTTTCTGAATACCTTCTTCTTCCCTTCATCCAAAGTTTTGAGAATATTAGTTAGGGTGGAACCGACATGTTTCGATTGGCTTCCAGTTATCTTCAGGGTAATTAAAAATTTGTTAAAGTCCTAAGAGGTGGTATTAAGACACAGTTTATAGTAATCGTTTAAAGTAAACTGTGTCTTAATACCACCTATAAAGACTTTAACAAATATTTAATTACCCTAAAGATGACTGGAAGCCAGTCGAAAGATGTCGGTTCCACCCTAACTAATATTCTCCAAAGTTTGGATGAAGGAAAGAAGAAGGTATTCAGAAACCTCGAAAAACTGGTGAAGAAAATGACATCAGTAAAATATGGTCAGTTATTCAACGAAATATGTTTGAATGAAGGACTGCTCCCAAATTATATATATATATATATATTTGTAAATTTAGGGAGCAATCCTTCTTTTATGCATGTTTTGTTGAACGACATGTATCCAAAACATGTTTTGGAGAACTGGTGTATTTAATACCAGAAAGATTTAAATCAAAGGTGAGAAAACTTGAAAGATCGACTATGAAATTGATTCATGCCACAGTACAAAGGTCGTTCAACAAAACATATATTTGTTGAAAACATATATATATATATATATATATATATATATAAAATATATAAATATATATAATATCATAATAATACTATAATATAATATATATATAATATATATATATTATATATATATATATAAATTGACCGAACCCCATTAAAACATATATATATGAACAATATACTGAGCTGACCATTATCATATTCATACCTTCCAATAAAACATGAGTCACAATATTCTCATTACTCGTGATGATGCTCTAATGTTTTAGCGTGTTATATTACTTTTTTTAAGCTCAATCCAAATTTATTTTTTTATAAATTACTGGTAAAATTTTAATAAATATATATTGTTATTCAAGTTTACGGAAGTTCATCTTGAAAGGATTTTTTCATTGTTGAATAATATAAAAACCAAAAATCGATCTTCTTTGAAAACTGACACTGTCGATGCACTGTTATATTCAATATCTTTTTCTGAAAAATACTAATCGCACAATATAGAATCCTGATGAAGAACTAATAACTATGATGAAGGAGGAATATAAATATGTGTCGTCAGATGAAGGAACGGTCACATTTTAAAAGGGTTTAGTGTATTTTCATTGTATTTGTTTCTTTTGAATGTAAATTAATTAAAATATGTTCTGATTTGATACTTTTCAGCTATTGAACTTGGTACATTTTACAAAAATCTTCTGGTAACCCTGGTTTTGATCAGCGTGAAACCTTGGGCTGGCGCCAGGGTTGCCAGCTAATAACATAATCATCAGAAAAAAAATCAACGGATATTGCTTTCATTTTTCATTATATTTACAAGAAATGCTACTAATCAGTATTTTTATAACAGTTGTGATATTTGAAGTAACTATAACTTTTTACTACTTTAAACTATTTAGCAAACTTTGTATAGTTTACTTATTTAAGTGTGTCAATCAAAACTTGCTTTAACTAA
The DNA here is from genome assembly GCA_026182355.1 of Hermatobates lingyangjiaoensis. Taxonomy (NCBI): domain Eukaryota; kingdom Metazoa; phylum Arthropoda; class Insecta; order Hemiptera; family Hermatobatidae; genus Hermatobates; species Hermatobates lingyangjiaoensis. The sequence goes on along the minus strand of JAPFBL010000132.1, from coordinate 555,467 downwards.
TATTAAAGCAAAACTTTGTGATATTGATTTGAAAAGACATTATTTCTATGATTAATTTCAATAATTAAGCAAAAGTTTCGTTTGACAACTTCTTGAACTTTTGTAAGAGTGTTTATTTATGGATATTTTAATTATCAATACAAATAAAAGAAAGATTTTGTCTGTACATTTCTTAGAACTGGCTCATTTTAAGTTTTCTTTATGTTTTATACTTTAGAGAAACGGAATCCACCTTTAGAAACATTTCTGTTTATCAGTTTATTTGTCCAAAAATTTTGTCACAAGCAAACTAGCCATTATAAGTCATTGCAAGCTGAAACTTTCACAGTAGATTTATATATGTCTAACTTAAAAGCCAAGATTTGAATGGATTGGAATTGAACGTAGAATATTTACTTTAAAGCTGTGTTTGGCTTTCTACAAAAGTATATTAACTAACAATACCTGCTTACTAATGTATCAAGCACCTAAATTTACCTGCATATTTTTAAAATAAATATATTTTTCTTTTTTTTTTTATATAAAATGTAAAGATAACTTAAAGTGAGTTAGTTCTTCAAGAGTTTTGTTGACCTAACATCTTACTATGTATTTTCCATGAATTTCTCTACTGGTTACAACACCCTATCTTCATTGACACATTTTTGTAGAGTTTTGTCCACTTATCGTCTTCGTTTTTATGTTCCGATAATTGTTTTACCGCCTAATAAACACTCCATCTTCATTGATATAATTCTTGAAGAGTTGTGTGTACCTACTTGTTACTGGTTACCAACGCTTGGCATCTTCATTGCCACATTCTTGTATACTTGTGTCCACCTAACGTCTTACTATGTATTTTCCATGAATTTCTCTACTGATTACAACACTCTATCTTCATTGACACATTGTCGTAGAGTTTTGTCCACTTATCGTCTTCGTTTTTATGTTCCGATAACTGTTTTACCGCCTAATAAACACTCCATCTTCATTGATATTATTCTTGAAGAGTTGTGTCTACCTACTTGTTACCGGTTACCAACGCTCCATCTTCATTGTCACATTCTTGTATACTTGTGTCCACCTAACGTCTTACTATGTATTTTCCATGAATTTCTCTACTGGTTACAACACTCTATCTTCATTGACACATTGTTGTAGAGTTTTGTCCACTTATCGTCTTCGTTTTTATGTTCCGATAATTGTTTTACCGCCTAATAAACACTCCATCTTCATTGATATTATTCTTGAAGAGTTGTGTGTACCTACTTGTTACCGGTTACCAACGCTCCATCTTCATTGTCACATTCTTGTATACTTGTGTCCACCTAACGTCTTACTATGTATTTTCCATGAATTTCTCTACTGGTTACAACACTCTATCTTCATTGACACATTGTTGTAGAGTTTTTTCCATCTAACGTCTTGTTTTTTATGTTCCAATAATTGTTTTACCGCCTAATAAACACTCCATCTTCATTGATATTATTCTTGAAGAGTTGTGTCTACCTACTTGTTACCGGTTACCAACGCTCCATCTTCATTGTCACATTCTTGTATACTTGTGTCCACCTAACGTCTTACTATGTATTTTCCATGAATTTCTACTGGGTTACAACACCCTATCTTCATTGACACATTTTTGAGTGGTTTTGTCCACTTAAACGTCTTCGTTTTTATGTTCCGATAATTGTTTTACCGCCTAATAAACACTCCATCTTCATTGATATTATTCTTGAAGAGTTGTGTCTACCTACTTGTTACCGGTTACCAATGCTCCATCTTCATTGATATTATTCTTGAAGAGTTGTGTCTACCTACTTGTTACTGGTTACCAATGCTCCATCTTCATTGTCACATTCTTGTATACTTGTGTCCACCTAACGTCTTACTATGTATTTTCCATGAATTTCTCTACTGGTTACAACACCCTATCTTCATTGACACATTTTTGTAGGGTTTTGTCCACTTAAACGTCTTCGTTTTTATGTTCCGATAATTGTTTTACCGCCTAATAAACACTCCATCTTCATTGATATTATTCTTGAAGAGTTGTGTCTACCTACTTGTTACCGGTTACCAATGCTCCATCTTCATTGATATTATTCTTGAAGAGTTGTGTCTACCTACTTGTTACTGGTTACCAATGCTCCATCTTCATTGATATTATTCTTGAAGAGTTGTGTCTACCTACTTGTTACTGGTTACCAATGCTCCATCTTCATTGATATTATTCTTGAAGAGTTGTGTCTACCTACTTGTTACTGGTTACCAATGCTCCATCTTCATTGATATTATTCTTGAAGAGTTGTGTCTACCTACTTGTTACTGGTTACCAATGCTCCATCTTCATTGATATTATTCTGAAGAGTTGTGTCTACCTACTTGTTACTGGTTACCAATGTTTTTATCCCTCCATCTTCATTGATATTATTCTTGAAGAGTTGTGTCTACCTACTTGTTACTGGTTACCAATGCTCCATCTTCATTGTCACATTCTTGTATACTCGTACTTGTGTCTACCTAACGTCTTACTATGTATTTTCCATGAATTTCTCTACTGATTACAAGACTATCTTCATTGACATATTGTCGTAGAGTTTTTTCCCATCTAACGTCTTGTTTTTTATGTTACGATAATTTTTTTACTGCCTAATAAACACTCCATCTTCATTGATATAATTCTTGAAGAGTTGTATCTACTTTACTTTTACGGGATACCAACGCTCCATCTTCATTGTCACATTCTTGTATACTTGTGTCTACCTAACGTCTTACTATGTATTTTCCATGAATTTCTCTACTGATTACAAGACTATCTACATTGACATATTGTCGTAGAGTTTTTTCCCATCTAATGTCTTGTTTTTTATGTTCCGCTAACTGTTTTACCGCCTAATAAACACTCCATCTTCATTGATATAAATCTTGAAGAGTTTTATCTACTTTACTTTTACGGGCTACCAACGCTCCAACTTCATAGTCACATTCTTGTATAGTTGTGCTCTCTACTAGTGACAACATCTGAAACCAATAGAACAATCTCACATTATTGCGCGTTTACAGACATTGATGATTCACTATGACTTAATTTCTCTCATTTCCATTTATACTTGGTATTTTAACGAGTTTGATTAGTGAATATCATTTGCTAACCATTTCCTCCATACTAAATTAACTTTCATCTCAAACCAAAAAAAAGATGTCTTATAAAACCAAACTCCCTCAGATGGATAGGATCAATAATACAAGATAATAACATCTAAATCTAAAGATACCATAAGCTTTATTGTTCCAACAATTTTAATTTCGTACTAAATATAGAGTGGAAAGCCAATGAGTGTGGACAATGGAGCTGTTTTAATAGAGGTTGGGAGATAGAGACACTGTCAGGCTAACAAGTGGCCGGATTTGGCCTGATATTGTGCCCACTTATATTAGTTGTTTATCCTCCTCATCCTCGCCTCTCTTATTACACTCCCTGCCACAAAGACTTCCATTACACCCTGACATACCTATTTATATTTCATTAAAATATACTCTTTAATATCTTTCATACTCTTTTTTCCCCCCAACACCGACACTCCATATAGAACCTCTAAGCTTTTAAGCTCATACTATTATTTTTCGAACTAAATTGTAGAGATTTATAAATCCTTGAAAATGTAAAAGTTTTTATTGAATAAAGTGTAATAACAAGCTTTGTTATCTTTGCATAGTATATAGTTTTATTTATACTTGTAATGACAAGTTATTATATACAACCTAACGTATAATGGAGGTGCCCATTATATCCAATAGACATATAACATATATGTCTATTAGAGCCGAACATCATATCCAATAGACATTTAACATTTACGTCTATTGGAGTCGACCGTTATATCCAATAGACATTTAACATATATGTCTATTGGAGGTGTCCATTAGACATATAACATATAGTCAAAAATAAAATAAAACAAATAAATTTCCCTAAAATTTTGCAAAAAAAGCCTCCATTAAAAAAATTTTTAAAAAAAAGCCAAAAGATAAGTCCAAAAGGGTTTTGGGTAACAAAGAAGTAAAAAAGAAAAGTAAAAAATGCTGCGCAATTTGGGGTTCCCCGCGAAAGTCAAATTAAAGATTATTTAATGTTTTAATTTAGACATTAAATTTTAATTGGAAGAAAAATATTTTTAAAAATTGAAAAAAAATAAGCCCTTCAACAAAAATTCTTTTTAACAAAAAATTTAGGCCAAACTGCCTGTCTCACGTTAATTGGTTGTTTAAGGAAGATTTTTTAAAATTAAAAAAGGGACAATTTTAAAATAAGCGGACTCCAATTCGCTTGGAGAGTTTTTTATTAACATATTCCCACGTTATTACGATTAGAAAACACATTTAAAATCAAGTTGTTTGGCAATCGGGGGGGGGTCCAATGATTCGTGGTATGGCAAAACTATAGAATTTTCACCCTTTTAAAATACCACTCTTCCCTCCCACTCTTCTCAACTCCTCACCAGATGTTTTCTGCATCTAGTGTTCAGTTGAGTTTTTGACTCTGACGAAGACCGCTTGTTACGGTTGAAAGATCTTAGTCTTGTTTTCCCATTTCTTATTGTGGTTTGATCATTGATTGTTGTTTCACGTGTTTATGTGAAATCTTTTTAACATATAGTCATATAACATATATGTCTATTGCAGGCGTCCATTATATCCAATAGACATTTAACATATATATCTATTAGAGTCGACCATTATATCCAATAGGCATTTAACATATACGTCTATTGGAGGTGTCTATTAGACATATAACATATAGTCATATAACATATATGTCTATTGCAGGCGTCCATTATATCCAATAGACATAAAACATATCTGTAACATTGTATGGAGGCGTCTGTACAACGTTATCATTCGCCTCAGACCGTTTTAAGGATAGACCTCCATACGTATTTTGATTCTAATAAATAAGGTTTCTTTGAAATACTGGTTTATCTATCTATATACTTATAAAACTCTCATGGTATTACTTAAATATTTTCACACACGTAAAAATATGGAATACCTGTTAATTCCAGTTTATGGCGAATTATTGAAATAAATATTACAGAAAATTGTGAGTAATATATTACTTTACGAATAATGAAATTAAAAAGAATGAATTTTAAAAATAAATTCTCTCAAATTAAGTCAAGTAAAATTAATAACTCTAGATGTAAAATCTATTTATGGTGTAGAATAAACCTGACGAGTTTTTCTACGAAAGATCTGTCCCATTTTTGGAAATTTTAGTGTTGTTTAGAGGATGGTTTTTTCACTTTATGTATTCACTGTTAATTCTTGTTATAATATATATAAAATAAATTGTATTTATCAGGCATCGGTCATTTTCCAGGTTTAAATGAAACTTTGAAAGTCAAAGTTTTGATTTAACAATCATATTTGGAACTTAAGCAATAAACAGATATATGAAATTCCGAATGCATATATAATAAACTATTACATTAGAGGTTTTAAATGAATACAAACATGAACACAAATGTCAGTTTAAATGCAATTGTTCTAAGGTAATATTGTAAAGACACATTCCGTTACATTAATGTTGTTTTTGTTTGGTAAGATAAATGGAATATTTCAATTCACAGGTTTGAATATATAACTTGAATTGATCTTTTATTTATGTAATAAAATACATAGAATTTTCCACTTTTAAATGATTTATTGCTTTTCTAAATATACTTGCTGTGTATATATCTTGAATCATATTAAGAAAACTATATCCAAAGCTTGGGGCCATATAAGAATCTATGTTTTCATCCTTTAATAACACCAAACAGCAATAACAGTTATTCCTGTCAATCACACTCAGTGAATGTATTTTATTAATTACCCCTATAATTTCTTAACACTGAGTGACACAAGGTGTCACGGGCCGTCTAGTTTATTTAATAAACGTATTCGTTGCATAATCACATCGTACTTTCAAATATTTGTTTATTTATTTATTAAATGTATCCCCTGTATATACTTTGTATACTCATGTATACTTTCAATAATTTATTTTTTGGATTAAACGTGCCCGTTTAGTAAAGACATAACGCTTTTAAATATTGATTTATTTTTTGAATTAAACGTGCTCATTTAGTAAGGATATTACGCTTTCAAACATTCATTTATTTTTTGATTAAACGTGCCCATTTAGTAAAGACATAACGCTTTTAAATATTCATTTATTTTTTGGATTAAACGTGCTCATTTAGTAAGGATATTACGCTTTCAAACATTCATTTATTTTCTGGATTAAACGTGCCCATTTAGTAAGGATATTACGCTTTCAAACATTCATTTATTGTTTGCATTAGTTGTGTTCATTAATGTGTCCATTAATTAATAGGAAATTATATTTAGCAATAGAAAAGAAAATGAACTTCCATAATGTAAATATCAACCTGCAAAATAACATACTACAGACTTCTATTTATTACAAGACTGCCTCATCCTGGGACCTTTTTAACAATAATATTTCTTCAACCAAGCAAGCGCTAATCAACAATGGTTACTCGAACAAATAATTCGACAACATTCTAAGACGCTAGCTGGAGAATAGATTCACCTCAGACAGTAAGAGCCCAAAGACAGTCACAAACCACAAAATATTCTACAAGAACCAGTATACAGATGAATATAAAACTGATGAACGTGTTTTGAAAAGTATTATAAAAAGCCATGTTAAATGTATTAAGCCTGAGGATAGTTTGACCCTGATAACCTACTACCAAATTCCCTTCAATAGGCAGTTTAATAATGAGAAATAGTCCTAGCGTAAAAGAATAAAAAAAAAACAAATATTGTATATGAGTATTGATGTAATATCGGGAGCTGCGAGGCCCGTAAAGGCTTACAGCTTTCACTATATAGGAATGACCACGACTTCATTGTCAAGAAGAATTACGATGCACCTTTCTGCCGGCGCGCCAAAATACCATAGAACAGCAGTCCATAAGACAAAACTCACAAGAGAAATGATGGTCAATTCCACGAAAAATCGCTAGAGAAAGAAACCATTTTAAATTACAAAGATTAGAAGCAATATAATTCAAGAAAAGCAGCCAGCCATGAATATCCAACTTAATAATTCTTGTCGAATTTTAAAACTATTTTCGAACAGGCCAAACCAGATTAGCCAGGTATAAGTGAGTCCAACCACCCTGCCTTAATCCCCCATAATGACCCGTGATCTAGGGCGATGTCCTGTGAACATTCCAATACTAATCCACCTATATATATATATATATATACTCAGTAACAACTCCTATCCTGTTCCTTCTGATACATCTTGCACTTCCTGTAACTGCGTTTACCGTTTGGAGTGTACTCGATGTGATGCTTTTTACGTTGGCTTGGCTTCAACCAGGCTGAGCCTGCGTATGAACAATCACAGGGCGCCCGTTGGTCAGCGCAGAGACCTACCCATAGCTATCCATGCTAATTCCCATGACCTCCCTTTCAATGATTGTTTCAGGGTACAAATCCCCGAGTCTAATTCCCATGTCACCCTTAGAGCTTCCGAAGAGGCATTCATATGCCTCCTTGGGGCTCGTTCTCCTCCTGGTCTCAACCTGTACCGTTAATTATTTTTTATTTTATTATTATTATTATTTTATTATTATTATTTATTTTTTATTATTATTATTTCGTATTTTTTTTATATATATATTTTTTATCTTGTTTTCTAAATAAATATTGGAGGGATTTATATTTTTCCTCTCCTCCGCTGGGGAGCAGCATTGCGGTGGTTCCACGAGTTACTCTGGTGGCCAGTAGCAGTTTGCTTCTCAACGCGAGTACTTCGCACTTCTTCCCGATGACGACGGATGTCGAAATATCGAAGTGAGTTCTGTAGTGTCTTTCTGTGTTCTTTTCTATGTGTTAAAGTATATATATATATATATATATATATATATATAATGACAATCCTACTATTATTATCATTATTGTCCTAATGATGAATGTGGTACATTCGAAACATGTGGACTAGGAATATTGGTGATAAGCTTTATAGTTTTAATGAAGTGACGAGGAAAGAATTCCGGAAACTGGAGAAATTGTATAAGAAACAGATACAAACCAAATATGGGGCGTTATTTAACAATATATGTTTAAATGAAGGACTGCTTCCCACTTTTACAAATATATATATATTTCTCTCCGATTCTCTTTGATTCTTTTATATTTACCTTACTTGTATTGCTTATTTTAATTTCCTGTCTATATCTTTTCTAAGTTTGTTACTTCAAGACCGGGCGCGAGGGGCAGCACTGTCTGCTATCGGGTGGATTATTTGCCGTTGCGTCTACAACGTGCTTGTCTCTCTCTCTCTTTTCTCCTGAAGACAGATTACCCGAAAATTTGAGTTTGTAAGTGTGTTAAGTTAGTCTGTGTGTTAGGGGCCAGGTTAGGTCCGTGGTTAACGTACTCCACTCTGGGCTAGTAGTCTGGGGTTCTACCCCCACCTGACCATCGGTTTACACCATACACCATTGGAGTACACCATCCCTCGGAGAGGACGTTATAAACCGTCGGTGCCGATCCTGTACGATGTTAGATATTCGTTAAAAATCCCAACTGGAAATGCACTTGAGTTAGACAAAATTTAGGGCTCCCAATGAAGAATCTGTAGAATCACCAGTCACTAGAATCTGACGTTATCACTCGCTTAGGGATTGGTTTAAAGTTTAAACGATAAAAAAAATACGCTATGTGTTACTCTTCTTCGATTTTGAACTCGTTTATATTTTCAAATTCCCATAAGGCTTCCATTCCCAATGATTGTCCTATTTCATAAAATAACTTTTAATCTATTTAGATTATTTTTTCGTAATATTTCACTGTAAACCAGCAATCCATGAACAGAAATAGACAAAAACCATCTCACCTTCCATGTCTCTTGTGTGCCTGTTTATAATGCTCTTTCTTCTTCTCAAAGTTTGATATACTGAAATAGTTCATTATTCTTGTTTTCCTATCCTATATTATCCATTTTATCACAGCTATATTTATCAAAGTATTTCCATCAACCACTTGTTTTAGGTACTCCGGATATTTTTGTATGAAGAACTTGATATACATTTGATAGCCTCTTGAGGTTATTCTCAATTTTTAATTGTTAAGCATTGATTTTTTATAAATTCTTTCTTATTTTTTCATGAAATCATTATTTTTTGCCTAGGAAAAGAAATAAATCCAAACTTCATGTTTCTAGCATCTGTAATATAGATGCGCATTGATGCATCAGTCAGGCGTTTACATTTTTATTTATACAATAGTTTAGTTAGGTTTAGGTTGCAGTGGCAGTTCCACAAGTAAACACACATATTGATTCTACAGTGGGAGTCATAAATTTTGTCTAACTCAAGTGTATTTAGAGAAAGGATCTTTAACAATTGCCTGATATCGTACAGTCTCGGGATAAACAGTTTAACGTCCTCTCCAAGGGACAACGTGCTCAGATTTATTCACTTGCTATGTGAATAAATCGAGATCCAAAGTGGGTATTGAACCTAGGACCTACCAAACCAGAGGCGAGCACTTTGCCTTGGGGTTAACCTGACTCCCGATAATTTAGTTATATAATTAAACTCTGAATATATACCTATCTGTTTCTCTATTCATTTTATTTTTGCCCAAAAGAAAACTAAATTAATCTTAATTAATTTTTATCGTTATTCAAGTTACATTTTTGACCAAACTTTCATTATGATCTTGAAAGTTTTTCATCTTCATTTTTTAATTTTTCCCAAAGTAAAGGGAACTCTCTACTGTGTTTACATTTTGATATTCATCCTTCAGTAAGACTTGTAACTTGTATTCTTTATGGAAAAGTTTTAAATTAATATTACTTGGTTTATAACTTTTATTCCACTGTTTAATTAAAATTTGGAAGTTAAATTATTTAAAATGCGTGAATAGAAGAGTTTCAAATAATATAATATGTTTATTGCTTTAAGACGGTTTAAGATAATTAATGTTAAGTTTAATTAGAAAGGGATGATATTGTCTTATATTGTATATTGCTGAGGTTTAAAGTCATGCCCCTCAGTCATTTGGCTACATTATTAGAATACAGACAAGTTTGATGGTTTGCTTACATTAACCACATTCTCTTGGATAATGGTTTAATTAGGAAGGAATGAAACTGTCTTACGTTGTATACTGCTTTGTTCTGTTTCGACCAACGACAAACGAATATATCCGCGCACTATAGTACACGTCGTAACTAGCAGTTCCAGACAGGAGGCCTTCTACTGCTTGATTATTTTGCTACTTTAACTTGGACTGTCAGTAATTCATGTCGGATATTAAGTTAGTCTGTACAGTAATGATGTCGTATTTGCGGTCATGTGGTCTTGTTAGTCTAGTTTTCAATGTTTTAAGTCATGCGTTAGAAAAATAGTCAGTGGATGAAGTAATTGTTCACTGAGGTTGAGGAAGGTTGGCGGTAGGATTGAGAGCTTGTACAGTGGTGACAGTGAGTTTGTTCTATGGTTTTGATGACATTTATCAATTTCAAACATTGAATATCCACATTTCGGGCATACCAAGGAGCCCTGGTATATTTAACGATCTGGATTCAAGCCTTGTTCGTAGGTGCAGCTCTAAACCAGACGGAGCATCCATAAGTCATTGCTGAACGAACGACCCCCTTATAGACAAGGTGTTCTGTTTGGTTCTAAGTCATGTTCCCCAGCCTTTCACATATACTATTACAACGAAGACAAGTTTGATGGGTTTTACATGGAGTTCTTTCACTTACACCAACTAAATTCCCTTGGATAATGGTTTAATTAGGAAGGAATGACACTGTCTTACAATTTATACTGCTGTGGATCTATTTTGTTTCAAAGCATGCTATTCACCTTTTTGGTCATACCATGGTAAAACCATAGCAGCTTGAAGGTTTTCACGTCTACTTCTTATACTAAATAATGAGAGACGAATCCATCAGGAAAAAAAACTCCCCGCAATGGCTAATGAAAACCTCATGCAAGTTAGCTACAAGAAAAGACATCATCAAGAGCATAAGCTCGTAAGTATGGTATGACTTTTTGGTCATACCATGGTAAAGTCATAGCAGCTTGAAGGTTTTCACGCCTACTTCTTATGCTAAATAATGAGAGACGAATCCATCAGGAAAAAAAACTCCCCGCAATGGCTAATGAAAACCTCATGCAAGTTAGCTACAAGAAAAGACATCATCAAGAGCATAAGCTCGTAAGTATGGTATGACTTTTTGGTCATACCATGGTAAAGTCATAGCAGCTTGAAGGTTTTCACGCCTACTTCTTATGCTAAATAATGAGAGACGAATCCATTTGGAAAAAAAATAGTCCCCGCAAAGGCTAATGAAAACCTCATGCAAGTTAGCTTCAAGAACAGACATCATCAAGAGCATAAGATCGTAAGTCTTCAAAAGACCAGAATTCACTTAAACCTTATGTTTATTCACTTAAAGTAAAATTCTTAAAGAATAAGAATTAGCCTTTTACCCAACAAGTATACTCAGAATCCTAGGAACATAAAATACATTAATACATGCATTCATCAATGAATATAATGAATCAATGAATTAATGAATTATACTTTTAGAATTAATTGAATCATTGTCAGCGTTATTTTATTATAAAACTTCAAATAACCAACGAAAATTAACTCAAAATAATATGAAAATTTTATTTAGATACCTGCCTAGAGGAAAGGGAGATAGTGAAATAAGAAGCTTTAGTCTGGAGGAATGAAAACTCTTTTTGTACAAGGCATAATATTGAAGTGAAAAACGTTGTTTGTCTTCCTTTCATCTTGAACCTCTGTTCCCTCCAACATCTCTTCTCCTCAAGTCAAATTATGTCATATTCTGAATAAAAGCTTTATTTTATCTAAAACGATTTTCCTCCTCTTCTTCTTTCTATTATAATAGGGGTTTTTTTTTATATAACTAGTTTTTATGTTAGTAATATGCTATTAAAAAATATATCTTGCATTGAGTTAAAAATTGCATAAGAATACAAGGGAAGATTTTTTAAGAAGTTTCTAATTATGGAACAGTAATAAATTTATATAAAAAAAATATTACCTACTACTATTGTAACAGTAATCTTGCATTTATAACTAAAATCAAAATTCAATGAGGGAAGGAAAATTGTCATAAACGTAAAATGAAGAACTATCGAACTCACGTAAATTTTTCAATCACAAAAAAAAGTTATTGTCAGAATTTAAGAATTTATGGATGGAAAATATGTTTTAATGTTTTCTAATTATGTAGAAGACAAAATGTTTTTGAAGCAACTTCACAGACTGAAATAAGCGGATATTTGATATTGGAGAACCGGCTAGGAGAACTACGGAAACTATAACTATTTAAGAACTTGTGAAGCGTAGAGATCTAATTTGTGGCTGATTTGTAGGGATTGCTTTCCTCAACTAGCCTTCCATATATTTATATGAACAAACCACAATATGAAAAAGAAAAAAAAAAATTAAGATCTTTCAACCACAACTAGCAGTCTTCGTCAGAGCCAAAAAGTCAACTCACTTGCGTTGTTGACTCTGACGAGGACCGCTTGTTGTAGTTGAAAGATCTTAGTCTTTTTTTCCACACTTCATATTGTGGTTTGATTACTGTTTGTTATTTCACCTGTTTATGTCTGATTTATCCTCTGTCAAACTATAGCTGCCGTGTACTCCACTAAAACTCCGTCAAACCAACCATCTCTTCATCACGGCTTCAGGTTACAAATCAATATAACACAGACCCATACACACACACGCACACCGCACACAACTATATCTATATGAATAGGTACATCATGTAATCGGGATTCGGTCAGTTTTTTAGGTTCGAAATCAAACTCTCAATGCTGACGTTTCAGTCTTATTTTTAAAACTTTTTCATAAGCCTAAAATAAAACCGAAACGTCAGTAATGGGTGTTTGATTTTGAACCTAGAAAATTGACCAATTCTCGATTACATAATATACTTAATCGATCAAATGGTTGATTTATTATTGAATTTGTTTTATATATGTATTTATAACTAAGACTAAGTTAAAAAATACAAAGATCTTTCAACAGAATTGACCGCTTGTTACGGTTGAAAGATCTTAGTCTTTTTCCCCCCATTTATTACTGTGGTTTGATCATATATATATATATATATATATATAATTAAAAGAAAAGGTCCAGCGGACTTTTTTAAATAAAATAAATTCAAAACGAAGGAAATACACATAAAGACACAGACATAACTCACATCGATATTTCGACCATCGTCGTCATCAGGAGGTGTGAAGAGCGAAGAGTCCCGCAGGAAGGCAAGGCGGCGACTATATATTTATATGTATATTCGTATATTTCGGGAGCAGACTTTCGTTTATGCATGTCTTGTTAAATTGTATGCCTACTTTTAATCTCACAACTTTTCTACTGAATCTCTCGATTTCTCTAATACACTTTCTCCATTTTTGTGGTACAAGATAGATTAGTTGACCAAAGTTTTTATTTACATAGTCCGACATGTTTTGGTCCTCACTGACCATTATCAAGGATTATAGTTGTACAAAATCTTAAATAAACTATAAATAACTAAACATAACTTAAAAACATTTATAATTAAATTAACACTACATATTACATTCAACGCCTTAATTTTGTGATAACTAAAAATGGTTAGATGACAAGGAGAGGTTATACACAGGCAATGGTTACCAAGTGTAGAGTTCCTTGTCCAAATCACAGAGGGCAGGCAATCTCATCACATTTCTGGCTTTTCATCTTTCCTTCGTATAATTTTAAAATTCGTCTAAACGCTTCACCTTGCTTGTTCAAGGCAGGTTGTTTCTCCATAATGAATAATGCTTCAATTATGCGTAATCTTGTTTGGTCATTTTCCTGTTGCAGGATCCTTGTGTTGTTAATTAGCATTTCTTTAGTTAACTTAATGCCATGGGCAATTAAAGCATGTTCCTTGGGTCCACCTCAAGTGAGGTGCATTGTCAACCTTCTCGATAATGTAGTAGTAGTAGAACCAACATATGTAGATTGTAGGGACTCACAGTTCCCTGTGTTACATTGATACTCGTACACTATGTTGGTTCTTTGGAGTGTTGACTTCTTCTGAAGGTTATTCCTAATTACCATGCTCGCTGTTGTTGAGCCTCTATAAAAAATCTTCAGTTTTAGCTGATCGTCAGGATATATATATATATATAATATATATATATATAAAACTAAAGTTTATCGGGATTCGGTCAGTTCTTCAGGTTCAAATTAAACTCTCATTGCCAACGTTTCTGTCTTTATAAACTACCTTTTTGATAGACAAAAGTATAAATTTTGAAACAGAAAAACTTAGTAGTACATTACAAATTATTTTACAAAGAAAAATAGTATGTATATTTTAACAACAACTGTAGTCTGAATGAACACGTGCCACTGAAATTCACGAAATGAATAAAAGAAGCTTAGTGTCACGTGTTCATTCAAACTACAGTTGTTGTTAAAATCTACATATGTTAATAAAGAAAACTTTCCCAGGTTCGCTTCTGACGAAGACCGCTTATTACGACTGAAAAATCTTAATTTTTTTGCTCACTTCTTTCTGTAATTTGACGTTTATGGTTATTTCATTTGTTTATTGTGAAATCTTGTATGTATGTATAATATTAAATTGTATAGAATGAACATATATATATATATATATATATATATATATATATTGTGGTTGCCTAGTCGGCTACTTGCCGTTGCGTCACAACGTCACAAACAGCAGTATGAGCTGACGTGCCAGGGTGAACAGTCCCCCCATCCTAACTTTAATTTGTCTTTTATCCATCCTTGTAATGTTTTGAAACCCTAATGTTTCTATTGTTAGACTTAGTGAAATTTATTTTTTAGTGAAAATTTTATTTAGCTTACTGTTATGTTTACATACTTGTTCGATGAAAATAGTTTTGTGTCTGAAGATGGTTGGAGACAGCCGAAACATGTCAAATGTTAGTCAATAAATAATGATGGCCAACCAGAGTTTTGCTGAAATAGTTCAAGATGATTTGAAATTATCTAGAAAATACGAAAAACTGCTCAAAAGAAAGGTATGTTTGATTAAGGCAATTCAGTTTAATACAATATATATATATATATATATAAATTAAAGTACAGTATTCATAGGAAGTCAACCAATGTTTCATCTTATGTTCATTTCTTCTCGGCTCATCCACTTAAAACTAAAAAGTCAGTTTTTAGTAGCATGTTCTTAAGAGCTTTCAAAATTTGCAGTGAGGAGTTTTTAGATGAAGAAATCAAAAATATTTACAAAATTGCAGATTCTTTAATGTATCCAAAAAGGTTAATCGACAATATCATAAAAAAGTTGAAACAATCCATGATATTAAATAATGAAGAACAGTTCACAAGAAGGAATTTGTTAGTCATTCCATACAGTCCTTGTTTGAAAGATATGACTTCATTTATGAAAAGATTGGACGTTTCTGTTGCGTTCAGTAATGATGGTAACTTGTTTAACAGACTAGTCAATAATAAGCCAAAAAGAAAGGACTGTTGTGTAAACAGGATACCATGTACTGACTGTGAAATGTCTTACATTGGACAGACGAGCAAAGGTCTTCTTACAAGGATAAAACAGCACAAATATTCCATCAGAAGAGAGGACGAAAAGAGTGCCTTGTTCATACACATAAGAAACAGTAATCATGTGATTAATTGGAATGAAGCAAATGAATTAATATACGTGTCTTCAGAAAGAAGAAGAAATATCGTAGAAAGTTCGCTCATAAAGAACTTTTATGAGAAGTTGATGAACAATAGCCTAGGACTCTACAAATTAGATGAAGTTTTGATTAACGGGATAATTAAACAGATGAAGACTTCATCATTAAACACATTCAGGGTTGCCATCAATTCTGGAAATTTCAATCAGCCAAGTTAACAAGTATTTATTGTTTTTTTAGTTCACTTGCTCTCCGAAGATGTGTTAACGAAAGGCCTTAGAGCATTGTTTCAAAAATTGTTTTCATTGTGGTAAATTAATCCATATATATATATATATATATAAATATTAATGAAAGATAGATGTGGAACAAATAATAAAAAATATTAATTTTAACGAGTTTGATATTGTGTTTACTTATAATTGAGCTGAGTATAACCCGCTCCAGTTTTTATTATTTTAGTTTTTATTTTTCTTTGAATTAAATAGGATAGCTTTTATGTTGCAAATTAATTACCAAATTAAGTTTAGCTAAAGCTAACACGTCATTCACTCATTGTTAAACTACACGAAGTTTGCCGGGTAAGCTAATTGACAATAACTTTATAATTTTTTCTCTTTTTTGTTCTATGTTTATAGTTTATTAGTTTTCATTTTTTTAGTTGCTTTATATGAATAGCTGAATATACATTATAAGTTAACATTTTTCTGATGATTGAATTTTTACTCTGATGTATTATGGTAAATATTTTATTTTA
Organism: Hermatobates lingyangjiaoensis; assembly: GCA_026182355.1. NCBI lineage: Eukaryota > Metazoa > Arthropoda > Insecta > Hemiptera > Hermatobatidae > Hermatobates > Hermatobates lingyangjiaoensis. Next base: position 538,958 of record JAPFBL010000132.1, on the reverse strand, counting down.
TTAATTTTATAAAGACAAAATCAATATTGAAAACAGCTTTAAGAGTAATGCTTCTTGAAAATAAAGTTTTTAAGAAGATATAATTATATGCTTTTCTTAATTGTATGAAGAATTATGAATAATTTTTTTTTGTTGAAAATATTATAGTTAGTTTAAATCTCTTTAGACAGTTATATTTAAATTTTTTTTTTTTTTTTTTTAAATTCAAAAGTTTGTAGTGAAAATAATTGTTAAGATTGTAGTAGAGGAGTAGCTTGTTAACGTTTCTCAGCCTGTCAGTTTACTGTTATAAACGACTTGGAAGATTATATTACAAAAGTATTTGTTGGCAGATTTATGTGAATCCGGGAGAGTTGAGGGCAGTTAAGGGTTGAGGGTGGTAGTGGTTGGTGGAGGGGGTGGGGGGTTGGAGGTTGGGGGGGTGGTGAATTTTTATCGGCCCAGTTGCGAGTAATTAGTTGATCTAAGTGTGATAAATCAAGGAATGAGTAATTACAAGTCTCTTTTGCTATGGGTTAGTGAAGTGGTGAGAGATTTATCCTCTGTCAAACTATAGCTGCCGTGTACTCCACTAAAACTCCGTCAAACCAACCATCTCTTCATCACGGCTTCAGGTTACAAATCAATATAACACAGACACATACACACACACACACACCGCACACACACACACACACACACACAACACACACACATACACACACACACACACACACAAACACGCACGCACGCACATAACTATATTTATATGAATAGGTGCATCATGTAATCGGGATTCGGTTAGTTTTTTAGGCTCAAAATCGAACTCTCAACGCCGACGTTTCAGTCTTATTTTTAAAACTTTTTCATAAGCCTAAAATAAAACCGAAACGTCAGTAATGGGTGTTTGATTTTGAACCTAGAAAATTGACCAATTCTCGTTTACATAATATACTTAATCTATCAAATGGTTGATTTATTATTGAATTTGTTTTATATATGTATTTATATATACACTTTTCCGATGAAAAAAACAATCCAAAATGGACAAAATGAAGTTTGTCTCGAATTTTCGTTTTGAATCGTCTTCAAAACGAAGATGGTCCAAACCAAAAATGGATACTGCAGGTGTTTGTTTTAATTTATTTATGTTTCTTCATCTACATTAAACTTTATATATATATATATATATATATATATATATATATATAACAGATTCAATAATATCTCGACCGTTTGATAGAATAGGTTTGTTCTCTAATCGGGGTTCGGTCAATTTTCCAGGATAAAAAATCAAACTCTCAACGAGAGTCAACCAGAGTTTGATTTTTTATCCTGGAAAATTGACCGAACCCCGATTAGAGAACACACCTACTAATATATATATAATATATATATATATATATATATATATAATATATTATATTGTTTGAAAAATACGATCCAAAACGGACAATATAGTTCAATATAGACAAAGAAACATAGAGAAACATAGAGATGTTTCAGTGCGCTTGGTTTCCCTCTCTTATCTTTCCTGAAGACGGTTCAAACCGAAAATTAGAGACTGTAAGTGTCTTCTTTCTCTATGTTTCTTTGTCTATATTGAACTACATATATATATATATATATATATATATATATTGAAAAAGACGAGCCAATCCCTGTTGCATATTACTTTGGACACTTCTTATTGGTTGTGGGTGTTTTTTCGTTAAATGCCTTTCTCCTTAGCACACTCCGTCTGCTTAGCCGCCTCAGCCTTCACTCCAGGGGAGGGCTCACAGTCCCTACTTAATTTCCAATAGAGTTGGATGAAGGTCTTGGCGTCCTTGCATGGAAGGTTACCTCGTTGAATTTGGTGTTTCCTATCTTGCTTAGTGGTTTTCATTAGATACTGGTTGTTGGTGTTTTCTGTAGTTTCTATTGTTGTGGGTGTATGGAGAACCAGCTTTCCTCTTCGTTTTCCTCGTACGCTTGGCCGCCTCCGCCGTCCTTCCTGGAGAGGGCTCGCAGTCCCTACTTTAGTTTCACAGAGGGCAGGAATGGCATAGGCGTCCTCACGTAGAAGAGCTCGTCGTAAGAATCTGGTCCGGGCTATGGGCATTATGGGTTGAAGTTGAGTATGTCTGGCGTTTGTTGTTGGAGCCTTTCCTGTAGTGCTTTCTTAAGGAATGCGTGGCGCCTTCCTCGTGTCCCCCTCATGTCGTTGCACATCTATTTAATTAAAATTTTAAAACATCTATTTACACGTCTATTAGAAATTAAGTAGGGACTGTGAGCCCTCCCCTGGAGTGAAGGCTGAGGCGGCTAAGCAGACGGAGTGTGCTAAGGAGAAAGGTGTTTAACGAAAAAACACCCACAACCAATAAGAAGTGTCCAAAGTAATATGCAACAGGGATTTGCTCGTCTTTTTCAATATCTAATCTGACATTATAGCATATATATATATATATATATATTATTATATTAGTACATCTTTTACATATCTTTTGAAGTCCTGTGAAAAAAATTTTGAATAAAGTTCAAAGCGTCGGCATTTGAAGTAAAATTTGAAATTGAACAAACTGACAACATCCCTATAAATCTACTCTCTTAATATTTATATAAATGAAACAAAAATCAAGAAGGAAAAATTGAAAAAAAGAAAAATACTCTCCAAAGTCTTTAACAGTATTATATTTTTCTTGATTTTTTTTTATTTTTCCCTGTGTCTATTGTTTGAATTCTCTTTAAGAATGCCCATTATTAGAAATAATGACAACTAATTTATAATTTTTTTTTAATATTAGAACTAAATTTTATCAAAACTATGATAATACCAAAATGAAAATATAGAATAATTGATAAATTAATTGAACGAATGTTTTTCATTGAATAACTATAATATAATAATGCAATCAAACAGTATATTTAATTTTAATCCTATGATCCGACAAATGAAACGTTAATCAATACCAAAATGAGAAGTCAGTTTTCTAGCATTCATTGAATGGTATTAGTAATCAAATTACTAAATCTAATCAAAGGAATTACAATCAAATGTCATTTGATTAGCACCGGACAGAAGTAGAGTTTAATCAAATATATCTTTATTTTATTTGTTTATATTTTGAGAGAGATAATAAAAAAATAATAAATGCCGAATATTGGAAAAATTATTTAATTTGCTTTTAACGTCTGCAAATTAATTATTTAAATCATTTAAATTTTGTAATTTAAAGTAATTTAAATTATTGTTAGTTTATTATTTATTTATTTTTTAATTTTATTTCTTAAACTAATATAATTTTTTATATTCATTTAAATATAAATAGAATTAAAAGATACTTAAATATGACATAGCTGTGAGGCCATTCATGTTCTGGGTAGCTTTAATTTTTTCTAATGAAGCTTTTTCTCTATTCATAATTTCAAGAAAGGTGTACATTAATGTCTCCACAAATAAATATCTTTTAGAATACAACGCTTTTCTAGAATGTTCTCTTCTTGCTCAGGTTTAAAGTGGTTGGAGTATGGAAGAGTTGGTGTATAACTGAAGTATATATATATATATATATATATATATATATATAAATATATAATACATATATTATATAATATAATATTATATTATATAATATATATCTCAGTGATCAAACCACAATATAAAAATGGGAAAAAAGACTAAGATCTTTGAACCGTAACAAGCAGTCTTCGTCAGAGTCGCTAGTTGGGAATTTGACCCTGACGAAGACCACTTGTTACTGTTGAAAGTTCTAAGCCTTTTTTTCCTCATTTCTTATTGTGGTTTGAACTGTGATATACCTGATGAAGAACACTGAATGTTCAAAACGCGTTGTTTTATTTATGCAGAAAGTAATTGATACTTTTCCTCAAATGATTGAATACGATATAAATTGCACAAGTTTTTGCGATTCAAAAGGCAGTGAGCTTATGCCACTAAAAGGCAGTATACTGTGTTGTTAACAGAGCTGAACATCGCAGTTTTAACTAGCTGGTTCAATCCAGGACACTTCACATGGTAATTTAAGCTAATATTTAGCCCAGCATGCCAAGCATGCTAATAAAGAAGGTCGCTGGACGCTTATAGCCAAAGAGCACGCAGACAGTGCGTGGAAGTCAGTAATCATGCCTTTCTACTTCTTGATAAAGGTCTTGACACGGTGTCCAACACGTTAAAATCTCCTTAAACTTGACAAATAACCTTTCGACTTCCTTATAAACAAACTAAAAAAAAATCAGTTTTTTTTTTATTTAACATCCAATAATTATTTAATCAGATGATTATTTTAATGAATATACGTAAAAATGGTCAAAAAAATCTTTTAGCCAATTATCACATCTTATGCATTTAATATATTTCCATTTCATTTTTTAAAATTTTTTGTTAATAATATATTTGTAGGCATCTTTAGGGCCACATAAATTCAGAATTTAATTACAGTAACATGAAAAAATGTTATAAGTTACATTAATTAATATATACATATTTACCTTGGTATTTTGTATGTAGAAAAAGAAGAGGTTTTCTTTTTCTTCCTTTCTACTCTCTTCCTGATGACGAACTTCGGTTCGGAATATTGTCATCAATATTTCGATGTTCTCGTTTCTTTTATGTGTTGTCTTTCATTTATTTATCTGTCCTGTTTGGACTGTTTAGTAATTTCATATATACGAGGGTCGTCCAGAAAATAAGTTCCGTTTTGGTCTGTAGGGCGGTAGGAGTGGTTTTTGCCAAATCCGGCAACACCGCTCGAAAGAGGAGAGGTGGGGGAATAGAATGAGAGGTTGGGGACCTCAGTCGGTCAATTACCAACGTCAGGGCAGGTAGTTGAAATGGAGCCCTCCATGTCACGTCCCGCCACCTCGATCCCCGAAAGTTCAGTTCAGATTCACGAACAGCTCATTTCTGTTTATGGAGAAGGTGTAATGAGTGAATCAATGGTGAGGAGATGGGTACGTGAATTTAAGGCGGGAAGACATTCACTTGAGGATGAAAGTGGGAGAGGCAGACCCTCAGTTGTGACGGACGAAATTGTCGCAGAAATCGACAATGCAATTCGCAAAGATCGTCGTTCAACCCTGGATGAACTCCACCTGAGTTTCCCAGACATCTCACGATCCCTCATCCATGAGATCGTCTCGGAAAAACTTGACTTTCGGAAAGTTTCCGCCCGGTGGGTCCCTAGAGAGCTGAATGTCTTCCCGCCTTAAATTCACGTACCCATCTCCTCACCATTGATTCACTCATTACACCTTCTCCATAAACAGAAATGAGCTGTTCGTGAATTTGAACTGATTTGAAACCCTGTGCATAAAGAAATTGAATCACTCCGCGCAAAACAACTCGAGAGGGAACGGGATCGAGGTGGCGGGACGTGACATGGAGGGCTCCATTTCAACTACCTGCCCTGACGTTGGTAATTGACCGACTGAGGCCCCCCACCTCTCATTCTATTCCCCCACCTCTCTTCTTTCGAGCGGTGTTGCCGGATTTGGCAAAAACCACTCCTACCGCCCTACAGACCAAAACGGAACTTATTTTCTGGACGACCCTCATATATACAAGATTTCATATAAACACGTGAAATAACAATCAATGATCACACTACAATATGAAATAGAGAAATAAGACTAAGAACTTTGAACCGTAACAAGCGGTCTTCGTCAGAGTTGGATTTCTGATTCTTGTTACGGTTGAAATCTTAGTCTTTTTTTCCCATTTCATATTGTGGTTTGATCATATATATATTTATGTCTGTGTCTAAATGTGTATTGTACAATTAAGAATCAAGAAAAATAATCTAAATTTTGTAAATTCTTTTATCGCTCAGAACATAAATTAGGAAGATAAAAAAATGGGAGAAAATTGATTGTATAATTCTATGATAACGTAGTGAAAAACAGAAACGGAAAATGAAGTCCTTATTAAAAATATAAACAATATAAATACAGTAATTTTTGTTACTGTAAAGGTTAACAAACTGAAGCAAGTTACATTACTGACATAATGGTAATTGTTGCATGAGACGTATATGGCATTGGAGGGACAAAGGGCTACCATTTTGACTTGAACGGTCAAAGCTGCGACACTCTGGTTCAGTGGTACGGAATACCAAATATGGTTCTCCACCGCCTGAATCATTTCAAAGCGTCTCACCCCTCCCTCCACACAGCCACCCCTAAAATGGTCTTTGGTAAATTGTGCTGATTTCACTCTACACTTCACCCCCACCCCCTTCTTTATCAACCCTGTCTGTCAACTTCACCCTCTCCACCTTAGTCTCAACTCTTCCAATTAAAACAACTTGTTAATCTTGTACATTCCTTGACATTCTTCACTTGTCTTGTTTAAGTCAAAAAAAAAAAAAAATGTTTAATGCATCAACTGATTTAATAACTCTGACTAAAAGAAACAATTTTTTGTTTACTGTTTTATTTTTCATGTTAAATACATACAAGTTCAATTCTTGAATGTATTTACCAATGTCGAAAATTTTTGCCGTCCCAAAAAACTATCACCTAATAGAAGGATATAGTTATTTTCCTCAGAAATGTAAGAATTTACAGGCATATAACATAGTGTTTAGCATATAAAAAATATGAAACACATTGAACCTTTAAATATAAAATACAGATCTCCCGGAAAAATTGCAATTTGTGTAAATAATTTAAATTTTTGAAAATAATGTATGTTGTAGTTATTTTTTTTTTCATATTGGAGAATTCAAAAATTACGTCTCCACACTAACAACGCGTTTTGAACACTTATTGTTCTTCTTCAGGTTTAGTGTTTTTCATCTGAATAAATATACTGTGAACTTTAAAAACATCAAAGTAAATTATTTAAAATTGGTATTTAATATATGAATGTTGAATTGCACTAAAAGAGGTTTTTAACAAGGGAATTCAACATTCATTTATTGTATTAAAGTAAAGAAACACACAAACTCAAATTTTTGGGCAATCCGTCTTCAGGATAAAAGAGAAAGGGAGACCAAGCACGTTGTAATATATATATATATATATTTGTAAATTTGGGGAGCAATCCTTCTTTTAAACATGTTTCGTTAAACGACCTTTGTACTAAGGCATGGATAATATTATAATGAAGATAATAATAGATAATGAAGATATTATCTTGAAATATCTAGTACACACTCACTGTGTACAAAGATCGTTTAACGAAATATATATATATATATATATATATATATATATATATAATATTTATGTTATAATAAAAATTACATATTTAATATATAAAGATTGATTTATGTAATATATAAGATTACATATATATATATATATATATATATATATATATATATATATATATATAATCTTTATGTCTAATATATTAAATGAAGAAGTTTATATTAGTGTGAAATGGAAAGAATTCTTGAAAATCAATAAGCTGCACTCTATATTGTGGGGATATGATGTAATGAGGAGGCCAGATAAGTGACAGTTTAATTGGTTAAAGGCGCAAGTTCGTAGTTTATCTTAAGGATGTCAATGGTCTGAAATTTATAGAAGGGAGCCGATAAATCGTATCCATTCACATACAATCCACTTATTTTCACCAGCCATGTTTTTCTCATTGGATAATTCACAGCAATGTAAACACTGACTTCCTACGGATGCTTATTATAAAAAGCTCTTGTATTTTTCGATTATTTCTTTTTAATAGAATTTTCTCTGTATAAATAAAATTTTTAGCTGACTTTACTCTCTCTTTTTATGAAGAATTGAAGTAAACAAATTTACAGTTAGAGTAAACAAGATTTTTTTTTTATAATATTGCTGTAGAATTTTTACTAAATAAAATCTTTTTTTTTCAAATGTTGATTAAAGGTTTAAAATGGATTCTAAATTATGATAAAATAAATATAAATAATGCAGAAGGTACAAATGTTGTTTATAATATTTGTTTTCAACGCTCCACTGGTGACTCATTACTAGCAGCTTCGTCTGACAGGAAGTCCGCTGAATAAGCCCAAGTATGCATTCTTGAGAGACTATTTTATTTTAGGTTAGGTTGCACTGGGTTTCCACAATGGAACTCACATAGGCCGAACATTGGCTCTTAGTGATACCATATACTGAACAATCTACATTGGGAGTCTTAATTGTCTATAACTCAAGTGTATTTTTCATCAAATGACAAGCGATCTTTAACAATTACGTAATATCGTACAGGCTTGGGACGGCTTAACATTCACTCCGAGAGATGGCAAGCTGAAATTTTTTCAACTTTTGGGTGAATATGTTAAATCGAGGGCCAGAGTGGGTACTGAACCCAGAGGTGAGACCGTTACCACTGGGCTACTCTGACCACCATTCAGAAACTGTGCCCTCTGTGTATACGCTACTAATAAGCAGAAGTCGAATCACTAATTACATTTTAAAGAGAACAATGTGTTGTTCTTTTCAAATAGTACTTACGTTTAAATCTGTAAAAAGTAAAAAACAATAAAAGTTTTTAAAAATATAGCTTAATATTTCTCAAAGCTTCTGAAAACTGAAATTCTCAGAATTTCGATTAAAACACATCATCAAATCATGACTCGGTATGGGAGTTCTATAATGTTGCCTAACTCAAAAGTATTTAGAGTAGAGGTATATAACGCTTGCCTGATATCGTACAGGCTCGGGCTAAATTTTTGTAAAATACCCGTCAAAGATAGGCATTCCTGCTAGTAGTGCACTCAGCCCTCGGTTTAATGTACTTAAAGGGGCAAACACTAGTCCAATATTCTCGATTGTCTGAAGTTTCCGATACTACTGTATTTCAAGTATTTAATGAAGTCAAGTTTTTGTGATACTGTTAAGTTGACCCTTTTAAGCTTTTCTACAAAGTTTATAGGTATCATGGTTAAAAAAAATGTTGGTTATTTCAAAAACATCTTACAAAGCAGGACCAAAAATATTGAAAAACACGGACTTAACAGCTACACGTGTTCCGCCACAACTGTAAACAAAGGTACAGATTTTGTCCGTTGCTTCCAAAATCCGTTAAAGTGGAGTCCGTTAAATCAAGGCATGAGTGTATGAATATAATAATCATTCAAGCTTTTCTTCTTTCCTCGAATGGTTTTATAACTTGTCTATTTTCGAACAGAAAATTTCTCAAATTTTTTTTGTTTTATCCTTAATTACCAGGGTTTTTTTTTTGACAAATGACTATTTTCAAACTTGGTGAAGATATAAGTAAAATGTGTAGGGTAATAAGGTAGCTTTTTTTTATTACTATATTGCTAAAAGCCTCTGAAGAAATAATAATGATATTTTAATATATTCAGATAGTTGATTATAATTTTGAATTGTTCAAGGAAGGTTTGAATCGATTCAAGTAGAATTGAACTTCAGAGATGTGGGAATGTAAAGATAATGGCGTGGATTGAAATTCAACGTTAGTTCAAATAATTCAAATTATTCAAATAATAGCAAGTGTAGCATAGTAAACAGGGCGCGCCATCTTGCGGAACGCAAGCCTACTTCTAATTAACGGTTACTAACAAACCCATTTGCTATCACCTAGAAATTATAATAAATGAACAAAATATTCTTACTTATGAGAACAGTTTTATTGTAAACATATGTTAAAAATAGATATTCATTCAATAAAAGATTGTTAATACAATACAATAAGTGGTATTATCGTAATTATAATTCAAAATATAGATTTGAAATTTATAAGAATTTACAAGCCGTATTTTTTACTGTTTTTATTGTTTCAAACGATCCCTAGCGGGTGATAACGTCAGCCGTTTACCGGCTTTTTGTTTGATTGGGGTTTCTACAGATTCTACGTTGGGAGTCTTAAATTTTGCCTAACTCAAGTGCATTTAGAGTAGGGATCTTTAACGAATACTTGACATCGTACAGGCTCGTGACCGACAGCTTAATGTCCTCTCCGAGAGATGACGTTCTGAGATTTATTCACCTCCCGCGTGAATAAATTAAAGGTCAGGTGGAGAGCGATCCCCAGACTAGCAGCCCAGAGGCGAGTACGCATACCAGTGAGCTGACCTGGCCCCCTTACAAGTCGTAAGATTGCCTGAACCATTTCAGATATTTTTTTACTTGAATGTTAAGAAAAATATTGTAACAAAAATTATATATAAATATTTTAATTATATATGTTTTAATAATATATTGTTACCTGTCAATGCATCTGGGGGTGCTTGTATTCCTCTCTCTTTTCTGTTTATGACGGATTATACTAAAATAAGTGCGCTTCTTTTTAATGTTTATTACTCTTCTTTGATTTTGGACTGGTTTTCTTTCTAAAATCGGGCTCCAATAACGGTAATATACCATCCATGCCTTCACGAATCGCTCTAAACCTCCAGATCAATTCCAGTGGTTTATTCCTTACCATTGGTCAGGGTAGCCCAGTGGCTTAAATGCGCGCATCTGAACTAGAGGCAACATCGAGGCTAAAAAATCCGACCCGACCGAAGCCCGCGAGTATTTAAACTCGACTCTGTCAAAACGGGTTCGGGTATATATTAGACTTTATTCTCCACAAGCTGGACAAATCTCGCTCACCTGTCGTATCCAAATTATTTATTTTATAACAAGTATCTCTTAGTTTAATATCTATACTCGTTTTAGTTTACTTTAATATGTAAATTTATATTTATTAAAAAAAAGTTAATGAGAGAGAAACCCTTGCTCGATTCTAACGTAATAAGTGACATTTTGGGTCCTACCCAACCCGAATTTAGGGTCAACCTCGGACTCGGGGTTAAGATCTTATCTCTACTCTGGATTGGTAGATCCAGAGTTTGATATACGTTCTCTCTGAGGGACAACGTACTCAGATTTATTCACCTCCCGTGTGAATAAATTGAAGACCAGGTGGGGATCGAACCCCAGACTATCAGTCCAGAATCGATTACTTTAACCACTTCGTCCCTCAGAGATGATAAAGCCGTCGATCTTGAGTCTGTACGATATCAGGTACTCATTAAAGATTCCTATGTTACATACATTTAAGTTAAACAAAATTTAGTTCTTCCATAGAATATTTATTACCTGATATAACAAAGTGCCCAATTTTGGCTTATGAGTGTTTTCTCGTGGGATAGCCACTGCAACCTAACCTAACCTATTCCTTGCTATTGCTATAGTACCCCCTATAGCAATTAGGGATGATTGTAGACCGATTTGTTGCAGACATTACATCTCAATGCTAACACAATCATTTTAACAATCAACATACAAACTTCGTTTTAGTAAAACGAAAATAAAAAAAAATCGTCTATCAACTTTTATAATTAAAAACAAAACTAATACATATTAATTACTTATACAAATGAAATATTGCCTCTGTTTCCGCATTTAAATTTAAAAAAAAAAAAAAAAGAAACACTTCTGAGTTTCAAATTTTTTCAATCATTATTTCCTCTTTTTTTTTTTTCAAATATGATTAAATCTAATTTCAAAACAAAGCAAACGCAATTTAGTGATATTGTTTCCCGAGGCTTTAATTCAGGAAAACGTGGCAAGAATATCTACTTTCAGCAATTTAAATGAAAAGCTTCCAGTTAGGACTTTCTGTCTCAAAAAAAAAAAAGAAAAAAAAAGATTTATGCTACGGAATATTATTGAAGTCGTTTTTAATTTCACACCGACACTTTAAAACTATAAATTATTATCCTAGTTAAATCCCTTCTTTTTTTTTCTTCGTGGGAATATCTTTTTAAGTTACGTCCAGAATTGATTAATTTATTTATTAATTCAGTTTTTGCCATCTATATATATATAAAACAGAACAATTTAAAAAAATAAGGATTTATGTGTTCATAGAATGGATGCTATGCTTATACAAACTGGATTGTTATAATCGTACTAATGTAAAACAAATAAACCACGAATACTTTACAAACAATACAAATAACTTATCTAGCTATACGAATACGTGTTCTGTAGCTATTTTGAGGATCGTTTCTCAATTTTTCTATTATCACTTTGTATATTATAATAAGATTTCACAATAAACAAGTGAAATAACAATCCATGATCAAACCACAATATGAAATGGGAAAAAAGATTAAGATCTTTCAACTGTAACAAGCAGTCTTCGTCAGAGTCAAAAACCCAACTGAAACACTAGATGCAGAAACATCATGGTGAGGGGTTAAGAGGAGTGGGAGGGTGAAAACGCAGGAAAGGACAGTAGTCCAGGGAGGGATGTTTGGGGAAACAAACGAGTACTATAGGGAAAAGTATAAAACTATCCACTAGCTTTCGATCCTATTAGAAGAGGCTATTACCCTCCTTAACACTGAGCCAAGTTTGAACAAGCCGTTACTAATGTTTATAACATTTGATCTATTAAATTTAACCAGAGAGGATTCGATAATATTTCACAGGTAATAATTCAACAATTTTTCATAGGTAATAAATTTTGAGGTCCAATCAATATGATGATTTTCATTAAATATATGCAAGAATAAGGCGGTACTTTTTTCCTGTCTACTTAAGTTATATTGGTGTTGTTTTACACGTGTCTTTAAAGATTTAGCATTTCGACGATAAAAATGTAAATACCACCGGACTCCAGCTCCCCGGGAAGATTATAATTAGCATATTGCCTACGTTATTACGATTAGAAAACACTATGATTAATTCAAGTTTACGCGCAGGCCTAGAGAGAGGGTCTAATGACTCATGATACGGTAAAACTATAGAATTTAACAATGAGGGGCTCTGTTGAAATATTAGAGAAGGTTTTTTTTTTATTATTACAGATTCATTAGTTTTGATGTTAGGTCTCTGTTTACCAATGTACCTGTAACTGATCTTTTGAGCTTACTCGAGGAGGAATTAAGTCGCCACAGTGCCTTCCTGCAGTGCTCTTCGCCTCTTGATGACCACTAACGTCGAAATATAGAAGTAAATTATTCCTGTGTCTATCTGTGTGCTACCTTTGTTTTAATTTGTTTTTAAAAACTAAGAATGTTTCAGTTTTTTTTTTAAACTAATGTATCCTTATTTCTATGAAGACAAAGAGAGACCAAGTTGCGTCTACAACGTGCTTCGAATCCCTTTCTCTTTTCCCCTGAAGACGGATTGGCCGAAAAATTGAGTTTGTAAATGTGTTTTTTTACTGTCTGGGTTACATTTCTTTGATTTTGATCTCGTATTGTGTCCAGTTTGGATTGTCGTTCCGATTTTTAAGTGAAATATACTTATATATTTCAACGATGAGAAACAGTCCGGAAACGGATATCTCAAGTTCAGTTCATATAAGAAGCATTGGTAAATTAAGTGACACACTTACAGTTTAAAATTTTTCGTTTGAATTGTCATCAGGAGAGATAAGAGTGGGAAGGAAAGCGCACTGGTGCAGAGTCTTCAACCGTCTTTGAACTTGTGCGCTTGATTTCCATCTCTTATCTCTCTGATGATGTTCTAATCAAAAATTAGAGACTGTGGGTGTTTTTAACTTAACAATCTTTCTATGTCTATATATATATATAAATTAATAATCAACTATAACTCTTGATATAATATATGCATTAAATACCACACAAAACAATATAAATTAATTAAAATGCTCTAAGGCAGGGGTTCTCAGCCTTCCTTGGCCCATTCACCCCTCCCGCCATTTCCCACAATACCATTCCCCCATCCCTTCTTCTCTCCAAGGTAGTATATACACTTTACATTGATTATCTTTATAATAGAATTTTACAAATTATATTCTAATTATAATTATTGATGAATATATAAAATATTAATTCAACCAAAATAGTATGTATTAATTTATAATTAAAAATTTATAATAGCTTTCCTCACTCTGGAAACTTACCGTGGTCACAATTCATCCCCTGAAAAGCCAAAATTCACCCTCATTGAGAACCTCTGCTCTAAGGCCTTTCGTCACAAAAAAAAAGTTTTTTTTTTTGGTTGTTTCATTTAGCTTTCTGATGGTGTTGTGATGAAAGGCCTTAGAGCATTTCAATTAATTTATATTGTTTATTGTGGTATTTAATATATATATTGGTGTAAATTGGCAGCAAATATTGTAAAAAGTAGCAGCAGCTTCTGCTCTCACGATTTTTGAGCTGGTGGCCTCTATCTTGCAGGCGATTTTGGTCGAAAGCTCGAATGAATTGATGTCCCTTGGACAATTGATGTGGAAGCTCCAACCGCAAGATAGAAGAATCGCCCGCTAGATCGAGGCCACCAGCTCAAAAATCGTGAGAGTAGAAGCTGCTGCTACTTCTAACAGTTTATATTTTGAATTGAAACAAACAGTGTTTGATTGAAATTCCACACCCCTAGTCATCTTTTTTTTTATTTGTCTGTGTATATACATTCAAACATTCCTTAACTCTTCCCAGATATATTCTATACTAGTTTGTTTATCTCTGGACCAAAGTTTGATACAGAAAAAAAGGTATATATATGTATATATACTGTGTTCATGAATACATGAAGACATGAAAGAGAGTTTGAACTGTTTAAAGATTAGATGATGTTAGTCATTGTCTATTAAAGAGGGTTAAGGCAGGATCAAGGAAGTATGAGTGGGAGGCCGGGTGGAATATTTATGTCTGGTAGTGAGAAGAGTGAACCGGCCGAGTGAATTATGAAGCATCCCGCTTTGAATAATCCAAAAGGAAGCTGAGATTTCATTGGCGCAAGGGAGTCATTTGGGCCAGTACGTCTTCTTATTATTGGTGAATATATGAGAGAAGCTCAGGAGGGAGGTAAGTGTATGTGTGTGTGTGTGTGTGTGTCTGAAAGTAGGTCCTCGGGGAAGGACTCTTGGACCAAAAAGGACTACTCTACTCTCATCCCCCCCCCCACAGAAACAATCAAGCCGAATCACAGTCTGTCTTCTTCCCCCCCCCCCCCCCCCAATCCCACTTCATTCCTTCCTAATCGAATATAGGGAACTCTGACTCGCCCCACCTTCTGTGACTTCCTTCCCCCTCCCTACACCATTTCGGCCATTAGTCAGCCCAATCTGAATAAATTATTCATTGAAAAGAGGGGGGGGAAAAAAAACTTGAAAACTGCACAGCACGTATTCACTAATTCCCTTTTCGGCTATAAATGATGTACTTTACACTTCAATTGATGGAATTGCTATTAAAACTCCCCGAATCGGAACAATTCCTTCTACGATGCATCCGAGTTTGTTCATTTCAAAATAAATTAACTATTTCTAAGTTGATTTCTACTTCTACAAAAAAAAAGTTATAATTAATTTATCTGTTTCAACTATACGTTGTCAGAAGATGATATTTATACTTTTTCTATAAATATCGTATATTAATCATGAATCGAATCCATATAATTCATAACTTGGACAGGTTTTTCTTTAATGACCTCTTTAAAATTCACTGATACATTGTTATATGCCTGTGAGTTCATGTAGACTGTAAATAAGCCAAATTACATCCTCTTTAAGGCAGAAAAATGTATTTTTTTGTCAATTTTCCAAAACCCCTAGAAAAATAAATAAATATATATATAAAAAAAAACAAAAAGACTGTTAATACATAAAAAGTCGCTTTTATGCAATATTTAAGATTTATATTTCTTCTTAGACTTTAGATATTAAACATTTTAGATTATAATATCCTATAATTCTATTTTAAATTATTAACTATACCCTAATAATGAACAAAATTGGTATCATTATTAATGACTTAAAGAGCTTGCTATTGATGATTTCTTAAAAATCATATACGTTAAAAATTGAAAAGGTTTAGATTATCTTAGTTTAGGAACAGTGGTAGTCCTATGAGAGAACACTCATAGACCGAAGATTGGTCATTTGTGATACCCCATGATTGAACCTCTATTTTGGGAGTCGTATATTTTGCCTAACTCAAGTGTATTTATAGTAGAGTTCTTTAATGAATACCTGATTTGGTATAGAATAAGAACGATGGCTTAACATCCTCTCCCCCCCGATGTGCCTTCACCTTGTCATGGTGGGGGGGGGGGGGGGGGGCTTAACACGCCAGTGAAGTTTTCCCTCACTGGCGTGAACTAAGAAAGGCACAACTGGCTCGGAAGGTAAGCCTGGGTTGGCGTCACGGAGTGGAAAGTCCGTTCATGGTCGCGCTGGCTTGGGTATCAATCGGCTCTTATTAGTCTGATGTGGTAAGTCTTGTTGCCGCAGTGGTAGGTCTGCTCGGCGCACCCTGGTCTGTGGCATTGCCCGGCCTTTCAATCTCGTGCAGCTAACATCTGTCTTCTTCCAAACATTTTCCTCACTGTCTTGTCACAACAGGAGCTTTAGTAGCTCTTTTGGGCTTCTAGATCTTGGGATGGTGTCCAAGAGTGAAAAATCAGCTCAGTTGTGGACTTCTTCGAGAGCTGAGCTCCAAACTCCTCTTTTCTTCTTCCGGCTTTTACCTGACTTTTTTAAAAAATTTCTCGCCTCTTATTGAGACCTAGCAACTTAGTTTGCTTGTCACATTGGGACGATGCTGGACTTAGCTTTGCTTTCCCTTTCGTAATGTGGTTAGCGTCAAAACACTTCTCCTTCCTTCCCCTTATACCTGTTCTTGTAGTCCATGACTCCTTCCTTTATTTCCCTAATCTTTCCTAAACCTTAACCCTCTGTCAAGTTGTACTCTTGTTTATTCACTTTTCATTTTTCATCTATAATTTCTGATCATATTTGTCATCGAGTAACCATCAGTCTTGTAGATGCTAACTGGCTTATGTTTATAGCTTTGTTGATGTATGTCTGGAAGCCTGCCCTCGCAAGGTGTACATGACGATTCACAAGGACTGTCTCGTTTTTCTCAATTGAGGAGGCTGTTAGTTTCTCGTGATGAGACTGCTAGTTTCTCGTTATGAGACTGTTGGTTTCTCGTGAGGGGCTGTTAGTTTCTCGTGAGGAGGCTGTTAGTTTCTCGTGATGAGATTATTAGTTTCTCGTGATGAGGCTCTTTGTTTCTCGTGATGTGGTGAAAGGGCTCCAAAGTTAATAAAAAAACATCAACCTATTTCACTTTATCCTGCTATTGCTGAAAGGTTCAGATACATTAATAAATCAAAACAAACTTAAGGTCTTCTCCGAGGGACGACGTACTCAGATTCTTTTTAACTCCCCGTGTGAATAAATTAAGGGCAAAGTGGGCATCGAACGGATCTGCCAGTTCAGAGGTCAGCACATAAGCAACTGGCCCTCCTGGATAATCATATAAGTAATAAAATATATAAATAAATTTATGACAAAATGTTCAGATTTAAATATTTGAAACTTAAATAGACTGATAATTACATCTACTTTTTTATCCAAACAAAAAATTCAACCTAAATGAATAAATAAGAGAATAGACCGGAACCTTGGACCTCGGGTAGGATTATGATGCCTTTTTGTAACCTTCCATGTGATCCAAAATATGTTACTATAGTCCTGTAATTTATAATCTTTTTAATAATATTATAATGCGATGTGTTGACTAATTCTTCTTTTTAGATATTGTTTTTATTATACGATGTATTTGCTAGGTTGTTGTGAACATGGGATTTAGAATACTACATTAGATTGTAAATCCTTAATTTTTTTTTCTTCTTTCCAAAAAAGTTTTCTCATTATTCTATCGTTCTTCATAGTAATTTTTATTGATAGTACAAAGCGATTTTTCGGTGTCGTTTTATTTTTCATGTGGTTCACATCTCCTGATTGATTATCGTCGAGTTTTTCTACTTTTTTGAACTGTTTATTTTTTTATTATAATATTTTACCATGTTTTTGGCCTGTTTGTTTTTTCTCAAATACCCAGTTATAACTAACATAATGTAAGGAAATGAAAATTTTTTTTCGTTTATTCTAAGAAACTAAATAAATTGTTTATTAATTTTTGTTGGTTTAAATAAATCAAGCAATTCACTGTTTGAAGACATCTGCTTAGAAAGGTAATTAGGACGGACCTAAAGCAAGTCTTGTCTGCTTGGTATTCCAAAGCAGCTGTTTCATTCAGCTAACTTCAACGCTGGTTTGCCAAAAGTCAAATTACATCCTTGGATGCCTGTTTCAATTGTCACCTTTATGTTAATTCCTCCGTTATGCCTTCGCTTCAAGAATTATTTTCAATGACATCCACAAAACTTTTCTCTTATTTCATAACTTGCAAGATCTGTATTTTTTTTTTAAATTTACTTTGGTTGAATTTGTTATATTTTAACAGTTTTTAATGTGTAAAAAAAGTATGGTTAAGTTTAGACTATTTTTTTTTTGATTGTTTAAACCGATTCCCTAACCATCTTAACTTCCTCTCCGAGGGACGGCGGCTTATATTTACTCATCTCACACTCACATAAATCGAGGGCCAAGTGGGTATCGAACCCTGGACTACCGCCCAGAGGCAAGTACGTTAACCACTGAGCTAACCTGGCCCCTATAAGTTTAGGTTAAATGAATAAGATTATTATAATTATAACAATTATTTATTCATTTTTCTCCATTCTTGACTATGCTTACTGACCTAAACAAAAACAGCAGGATGAGAATTTAGCAGTAGCGGGTCTCTGGTCTGGAACTGCTAACTACGCGTGCAGTGTGTGCTTGGAAATATTCGTTCGTCCTTAGTATTTTTTTCTAAAAACAATATTTAGCAGAATTCTGGCTACCTTGTTTGGCTAGTGAGTTGGAATGAATTTTTTCTGAGTCTTATACTGGAATGGTATCAATTATTTTGTAAATAAATGCACATTGTAAACACCGATATATTCCAGTTCACCTGGACCACGCTCCAAGTATTTGAATTGAATGAAACTAACTGGTACTAAGGGGCCAGCATAGCTTGGTGGTTAACATACTCGACTTTGGGCTGGTAGTCCGCGGTTCCATCCCCACGTGACTTTCGATTTTGTTTACGCGAGATGTGAATATATTTGAGTATGTCGTCCCTCGGAGAGGACGTTAAGTCGTCGGTCCCGAGCCTGTACGATATCAGGTACTCGTTAAAGATCCTTACTAGAAATACCCTTGAGTTAGGCAAAACTTAAGGCTCCCAATGTAGAATCAGTAGAACCACATGTCAAACAAAAAGCCGTTGAAAGGCTGATGTTATCACCCACTAGGGGATCGGTTTAAACAATAAAAAAAACTGCTACAAAAGGAAAACACTAACAAAGTAAATTATCATTGCTTCATTTAAAAATTGATGATATAAGATTTAAATATTGTCTTACGATTCATCAGTTAGTCATTTGTCTTGGTTTGTGTTTACTTCGTGTTCATGTGATCTTAGAAGTTAGCCATTCAAGTTTTAAGACTGTTCTTAAGAATTCAAGAACAGGGTTTCTTTGCCTCTGACATTATTTTTGCCACTGTTTCTATCACCTTTGAACTGAAACAACTATTTTGATATTAATCTGTAAACGAGTAAATTTTTTATTTCATAAACATTTTACACCAATGTTTATGTACCACTGCATTTACATATAACATGTAATATTTACATATAACTATATTTACATATAACTGCATTCACTGCATTTATGAATCCACATCATTCTTATAACAGAAGTTCCCAGCTTGCCTGTTTGTGAAATTTTTGCGATCTATCTTGTACTATATGAACCTCCTTATGTCCGTATCATCCTACAAGGGTAGGTAAAATTCAAATATTTATATACTTTTTTTAAAAAAAAATCCAAATGTAGAACAATACTGTTTTATTCATAAGATAAATACAATTTAATTTTAAATACATTTTTTTTTAAAGTCAAATAGAATCATCATTAGAATTTTACAAATTTTTTTGCCAATATATTAAAACAGAAATCAGACAAATATAATTTTTTTTTAAATAATAGGTCATTACGACAAATTAATGGAAGTTTTCTGCATAAAGTTTTAATTCTTAAGTATTTTTGCTTTCAGTTATTTATGTGATCCATGTATTTTATATTGTATACGGTGTATGATTTTATATTTAAAATTTGCATGGACTCCGTGCTATGTATCTGGGCACCAACATTACTATTTCAGAATAATGGACCTCTTTTAAGCTGTTGTGAACCCTTCAGCATAATCCCATGGTTTCATCAAAAGGAATGTCTTTTAATTATATTGTAATTTAAGGAATATCGAATTAAATAGCTTTTTTTTTATAAAAAAATGTATATATATATTTTATAGTTGATTCAAAGGTTATTTACAATATTGAACAGTTTCATTTGATTTCTTTTATATATAGATATATTTCTACAAATAAATTTTAAGTTATGTATTCAATGTTGATATGTATTATGTAACATGAGGAATAAGAAGTAAGAATCTTGTTTTGGGAGTTAGAGAATAAATCAAACATACAGTTAAGTAAGTCATTGCT
Organism: Hermatobates lingyangjiaoensis; assembly: GCA_026182355.1. Classification (NCBI taxonomy): domain Eukaryota; kingdom Metazoa; phylum Arthropoda; class Insecta; order Hemiptera; family Hermatobatidae; genus Hermatobates; species Hermatobates lingyangjiaoensis. The sequence goes on along the minus strand of JAPFBL010000132.1, from coordinate 518,646 downwards.
TTCAACTGTTAGTGATTGGATGAAATATTCATGAATGTGCTCGGTGATCTAAATCAACCAAGTGCACAAGAGAAACAAACTAAAACATCGCATTATTATAATAATAAACTACATTCATGCTTCCTTTTAATTCCTTTAGTTACTTTTAATTTAATTTCTTTATAATATTTCAAAAAGAATGTATGTCCTGATTTATTTTTCAAGAATATAAATACACTTTTTCTGTCCATCCATCATATAATCAAGATAGTTTTATATTCATTTACTTACGGAAATGATTAATGTGCAAGTGATCAGAAGTGAATAAACAAATATCAACTTTTGAGTATTGCACCGTTTTGAAAATTACCAAATATTTGAATAGAGTTCTTTTAAAAATGCATTACAACTGTAAAGCACATAAGATTTTTTCTCAAGTTTTATTAATGTATATATATATGAATGATCAAACCACAATAAGAAATAAGAAAACAAAACTAAGATCTTTCAACCGTAACAAGCGGTCTTCATCAGAGTCAAAAACCCATCAGTTGGCGAAGACCGCTTGTTATTGATTGTTATTTCACGTGTTTATGTGAAATCTTTATATATATATATATGAAGCTTAAACGACAATGGAAAAAAGAAAAATAGAATAAATGCTCTGAGGCTGTGAAACTTTTCAATTTATGTCATCAGAGAGGAAACAAACCTTCATACATTGGAAGGCCTCAGATCATTTATTCTACTGTTTTCCTTTTTCCATTGTGGTTTAAGCTTCATTTATTGCATCACGTGTTTATTTATTGTGATTTTTCTGCTACACACACATATATATATATATATATATATATATATATATATATATATATATATACGTTTCAGAGTAAACTACAGTTACACAGTGAATATAAAAACACACTCACAGTCTCTAATTTTCTGTTTATCCGTCATCAAGTAGAGAAGAGATAGGGACACCAAGCGAACCTTGCAAAGCGACGGTTAGACACTTACTGGATCAATATCTCGAACTGAAGATCGTCTTAGGAAGAGAGTAGAAGGGAAGAAGAAGAAGAAGAGGTACGTGCGTTGAACACTGTGGGTGGAAGGCGACTGGAGTTCTAACGAGTAGTATTTTTAATTTTTTTTTTTAATTTTGTTTTTTCGGTTTTTATTTTATTATTTATTGAGTTATAATTTGGTTTCTTATGTTTCTATATTATCTCTTCTTCTTTCTGTCGCTTTTCGAAATCATATTGTATCCAGTTAGGATCATCTTTATGATTTTTTGTGACTATATATATTGTCTCACATGTCACCTTGCTAGCTCCTTTTTCAGTTGAACCATGAACTCTGAATCTGAAGATCATAAGAGTCGAGACAACGGTTCACATTAACGATACATGTTTAAAAGAAGATCTGCTACCTATTTATACCAATATGTACGTTCGTGTATAAATCTTTAGTTTTCACTTGATTACTTTCTGATGACATAAATTGAAAGGCCTCAGATCATTTATTTCTATTGTTTTCCTTTTTTCTTGTTGTTTAAACTTCAAATATATATATATGCTATATGTTGTGTACAGTACATTATAAGTTTTATAATATAAAATGATTTCACATAAACACGTGAAATAACAATCAATAATCAAACCACAATAAAAAAATGGGAAAACAAGACTAAGATCTTTCAACCGTAACAAGCGGTCTTCGTCAGAGTAAGGTTTTTCCCTCTGACGAAGAAGACCGCTTGTTACGGTTGAAAGATTTTAGTCTTGTTTTCCCATTTTGTTATTGTGGTTTGATCATTGAATGTTTAATAATATATATATATATATATATATTTATGATTCATTATATTATTATATATATATATTATATAATATATAATATAATAATTATATATATATTATATGTTTTATAATATATATATATATATAAACACTAATAACTTCTAGACCGTGTGACAGATATACAACTAAAAAATGATTGATCGGGATGCGGTCAGTTTCTTCCACTTTTTAATTCAAACTCTCATTGCTGACGTTTCGATTTTATTCAAAAATCGAAGGCCTATGAAAAAGATTTTGAATAAAATCGAAACGTCGGCAATGAGAGTTTGAATTAAAAAGTGGAAGAAACTGACCGCATCCCGATCAATCATTTTTTAGTTATATATATATATCAGTTCACAAACGAAGAAAGTGTGTCTTGGTCGGTGGATACTTTCACGTCTCCGCTTCAGTGTTCGCATTCCTTTTCCTACTTCTCCTGAAGACGGCAAGATAGCCGAAATGATCAAGAATAGTAAGTGTTAGTCTCTCTTTTTTGTTTTCTAGTGATAACTTTAATTATATATATATATATATATATATATCTTCAATGTACATAAAGAAACATAGAGAAATTAAAAACACACACTTACAGTCTCTAATTTTCGGTTGAACCGTTTTCAGGAGAGATAAAAGAAGGAAACCAAGCGCACTGGTACAGAGACTGTCTCCAACCAGTGGGCTTAGTTTCCCTCTCTTATCTCTCCTGAAGACGGTTCAACCGAAAATTAGAGACTGTAAGTGTGTGTTTTTAATTTTTCTTTATGTACATTGAACTGTACATGTTCATTTCGGATTGTATTTTCATCAAAAAAGTATACATATCTTGTAATACTATACTATATATTGTATACAATTATAGTCATGATGTAATATACTCTAAACCCATTCTTGACATCATGTCTAAGCTAAAGGTGGCATTTCAAGTTGATTCATCGTTGATGAGTAAAGAAGATTGCTTAGCAGTGACTGGTCTCTTTGGTAAGCTGGCAAAGTTTAAGGGTCCAACCTAAAGTCATTAACCCCCCCTCTCTCACCCTCAACTAAGAAGCCACTAACCTCCATGCGTGTCTAACTTGAGCACAACTTCCATACTACCTTCCTACTTCTCACAACTCAACTAATAAATTCCCTTCATTGTTTTCAAAGTTTTCACACCTTCCAATATTATTACGTCAAAAGTACTTTTTAATCATCTCTTAATGAGTTGAGCTGACAGTATTAATTTTCGTTCATCAAATTATGGTTTTATATTTCTAGATTTATTCAAGTTCTGAATAATATAAAGATTAATGGAGTTCTGAATTTAGTTGAAAATTTTCATATTGAATTGTCAATAGAAATACATGTTTTAAGGTCTCATGAATCCAATAAGGTAGGTTTCACGAACTTTCCTCTCGATCTATGTGTGCTTGAGTAAGTGCGGTAGGAGAGAGAGAGAGAGAGAGAGAGAGAGAGAGAGAGAGAGAGAGAGAGAGAGAGAGAGAGAGAGAGAGAGAGAGAGAGAGAGAGAGGAGAGAGAGAGAGGAGAAGAGAGAGGAGAGAGAGAGTTGGGTCTGTATATGTGTGATGTATGCGTGAGAGTGAGAGTTGTGTGTGTCTCGCCTCTTTCTCTCTCTCTCTCTCTCTCTCTCTCTCTCTCTCTCTCTCTCTCTCTCTCTCTCTCTCTCTCTAGAGTGTGTATATGTATCTGTCATGGTGTGTGTGTGTATGTGTGTGAGTGTGTGTGTGTGTGTGTGTGTGTGTACGTGTGTTTATCTACCATGTGGATCTGTATGTTATAGATTCGTTAAGGAAGTAGGCACAAATGAGTTACTGACCATACATGCCTGCAGAAATCATTATTTCTTATCTCAATTCATCGTACCTGCCGCAAGAAAATAAGACATAAGCGACAGTTTCAACATCTCCTGCACAAATACACCTAGGGTGTTGAATTATCCGGAATCTATGGAGGTATGAGTTAAGGTCTCCATGCCTTGACATGGTTTGTGTTAATCTGTGCTCAACAATAAGGCAACACACCCTCAATCACTCCCTTATATAAGGGGTGAAGAGTCCAAGGACCTCTGTTATCAGGGTTTTGCAGAGTTCAGGCGGAGTCGTTTGAAATTGATTGATCCAAGGGCTGATTGGGCTGGAGACCGGCTGGGGTACCTCACCTGGTATGCTCCACACAGGGTGGCCAGATTGCTCCAGGGGAGCCCCGAAAGTCTTGGTGAGTACTTGCCTGGGACCTCCATGGGGGTTGAGTTCTTCCGCCAACGGGGGAGTACTCCGGTCCTACGGGGGAACTCGCTGATCAATATTAATTAGTTTGGACATAGCATGACCGTATAACCTTTCCAGGTTGTGGGTGTTTTTATCTTTGATGAAAGTTTCTAAAACTGTAAAAACTTCTGATTCTGAAGAAGGAGAGCTTTTCATTAACTGTGCAATCTGTTATAGTGTGGTATTTACTCATATTGGGGAAAATACTAAGTCGCCACACAAAAAAAAGTTTATTATAAGAAACTAAACAACGCGTTTCGAACACTTGATGTTCTTCTTCGGGTAACATCTGCTCTGTAAGAGTAGTTATTCGGTGGGTGAGACTAAACAAGGATTTTGGTTATTCGGGTGCCACGGAATAATCACCCTTGCAGAGGAAACGTAACCCGAAGAAGAACATCAAGTGTTCGAAACTCGTTGTTTAGTTTCTTATAATAAACTTTTTTTTTGTGTGGAGACTTAATACTTTGCTCAATATGAATAGAGTTTGTTAGCGAAGCGTCGGCTAGAGACACTTACTGGATCAATATCTCGAACTGAAGTTCGTCATCAGGAAGAGAGTAGAAGGGAAGAAGAAGAAGAGGTACATGCATTGAACACTGTGGGTGGAAGGCGACTGGAGTTCCAGGCAGTAGTTCTAATCTAAGTAAATTCAAAAATGAATCAGTCTAGGCTTACAATGCCCGAGTCTGGTGTAAGTTCCAGTAAGGATACTATGAAACGAGCCCTCAGAAGGTTGTGACTGCTGTTATAACTTGGACGCTTTATAAAGTTGACTAAGAGTATCAAACCAGCAGAGTAATAGTTTTCTGCTCCAGGTGATCTAAAAGGAGGAGGGTGCCAGCTGACAAGTTATTCATGTTCCAGGGTAAGTCATCATCTAGTACTTGTGTCCTTAAAGTCATTTGGTACATTGTCTGAAGGAGTAGATAAGTTCAAAGACCTACGTGTGAGGAGGGTTTAATTTCTATACATAGAGGGCATATCTATTATATTAAAGAGGGCTTATTATAAAATATTTAATTATACATTTTTTTATAATGTATTATTATATTTATACATAATAACTATAGATTATATTGTAGTTTTTCGATCTATTAAGTCGGTGTTGCGATCGAAAAAGTCAGTGTTGCATTTGATTACGTACGTCGTTTCTCATATATATGAGATATATACACATATATATGAGATATATATATCTCATATATACACTGATAACGTTGCATTTGATTACGAGGTTCTTCGTTAGATAATATCAGTGTTGCATTTAATTGCGTCGTTTATCATTTGATGACGACAGTGTTATATTTTTAATCAAATGCAACACTGACTTTATCAAATGTGAAACGACTTTATCAAACGAAACACTGAATTTATCAAATGCAAAACGACGTCATCAAATAAAACAACACTGACTATATATATATATATATATATATATAATATTATTTAACAGTAATTAGAAATATCTATAATTATTTTCAATTAATAAATTGAAAGTATTTTTTCAATTTTCTGATATTTTTCCTGATGCATGCTTCATCAAGTATCGTAGTACCCATAATTATAATCTGCCATTGTATAAGCACGGAAACTTTAATGTAGAAATTTTAGGCCTGTAGAATTTAAAATAGTATCAAATGTCTTTCCGCATAACTTACCTTTGAGGTCTTTGTCTCGTTCATTAGCTACTTCAAAACTTTACTCCATTTCTTTTCTTTGCATTCATTTTACAATCTTATTCAGTTATTTTTTAACTTATACTATTAAATTTGCCTTTTATTTTTTTGTTTTTGCAATTTAAGATAAAGTTGACCATTTTGATACTCTAACATATAGGTTAAATTCAATGACAGATTATTCTAGTTTCTCACATAGTCTGTACTACTTCCAGTTATTGAATTTCCTTAATAAATAAAGAATACATATAAATAAATTAACGTAATTTTTATTAAATGACAGTGCTATTTTAACCGTATTATATTCCATAATAGATTGATTTAATCCAATCTAATATAAAATTAGTGAACTCATCGTGTACATATTACCTTCATTCTTTCAGTTTCTCGCCATCTTGAGGAGGAAATGAGATTAAACAGTGGTAATGACGTAATTTGTTTTCATGTCGCAGATCGTTGCAGATTGACATTCAGTGTTGGCACTCTTAAGATAATGGAACATAAGAATCATAAATGAAGGAAATAAACGAAAGATGAAAACAAGTTATTATAAATGAATTAATATTGAGCGGTCTACACTCAATTTGAAATAATTGAAAGTATTCTTGAAGGCTGCACTATATTAGCTCAAGGGTAGTCTATATAAGCACTTTCTAAATAGATTGTTAACCTAATTATCTACATTAACCTAACTTAAGCATACAATCACAATTTAAAATTATTGATAAATACAGAACTTACGTGTAAACATGCAATCATATATTTCATTGCGATAGTTTGTAAAAAAAAAAAGAAAAAAATCATATTTTATTTGTACTTTTCATTTGTGATCAAAGGCATTATAACATCATATGAGAGGTTTGACATCGTGGTATTCCAATGTCGGAATGTTAGCAGTTTTCACAGTCACCGTAGGCGCATTTGTATTCAGGCACTAGATTAGTTTCCTTGGTGGAGTGCTCTTTGTTTGGTTGTTGTTTTTCATAAATCAATCAGCAGCCTATTTATAAAAAAAAGTAAGTATTTTTGAGTAAAAAAATAATATTTTTACATTAATGAGTAAGTAATAATTTTAATAAAACAAAACTATTCTTTAGGCTGACAATACTACCACAAATATCATTGTTAATTGGTAATAAATAATTTACAAAAATGCTAATACTTGATTTTGTAGTTGTATTATCCAACCTCTTTTACGTGTTAGTGCATTGACTTTATTAATCCTTCACTAGGGTAAAAATGTCTAATTTTCTTTTTTTACCAATAAATGAATACACTTAATTTATGAAAAACACTGAATAGAACCAAAACGTTGGGATTAGAAAGGTTTACTTGAGCCTAGAAAACTGACATTATATATTTTAATATTTTATGTATCTTTTGGTTTGTGACTCTAAAGCTTAAGATACGCCATCTTCACACAAAGATGTTACACATACACATACACCACACACACACACACACACGAAATTCTTATACTGTCTTAATTTTGGTCACTGTTTAATGAGTTTTAGTTTTATTTAAGAATGATTTGTTGTGGTTTAAACAACACAATCGTTTTAATGAATATGAAATTGTATTATTATTGTATTTTTAATAATATAACATCTAATACATTTTTGAATAAACATTTAGAACATAACTTTTGTAAAACATTTGAAATAGATGTAAGCAAAAGGAAATACTAACTTCATGAATAAACGTTCTGGATAGTTGTCCTATCAATTTGTGAACTACAGCTCTGTCCCGACCCAGGGGTCAAGGAAGCGGCAAATTTATTCTGCATATAAACTTTATGCAAATACTAGCAAGCTGAAGTATTGAATCGGAGCCAAATAAAGCTTAAATATTGTTTAGATTTATTTCATATTGTTTTAAAAAGCTTATTTATAAAAGGCATTTGAATAATACTTTATAAACATTATAAACACTTTTTTTTTAAAAAAAAATATATTAGTAAACATTATATCTAAAAATTATGTTTGATACTGGATCTAAGAAGATAGTTGCAATTTTATTGGATATCCAAAAATAGTTATTAGAATATTATAATCGGTATTAAAATACATGAAATAAAAATATTTATTTGTTATTTCTATTACAATTTCTATAATTCATTAAAAATAAATAATAATATGACACCCACTCACATACACACACACACACACACACATATATATATGATCAAATCACAATATGAAATGGGAAAACAAGACTATTTTGATCATTGATTGTTATTTGATGTGTTTATGTGAAATCTTTATATATATATAAATATATATAATAGGTGTGTTCTCTAATCGGGATTCGGTCAATTTTCTAGCATAAAAAATCAAACTCTCGTTGCAGACGTTTCGGTTTATATATATATATATATATTGGTATAAATATTCAGCAGATCCTACTTTAAACAAGTATCATTAGAATTAACCGCAGTCTCGGCATTCACGATCTTAAGACTGAGTGATTCGATCCTACGAACTAACCTCCTGCTAACAGGGTTCAAATGGAAAAGGAGTTGGCCTAGTGACATGTTAAATTAAAATAGATGACTCATGCTTAGTCATTGCTATAAATAGATTAAAAGGATAGTACAGGTTAATATAAAGAGAAGGTCAAAGGTCAATAATGAACAAGAAACAAGCGGTTAGAATAAAAGAGGTGAAAGGTCAACGGTATAACTGGACTAATAGAGAATATATAGATTAAGAAAATTAAGAAAAATATATATATATACATACTTTGATGACTTAAAGATACAGGAATGAATAACAGATACTTTGGCTCACATTCAATATATTTCGACCCTTTTAACGGTCGTCCTCAGGAAAGAAAATTGATCAACTGGAAGACGAAATCCAAAATATATGTATTATATACCTGGATAAAAATATCAATAGAAAAAGAAATAGAAAAAGGATAAAATTTATCAGGACTGAGTCAGTTCTTCAGGTACAAATTAAACTTACAATGCTGGCATTTCAATTTTTACTTTTCATAGGAAAGTCACATCTATCTTTCTGCTAGGATCTATCTTCCTAACGTGGAAACTTTCACATCTTCACTCCTGTATTTCTCCTTGTTTTTATTTTTCTCCTCTTCTGAAGATGGCAAGAAAGCTGAAATCAACGGTAAGGTCGAGAAATTGAGTATTAGTCTCTTTTTTGTGTTTTATAGTTGAAATTTTTATTAATATGTTCGTTTGGACTGTCTGTTTTTAAATTCAAAATGTTATATTTATACGTATTCATATATATATATAATTATATGTATTGATATGTCTACATTTATACGTGTTCATATATCTAATCATATGTATTCTGGGCATTTGTCCTTTCCTGCACTTTCATCCTTTTAAACTACCACTATTTCCTTCCACTCTTCTCAAGCCCTCACCAGATGTTTTCTGCATCTAGTGTTTCAGTTGGGTTTTTGACTCTGGCGAAGGCCGCTTGTTACGGTTGAAAGATCTTAGTCTTGTTTTTCTATTATATATTGTGGTTTGATCATTCATGTATTCAGAAGTATGAATAAGAGTTTAAAATTAATTTAAGTATATAAAAAGTTATATTGATTGCTCATATCAAAAAACGTACTGCCTCAAAATTTTTAGAAGGAAGAGAATCTCCTGATGTTTATATCTCAGACTTCGACTGTGGCAAAGGAAGCAGAATACCCGACCCAGGCAGAGAGTCTGGAGGCAGCCTACTTACATGAAGTGCTGGAGTCTTTCTTTCTTGGCTCTAACCCTCTTGGTTTCAATCCCTATGGTATTCTTATAATTAATATTATTATAATATTTAATTATATATTATTATCAGTACTATCTTATTACTATCTATGGTTATTATTACTTAGTTAGGTAACAGTTTTCAAATATTGTGCAAGGGGGAAAAGCTTATTGGAGGAGACATAGTCTGTAATGTGAGTTATGAATAATGCCTTCAATAAATCACTCATTCGGAGAGACGATGACATATGTTTGAGGCTAAAACTTGTTTTTACGCAATTCATATTTAAGCCTGAAAACAATGTTTTCTTCATAAATCGCCGCTCGTATGAGATAATTATACCTCTTGTAGCTAACACCAGCTCATCGCAAAAATTAGGTTATAAAAAGTCAAAGAGCAGAATAATGTGATGAAAATGAATGAGTTACGAACTCAGGCCTGTTAAAAGCAACAACAAGTACTCTATCTTTAAAAAAACAACTAGAATAGCAGAGGTTGCTTAACAGAACCAATGATTGTTTGATTTAAAAAAAAATCTATTGTGACCTACACTCAACTTTACTATAAGTAAAAAAAACAAACTAGTGTACAGCATAATGATATTTGCTTGCTCAAAATCTTTCACAATCACAATACACAGAAATCATCGAAAAAATTCATACAACGAGTTTGGGGATCTCAAAACATGTAATTCTGCCAAAATTGAACATCGATTTTTTTCAAAATCATAATACTTTACTTTTAGTAAAGTAAAATATTGTTAATTAATAATTTGTTAAACGAGTAACGAAAAAAGAAAACGAATAGCTACCGTTAAATTAGCAGTATTTGAAAAGTATGAACATTTAAATTACGTGTTTGTTCTAAGTTTTGCAGAATCATTAAGCGAATCAGGTTAATTTTCATTTTGGAATAAAAACAAGATAGGGCAAAGTTTCAACACGAATATTTAAATTATAAGTTTCCTTGATTCAGGAAAACAAAACCCATAGAGTTTAGTTCAAAAAGCATTGAGAGAATTAATTGAATTATGAAAAGATAGGAATTAAAACAGAGACGTAAATAAGTTGAAAATCATGCCCTATAAATTTAACAAGAAGATTAACTTTCCTCGCAGTTAATAAGGATTAACTAATTATACTCATTTTTTTCTTGTTTATTTTAGTTTGAAATGTATAAAATTAAAAAAAAAAATTTTTTTATACCTCGTTAAAAAAACAGTGTAATTCGTGATTAAAATATCTTGGAGAAATCATATTTAAGAAAATATTTGATCGTGAAAATACACTCGACTCTTGTCTTTCCGTACTAATAGAGACGAAGACAAGTCTGGAAAGAGAAAGCTTGGAAATTGGTAACACTGGTAAGTGGTAGCCCAATGGTGGGTAGGGTAGGCTAAATATGCCAAAACGTACGTCAGTAAAACTTTCTAGAAGGACTAGGCTATCTCAATTTCATTTACTTTAGCAAACTACACATTTAATTTAAATAAACACTATCATTAATAGATAATAAACTTAATAATGAATAAAAAAAAGTATAGCTTAACAGTTGACGACATGCCAAGACGTGCTATAGGATATTGCCTGACCTCAATATAGTTTAGTGGGATTAGACCGGCTGGATAGTGTAACGGCCGATTTGAACAGATTTGAATGAAATTGGAGTAGCGTAGGCATAAAAAGAGAGAGGATAACTAGGCGATTCTCTGCTTCACCTTGCTTTAAATCACAATCATAATCACAATAATCAAATACAGTTAGTTTATTATTATTATACATTAAAATACGTAATAATATTATTATTTATGCATAATAAAGATATATTTTGCTTGAGATAACGAAAATTTAGTAGCCTAGGCTATTCGGTCTCACTCTGTCCTAATTATGAATTAACAATACCCGAATGATAATTTAGGCTATTCGAAAGAAAAAAAAGTACGGAAGCTTGAATGTACGGTTAACTGAAGTACGGAAACTCTAGGTTTGACTGTATATCATGAATGTATTCTACGAAATTTGGATATAATGTGATGAAACTAATGTTATTTTGACAAACTGCGCATGCGCGCATACTGACTGCTATGAAATGTAACCTTCTCCTTTGTTACCACACACTTCTTCCATATCTGCAGAAGTATTTTTATTTGTATAAACATATATTGTTTGGTTTAGGTAAATAAATGATATGACTTTTAATAATGTAGACGTTTGTTGCGAAATTTATGAAACTTAGAAAATATTGCTATTTAAATTTGTCTATCATAGAGAAAAGTGCATTGTAATGAATGCTTAAAACGTAATCGGGGTTTTTAATGTCATAAATATTTCCCATATAGCCAAGAAGAAACTTAAAAATAAGCACGCAACGCCCTTCCAGTACAAAAACATAAAAAAAAAATCTGGAGTGGCTTACACTCAACTTTACTATAAGTAACTTAATATCAAATTTCATGAGTATGTAATATATAACATCTCTTTTAGGCATAATGTAAACATCAAAATGGGATATGATTATCAGTCTTTCATTCCTGAGATAGTAGAGATAGTGATTGAAGGACATATCAATATATAAGCTTATTTTTGTATATCACACAGCTGATACAAATAATTTCATTAGTATAACTACAGCAGTAATAACATTTTTGAAAAACCCATGTGAACATTTCTAGAAACGAAATATTCTCCTACAAGAGAACATGGCTTTCGTTCAAATAGCCAGTGGATTTCTTACATCGTTTACTTGACATCCTTCTACATTGAATATTAAAGTAAAATTTTCAAATTTAAAACAGGAAAATACTTTTTTTTTCTTTTGAAAAACATTATAAACAACAAAGAAAATGTTGTTTTAAGGAGATTTATAATTAAAGATGGACGATAATTACATTTATTAATCTCTAAATGAATGATTTCAATTTTGAATTATCTTTTACATTTTTGGTTTTTTACAGAATTATTATATTTTGAATTTTATGGCTTCATAGTATTTAATAAGATCATTTTCCTTCCCCTTTGTCAAATAACATATATACGATTTTTTTCTGAGTGTGTTTTATCATTTTCCTGCACAATATTATTCCTCTTACATCTCATATAAGTCAATAAACAATTAAAATTGTTCCTTTATAAATATCAATTTTATCTCAGTGGAATCGCTCAAAAAATTTCTAAGTCAATGTAAACAATGAAAAAGAATATAAAAAAATCGACAAGTATAGCAGGTGATCTCTTAGTCTAAGATAAACAAAAAGTTTTTATAGCGTTATTGCTCTTTCCCATAAGTGAAACTTCATGAATTTTTTTTTATAAATTGCTAATTTTTTGTTCCATTTTTGGTCAAATTTTCATTATTTTTTAATGAGCCGTGTAGCGTCAAAAAAACATTTTCTGAAAACAGAAATCGTACTGTAACGCCCCATTAGCGAATGTAATTTTGAAACAAAATATCTCAACACATTCTACACATAATGTTCTATTTATAGGCATAGTCTCATTCTTGCCCGTCAAACAGTATGGCTTGTATCGCTCTCACAAGGTTTGAGATTGAATTATAAGTCAAGATTTGTACATTTTATTGAAAAAAAAATATTTCCCTTTGTTTTAAAATTCTGAATATATTTTTCGTTTGTTTCATTTGTAACCTCAAAGATAATGTCAAAATTTCAAAAGTCTAGGGTTATCAGTTTAAGAGAAACAAATGTTTTAAAAAAAACGGTTTTTGGCAAAAAAAGTGACTTTCCCATCATGCATAATTCTTCCCAAACAATAGGGATCTTCGTCTTTATGGGGTCCATTTTTGTGTAAAATATCAACTTGATCCATCAAAGATTCTGGACCGTAGCGTGGTAACAAGCAATGCCAACACATTCACCCACCAACCCACCCACCCACCCACCCACTCACACACACACAGACATCATCGTAAAAACTTCATAGAACGAGTTAGGGGATCTCAAAACATGTAATTCTGCCAAAATTGAACATCGAATTTTTTCAAAATCATAAAACTTTACTTTTAGTAAAGTAAAATATTGTTAATTAATAATTTATTAAACGAATAACGAAAAAAGAAAACGAATAGCTACCGTTAAATTAGCAGTATTTGAAAAGTATCAACATTTAAATTACGTGTTTGTTCTAAGTTTTGCAGAATCATTAAGCGAATCAGGTTAATTTTCATTTTGAAATAAAAACAAGATAGGGCAAAGTTTCAACACGAATATTTAAATTATAAGTTTCCTTGATTCAGGAAAACAAAACCCATAGAGTTTAGTTCAAAAAGCATTGAGAGAATTAATTGAATTATGAAAAGATAGGAATTAAAACAGAGACGTAAATAAGTTGAAAATCATGCCCTATAAATTTAACAAGAAGATTAACTTTCCTCGCAGTTAATAAGGATTAACTAATTATACTCATTTTTTCTTGTTTATTTCAGTTTGAAATCTGTAAAATTAAAAAAAAAGGATTTTTTATACCTCGATAAAAAAAACAGTGTAATTCGTGATTAAAATATCTTGGAGAAATCGTATTTAAGAAAATATTTGATCGTGAAAATACACTCGACTCTTGTCTTTTCGTACTAATAGATACGAAGACAGGTCTGGAAAGAGAAAGCTTGGCAATTGGTAACACTGGTAAGTGGTAGCCCAATGGTGGGTAGGGTAGGCCAAGTATGCCAAGACGTACCTCAGTAAAACTTTCTAGAAGGACTAGGCTATCTCAATTTCATTTACTTTAGCAAACTACACATTTAATTTAAATAAACACTATCATTAATAGATAATAAACTTAATAATGAATAAAAAAAGCATAGGTTAACTGTTGACGACATGCCAAGAGGTGCCGTAGGATATTGCCTGACGTCAATATAGTTTAGTGGGATTAGACCGGCTGAATAGTGTGATGGCCGATCTGAACAGATTTGAATGGAATTGGAGTAGCGTAGGCATATAAGGAGGGAGGATAACTAGGCGATTTTCTACTTCACCTTGCTTTGAATCACAATCATAATCACAATAATCAAATACAGATGGATACAGTTAGTTTATTATTATTATACATTAAAATACGTAATAATATTATTCTTTATGCATAATAAAGATATATTTTGCTTGAGATAACGAAAATTTAGTAGCCTAGGCTATTCGGTCTCACTCTGTCCTAATTATGAATTAACAATACCCGAATGATAATTTATGCTATTCGAAAGAAAAAAAAAGTACGGAAGCTTGAATGTACGGTTAACTGAAGTACGGAAACTCTAGGTTTGACTGTATATCATGAATGTATTCTACGAAATTTGGATATAATGTGATGAAACTAATGTTATTTTGACAAACTGCGCATGCGCGCATACTGACTGCTATGAAATGTAACCTTCTCCTTTGTTACCACACACTTCTTCCATATCTGCAGAAGTATTTTTATTTATATAAACATATATTGTTTGGTTTAGGTAAATAAATGATATGACTTTTAATAGTGTAGGCGTTTGTTGCGAAATTTATGAAACTTAGAAAATACTGCTATTTAAATTTGTCTATCATAGAGAAAAGTGCATTATAATGAATGCTTAAAACGTAATCGGGGTTTTTAATGTCATAAATATTTCCCATATAGCCAAGAAGAAACTTAAAAATAAGCACGCAACGCTCTTCCAGTAAACAAACATAAAATAAAAATTAAAGAAACTTAGTCGTATGATTCTCTCTAACCATTTATGTGTTACGGTAACTGGAAAAACAGTAGAAATTGAAGAAAAAATGACTGTTCATGAAGTACTGTTAAAGAAGAGTTCTCAACGTCAAACATCTTGTTTGTTCAGATTTAAATGAATTATCCTTTAATTTTCATCATTGTTTTTAAAATTTACATTGATTTTATGTTTTACTATGTTGATCATTTCTTTGAATTTGCTTCTTTTTTTTTTAATTTTAAATATTATCAAAGTCAAAGCTGTGCTCTTTATGGTGTGTATGGTTAGATTTTTTTTTTTTTAGTAATTTTACAGGCGGTTTGAGTTGTAATTTTCTTTTTTTTTTAATTATTTGCTTTGTTCCGCCAATATACTGCCTGGGGCGCTGTAAGCATGAAAAAATAATTATTATATTCAAATACTTCCGTGAATGTTATTGACAGAATGTGATTCAACCTTAGTAGTAACAATCAATTAAATTTATAACGGGTTTTAAAATATATTTTAATATTGTTTTCAATACTGATGCAAATGATACTATGTTTTTATAATTTCCAATATACATTGAAAATGTTTTAATAAAATCTGCCTCCAATTAAATTATTAACCAATTGTCAATTAGTTTATTAAAAAGTTACTAAATTGCAAGAATTAACAATGGATTGTAACGAATAATTCGTAATGACATCATATTTGCTAGTTTTTTTGTTAGTTTTATTTGTGTACTACTTTAAACTGGTTGCTACTACTAGTTATTATACTACTATACAACTATTACTAGTTGCTATACTAATATACAATTACTAGTAGTTGTTATACAACTATAGAACTACTACTGGTTGCCACTACTACTGTACAACTACTACTAGTTGCTATACTACTATACAACTACTACTAGTTGCTACTACTACTGTACAACTACTACTAGTTGCTATATTACTATATAACTACTAATAGTTGCTACTACTACTGTACAACTACTACTAGTTGCTATATTACTATATAACTACTAATAGTTGCTACTACTACTGTACAACTACTACTAGTTGCTATATTACTTTATAACTACTAATAGTTGCTACTACTACTGTGCAACTACTACTAGTTGCTATATTACTATATAACTACTAATAGTTGCTACTACTACTGTACAACTACTACTAGTTGCTATACTACTATACAACTACTACTAGTTGCTATACTACTATACAACTACTACTAGTTGCTACTACTACTGTACAACTACTACTAGTTGCTATATTACTACATAACTACTAATAGTTGCTACTACTACTGTACAACTACTACTAGTTGCTATATTACTATATAACTACTAATAGTTGCTACTACTACTGTACAACTACTACTAGTTGCTATATTACTTTATAACTACTAATAGTTGCTACTACTACTGTGCAACTACTACTAGTTGCTATATTACTATATAACTACTAATAGTTGCTACTACTACTGTACAACTGCTACTAGTTGCTATACTACTATACAACTACTACTAGTTGCTACTACTACTGTACAACTACTACTAGTTGCTATATTACTTTATAACTACTAATAGTTGCTACTACTACTGTGCAACTACTACTAGTTGCTATATTACTATATAACTACTAATAGTTGCTACTACTACTGTACAACTACTACTAGTTGCTATATTACTATATAACTACTAATAGTTGATACTACTACTGTACAACTACTACTGTACAACTACTACTAGTTGCTATATGACTATATAACTAATAATAGTTGCTACACTACTATACAACTACTACTAGTTGCTATACTACTGTACAACTACTACAGGTTGCTATAATACTATACAACTGCTACTAGTTGCTATACTATATACAACTACTACTAGTTGCTATATTACTATATAAGTACTACTACTAATATACAACTATTACTAGCTGCTATACTAGTATAAACTAGTTGCTTTTTATAGAAGCTAGTGTTGTACGTGGCTTTGTTCCCGTTGATAAGTTTTAATCTTCAATGTTGGTTCAAGGGGGTCAGGTAAGCCCAGTGGCTTCGATACCCACTCTGCACTCGATTTCATTATGCAGGAAATGAAAAAAAAACTGAACTCGTCGTCCCTCGGATGGGATGTTAAGCCTACTTTGACTCTCCGTGTATCTAAACGTTTTGGTTAAGCCGTCTAAATTTTGGATGTTAAGTCGTCGATCCCAAGCCTATTCGATGTCAGGAACTCGTTAAAGATATCTCCTCTAAATACACTTAGGTCAAATTTAGGATTCCCAATGCATAATCGGCATTGTGTGGTATCACAAAGAGCCAATCTTTCACTAGTGTTCGTGTAACCTTTAATGACCAACGAATATTTCCATATACATCAGTACACTTCGTAATTAGCAGTTCCTGACCAGAGGTCCACTATTGCTAAATTATCATACTACTGTTTTTGATAAGGTCAGTAATCATTGTCAAGCATGGAGTTTTCCCAAGATCCCGGGTTTTTCGTAACGCAGATAGCTTCGTTTTATCTTGTTTCAGAATGACTCTCTCTAAGTTTGTTAAGAAAAAAAAAAGCTCATATTGGGGAATGTATTATGTCTCCACACAAAAAAGTTTATTATAAAAAAACTAACAACGCGTTTCGAACAATTGATGTTCTTCTTCAGGTTACATCTGCTCTGCTGGGTTAATTATTCAGTGGGTGAGAGCAAGCAACTGAGCTATACCCACTGAGCAAGGAATTGCTCTCACCCAACTGAATAACCACCTACCAGAGCAGGTGTAACCTGAAGAAGTACATCAATTGTTTGAAACGTGTTGTTAGTTTTTTTATAATAAACTTTTTTGTGTGGAGACATAATACTTTCCTCAATATAAGTACATACGACACATAACTTTTAAAAAAAGCCAAAGTATGCATTCTTGGGAGACTATTTTATTTTAGGTTTGGCTAGGTTACACTGGCAGTCCCATAATGGAACTCACAGTGGCCAAACGTATGCTGTTTGTGATACCATACACTGAACATTCTACATTGGGAGTCCTAAATTTTACCTAACTCCAGTCTATTTTTGGAGCAGGAATCCTTAAGGAGTAACAGAGAATGCACAGGCTCTGCTTCCCCCCCAATGTGCCTTCACCTTATCGTGGTGGGGGGGCTTAACATGCCTGAGTGGTTGTTCCCTCATGGTATGAACTAAGAAAGGCACAAAAAAAGTAAGATGGTTTACCTGTGTTGGCATCCGCTGGTAAAAAGTCTGCCTAATTGTGATCTGGCTTGGTCTTAAGTGGCTTGTGTTTTTCAAGGCTTTCTCTTGTCGTGCGCAATGGGGTGGGTTGTGTCCCTGTGTCGATATCCATGGGTGGAAGGTCCACTGGATCGAATTCTGTTCTGGAGACTGCTCATTTCTTCACCTTTGTATAACAAGCGTCTACCTTTTTCAAAACTCCTTTCACACTGTGTTCGTACAATAGCGTCTTTAACTGCTTCTTTAGTATGTTCATTTCTTAGGTAAGCTCCTAAGATGGATTGAATTAATATTTCACACAAAAATGGATCTTATAGTGTAGATATGCCGTATTGTTTGGGAGCAATTATGCCTGATAGATAAGTCACTTTTTTTTGCCAAAAACCTGTTTTTAGACATTTTTTTGTCCTAAAATACTAATCAAAAGTTCTGAAATTTTGGTATTATAATTTCGGCTACAAAAGGAAAAAAAAAGAAAAATATTCTCAGATGTTTTTTAAGTTCTCTTTATCGGAATTAAAAAATATATTATGAATTTTATTAAGATCAATCAAGTGTACAACTGGTAGCCCGATTACAAAAATAATTGATAAACTGATGAAGTACTTTAAAGATAATGATGTTTAAAAAAGTAATATTTGTTATGCTACTCGAATAATCTGTGTAATTGAAGAGTCCTATTGTTTTGTTACAACTTCTATTTGGAGGGATGAAATTGTTTAACTTCAAATATAAAAGGATTTGCGATGTCATTATTTATTCGTTTATTTCCTTCACCGATGATACAATTTCTCACCCTTAGTTCTGATACAGGAGAATTAAGCTTTTTTTCTTTTTTTCAATTGATATGTTTTCCGTTGTGAGTGAGCCATATATGTTGGACTAATACATGTTTTGATTCATCAACATGTACCTCGACCTTTCGGCTAAACAACGTGAGTTCTATAATATTATAACACAATTAACAATCGTTTAAAAAGTTCTTGAGCTGGAACAAAAAATTGTACATCCTGTTAGTGGAAAAACGTCAACATGATTGTCCATCTTATGCTTAATAAATTTTGACTCAAAACCAATATTTGAATAACCAATATTCACTAGTAACTCCAAACTCGTTACATTTAAATAATTGTACAGAAATAAACGCAATACTTTCACAAATTATGAAGCATAGTTTCTATTCTATATTTCCTGAAGTTGTTTAAGTATAGGTTGTACTTGCAGTCTCATAAGAGAAAACACATAGTCCGAATATTGGCCCTTTGGGATATTACACAATAATCATTCTACATTGGGAGTCTTAAATGTTACACTCAAGTGTATTTAGAGTAGGGATCTTTAACGCTTACTTGACATTATACAGGTTCAGGATGGACGGCTTAACATCCTTTCCGAGGGACAAAATGTTCAGTTCTACTCGTATTTAACTCCCGCGTGAATAAATCGAGGGCCAGAGATGGTATTATATCCCAGATTTACAAGCCCAGATGTGAACAAGTTGCCACTGGGCTAACCTGGACCCTTTGTTCAAGTATAAACCTGTATATTCAGTTACAAAACCTCAAAGACACATATCTTTTGAATTATTTAATTATAATTTTTTTTTCTGAATTTCTTTTTTGAAAACATTTGAAAAAGTTATTGTTATAATATAATATTGTTTAAATTGTAGAATAGTTGTGTTAAGATTACCCTCAGTAAGTTGTCTACACTGTTTGAGGCCACCAGCCAGTCTTTGCCTATCTACGGAGCGACTCACATCTGTCTTCCTGATGACGAAGCCATCGAAATATAGTAGTGAGTTTCTGTTTCATTTCTGGGTGTTCTTTTTGTGAATATAGCTTATTTAGTTTGTAGAACCGTTTCATTTAATTGATTCATACATTAGTACACATGTATGTATTACATACATTAGTATACAGGGAAACTTATGCACCTGAGTGTCTTATATCCTACTATTCAAAGTGGACTACTAATAAACAATAAGACTGTACTAATCTGAATAGTACTATTCCTTTGTTATTTTTACCAATTGATTACATAGATTCCATGTTAGTATGATACGTATTCGTATAATTCTTCCGATTTGTGCAATTTACAAAAGTACAGTAAATACACGTATTTCTTTCCTTAATAAAAGAAAAACATTCAATTTTTATTAAATGAAACACTGAAGTTATGTTACTCGTTCCATGTAATATTGCACAATGAAAGAATAAATAGCCGAGTTCTAATTCAGAAACACTAGAATTTACTTCTAAGTTCTTCCCTTTCCTGTCTTTTATATTAATTCTTTGAATCACATACTTGGTATTATTTCAATGTTATAATACAATGATGAATTCTGTATAAAATTTAATAAAGATCGGCATCTTTTATTTTAAAAATAAATTAATTTTTGAACTATTTCATAAACATGCCTTAATGTCTAATATTAGCATACGCTGTTTATAAATGAAAAAATATTACAAAGTCTTATAATAAATGCTTTATTTAATTTTTATTAAAAAATCTGTTATACGAAATTAAATTCAATTAAATTAAAAAAAACTCTTCAATCAACTACAAAATTAATGGCTGTTATTAATATATAATATATTCTGTTAATATATAATGTGAAAGTATCGTAAAAAGATCAATGCGTGTCAATCATTACAGAAAAACTCAAATATTTCAATTTATTTTTTAATTTTTTTTTGATTTGGGTCAACCTAAAATTAGGGAGTTTATTTATTGCCTGTTCCCTTATACAGGTGTTACTCATACCTGTAATAAATAGCTTAGTATAATTGATATTTTCATTTTTGAATCTCAAAGGGGCCAGAAAGGGCTAATAGCTAGAGTGTACTCCAAGGCGGTGAAAGTGTTTTTTTTTCAACAAATTGGTGGCTCGTTATTTGTGGGGGGCCAAAAAATCAGATTTTGGCAAATCTGTAGCTATTCCACCATTTCCTTTTTCCATCTTTGATTTCTTTTTCTTTAATGATTCCTTGTGTTTTCCTTCGTCTTTTTTACAAACATCTTCGCACTTTATATATTAATTAGAGCTCCATTCTTTTGATTTTTATGTATTCTTGATATTAGATATTTTCTTAGTCGAGTTAATTGACACTACCATTAAAAGAAATATTGCATTATATCAAATAAAAATAATAAATTTTTATGTACTATATTTTTAGTACATAAAAAATGAGTTTTATATTTATAATACTTTAATTTATATTTATTGTTGTTGGGTGCTAAAAATTTCCCCTTTCTTAACTTAATCAGATGATATCCTCTATTTTATTTCTTATTTTGTTATGTTAACTATTTTTCATTTATGATATTATTATCAACTGTCATACCTCGTCTATCGCTGTTGAAGTCGCCCGACCGGTTTCACAATGGCTGCATCATCAATGGGACTAATGTAACCTTCCAAAATAACGGATATAAATACCTATTTTAACTCAATGGTGCCAATATATATATATTGATGATGCAGCCATTGCGAAACCGGTCGGGCGACTTCCAACAGCGATAGACGAGGTATGACGGTTGATAATAATATCTTATTTACTCTGTGGCACTAACAATATGCATGTATTTTTTGTTTCCTTATGTTTCCTTTTTTTACTCATTTTTTAAACTTTCTCTAAAAATTTATTTTTTATTTTTCTTATTTCAGCATTATAAAGTTTAATTTTTACCTAATTTTTTTTCTGCTATATTTTCTTCACTTCTCACTTCAAACTTATTTCAAATTTCTTATTTTATCTTTTCCTTTTTCTTCTCTTTTCTTTCTCTCCTCCTTCACTTAAATACTACTGAGAATCGTGAAATTTTTGTGTTTTCTAGTTGTAACTTTAATAATATCCGTTTGGACCGTCTGTTTTTAATTCAAAACTTTATTTATTTATATCTACAGAAGCTATTTTGTGGTATAAACTTATTCAAGAATAGTAGAATAATGTTTTAATAATACTTATCTATTTAGCCAATTAAATTCAATGTATGTACTTTTCATAAAAGATGTATGTCACAGTTTTAACACTATTCATTATAAAGTTAATATTTAAAATCCCAAAGTCGAGATTTATAATTTTAAAAATTTAATTATGGATGGATAGTCATTAAAAAAAATCTACTAAATCTAATGAAAGAATAAGATGTGTACCTTCAAATTGGAAGCTTTAGAAATAAATTAGACAATCATTTTTTTTTGTCAGTTATGATTAGAATAATTGATCAATTAAAAAGTGCGAAAGTAATTTGTTTGAAGTGATGGGAAGGGGGAGTGAATGGAGCTTAATGAAGTCTGTGAGAAGACGTTCTTGAGAATACAGCTTAAGGCATCGCCTGGAGACGGAGGCTTTGTTAACCAAACCGGACTTCTCCCAACAACTAAAACTTTCCGCTGCAACAAACCTTTACTTAAATCTAACTATCCAGCAAAAACTCCCTACTATCAACATTGCCCAAAAAAAAAAAGTTTTCTCACTTCCTTTATCATGGCTGTTTTCTCTTTTTGTATGCTGCTGTTGTTAAAAATATTTAAAAAATGGGTTTATATTGGGGATTTAAAAAATTGCCTTTACACGTAAAAATAGTTTAAAATTAAACTAACAATGCGTTTCGAACACTTAGTGTTCATCTTCAGCTTAAAATTTGCGCTCTTGAGTGTGCAAGATCTTCGTCATTCCCATAGATCGACTTCCAAGAGTGCAAATGTTAACCTGAAAAAAGAACACTAGTGCTCGAAACGTGTTGTTTCCTAATGACTTACGAAGGTCATTCCCGTAGATCGACTCTCAAAAGTGCAGATGTTAACCTGGAGAGGAACACTAAGTATTCAAAACGCGTTATTTCCTAATGACTTAGGAAGGACTTAGAATAGTCATCCCCGTAGATCAATTCTCAAGACTAAAGATGTTACCATGAAGAGGGACAGTAAGTGTTCGAAACGCATTGTTTCCTAATGACTTAGGATGGTCATTCTCGTTGATCAACTCTCAAGAGTGAAAAATGTTAGCCTGAAGAAGAACACTAGTGTTCGAAACGGGTTGTTTCCTTCTGACTTACGAAGGTCATTCTCGTAGATCGACTTTCAAAAGTTCAGATGCTAACCTGAAGAAGAACACTAAGTTTTCGAAATGCGTTGTTAGTTCATATTAAACTTTTTTTTGTGTGGAAACGTAATTCTTGAAATCCCCGACATGAGTGAATACCACACTATTTTTTTAGGCATTTTTTCCTGACGCATGAGATTACATAGTTCTATTACAGTCTTATTTGTTAATTCTTTGATCCATATGGCTAAGAATGTTTGAAACTGTAGGGTTTTATTACAGTTGTTATCCGCAAATTCATATTTTATACATTCTGAGGTAAAATAGATAAACAACCAAAAGTCTCTACACAAATGAAGTTTTATTCAACAACAACGACGCGTTTCGAACACTTTGTGTTCATCATCAGGAAGACAAGTGTTCGAAACGCGTCGTTGCTGTTGAATAAAACTTCATTTGTGTGGAGACTTTTGTTTGTTTATCTATTTTACCTCAGAATGAGTAAATACCGCAAAATTACGGATTGCACAACTAATGATCCATATTTAATATTTGGTCTGGTAAAATATATATAAATAGATAAAAGAAATAATAGATATATATTTATGGATAACAAGTGTTATACAAACCTGCACTGCATTACTTATTAGCACAAAAACATTGTCCCTATGGAAAAAAAAATAACAAATACGAACTGAAATAAGAGCTGATAAACGTCTAAGCACCACTGTTATAGCACCAGGAAATAATATTTGTGTCAAAACTAAACAGTCTTGAACAGTTTTGTCCTGACCCGTATGGGATTACAGAGTTCTATTACAGTACTTAACTGTTAATTCTTTGTTTTTAACAAACAAGAATTTTTTGTGCTGATGCGTATAAAACTGCAGGGTTCTGTTAAAGTTGTATCCACAAATCAATATTTTTTATTCGATCAGGTATGTTCTGTCCTTACCCGTATGAGATTACAGAGTTCTATTACGGTTCTTATTGATACGTGCTCGCCTCTGAACTGAAAGAGCCGGGATTCAATCCTCACCTGGCCCTCGATTTATTTACGCGGGAGGTGAATAAATCTGAGCACGTCGTCCCTCGGAGAAGAACGTTAAACCGTCGGTTCCGAGCCTGTACGATGTCAGGTACTCGTTAAAGATCCCTACTCTCTAAATACATTTGAGTTAGGCAAAATTTAGGACTCCCACTGTAGAATCAATCTTCATTGTGTGGTATCACAAAGGGCCAATGCTTTTGCCTACGTGTGTTCCCTTGTGGGACTGCCACTGCAACCTAACCTAACCTACAGTTCTTATTCATAAATCCATATCTTTTATTCGGTTAGACATGTTTTTGAGTTTAAATGAGGTTAGAGGGTTTATTACAGTTCTCCTTCATTCATCGATATGTTCAAATAATCAGATGTGTATTGTTTTGACATGCATGTTACTGTAGAGTCATTATGTTTCAGCATGTTTTCTACCGACACGCAAAGAATTGAAAGGTTTTATTACAATTGTTATCTGTTAATGTACTTAACCATGCTTCTATGGCTAAAATGCATGTTTGAAAATATATAAATATTTAGATAGTTGCTTATGAATGTTGCTAAAAACATATGAACAATTTTTTTTTGTATTAAACTATATATTTATTCAGTTTACTAATAGCCAATATTACATAGAGGTATTTATAAAGTGTAACAAAAATCCAGAAGAGGCTGGAAAGTAATCATTGTTGTCACAGGATACTACATTCATTAACCAGCCGCTTATCAACTACCTGATACCGGATGGCCTGGCATTATTGCCCAATAAATCAAAATCACTTTAAAAAAAAAAGAAGAAGACTGGAGTAATTAATAACAGTTAATAATTATAAAACTGAACATCTGGTGGAGGACACTAATGTTATTAAGCCCCAGTTAATGGAGGTGGAGAAGGTTGTTCACAATCATTAATCAAGTCCAGACGGTTGGGTTATCTCTATAATAAATTTGAATTATTTGGTCAATGCCCGGTTGGGGGGGGGGGGGGGGGGGGGGGAGTGTGCGTTGTGCAGGGTTAGAACTCGGCTCACACAACTACTGACATTTGCTTTAGCACTGATCTCACCAAAATACTGATTATACTTTACAAAAACCATTTGTTCTATCAACCAACTGTGTAAATGAAGCCCATTTTAGTGAAATATTAATTAATCTACACATCTTTATGCGGCCATTTAACCCCTCCCACTATAAATATCTTTTATACGTTAATAGTTTTCCTCTGTTAAAAGCGATAACAGTTATGCTATGAAATTCCTGTTTTACTCTCGGTATAAACAGAATTTGATGTATGACTTGCTAAAAGAGTATTTCAAACAAATCCATCCGATTCATTTTAGAAATAAATCTAAAGTTGATTAATTTCTTAGTAATCATTTGATTTAACGGTTGTTTAACTCTTATAAATACGTATATTTTTAACCTTTGGTTATCTGTTTTAAGTTCAATTTATACAGATACTGAAGAAAGAAGAAATTTGAAAAAAGTCAGGAGTTTTTCTATTATTTTCTATAGGTTTCTTTATTTACTTTTTTACATTTATATATAAGTTTTGAACATAACTATAACATTTGTAAAAATGAATATTAATAAAAAAACAAGTTATAAAGACTGGAGCAATTAAATGAAAAATAAAAATAACTTTTAATCCACAAATTTACGGTTGAAAGATGTTAGCCTTTTTGCCGATTTTGTTCAGTGGTTTGGACGTTGATTTTTGATTAACGTTTTTATTCTGAAATTATTTTATATATACATGCATAGTGACGTACTGTTTAAATATAAAAAGTTAAAGAAAGTTTGATAGCTTTAGAGTGATACCCTAATGACATACATAAAACATTCCCATTGTCATTTATACGAAAAATAATAATGCTTGTTAAAATACACTGTGATTATTAACCAAAATATGAATATTTTTTTCTTATTTCGATATAATTAAACAAGAATGATAAATTAATTCGAGTTCTTTATCCATATGTTGAGATGAAGACGTGTGAATGGTTTTAATACAAGGTGAACTCTTGTAGGTTGACAGCTTGATGTGTCGGGAGGCTGGTCAGAAGTGATAGGGTTGTTTGTGCCTTCTCTTTCTTCCCAAGAGTGGGGCAGCTATTGTTTAAGCCCAAGGTTTTCATCAGACAAATGGAGCAGGAATGATTTTGACTGAGATAGCAATAAGAACGTACCAGCGATGTACTTCGAAAATCTACTCTTCAAGTTATCTGAAAGAATAACAAAGGTATGTCTTTCACTAGTTCATAACATAATGTGTTAGGGAAATGTAACTGAAATTGCAAATATATATATATATATATATATATATATATATATAATATTATATGAAAGATTAATAATCAACAATAACTCTTGATATAATAAATGAAATTAAACACCCCAATTAACAATTAATATTACATATAATGCACTAAGGCCTTTCGTCAAAACATCATCAGAGAGCGAAATGAACCAAACAACAAGTATATTACAACCAGGTTAACTTGCTAATATACTTGTTGTTTGGTTCATTTAGCTCTCTGATGATGTTTTGACGAAAGGCCTTAGTGCATTATATGTAATATTAATTGTTAATTGTGGTGTTTAATTATATCATATATATATATATATATATATATATATAGTACAATTAAACAATTTCAATTACAAAATAGACTAAATTCACTGAAAGAAGACAAATAAAAAAGATTATAAAAACCCAGCACAATATTTCGACTTCCTCGTCATTGGGTAGAAAGATGTACGAGTAAGTCCCTCCACAGGCAAATGATAACTCCCCCACTCAGATCATGATAAATGATAACTCTTTCACTCACATCATGATAAGTGATAACTCTCTCACTTACATTCTGATAAGTGACAACTCTCTCACTTACATTCTGATAAGTATAACTCTCTCACTCACATCATGATAAGTGACAACTCTCTTATTCAGATCATGATAATAGGTAACTCTCTCATTCAGATCATGATAAGTGATAACTCTCTCACTTACATTCTGATAAGTATAACACTCACACTCACATCATGATAAGTGACAACTCTCTTACTCAGATCATGACAAGTGGTAACTCTCTCATTCAGATCATGATAAGTGATAACTCTCTCATTCAGATCATGATAAGTGACAACTCTCTTACTCAGATCATGACAAGTGGTAACTCTCTCATTCAGATCATGATAAGTGTTAAGTCGTTCCCGATATCTGGATAATTGATAAATATCAATATATCCAACGAAAATTCGGAGCAGCACAAGTTTGATGCAAGACTGTTAAAAGACATTGTAAGGAACAGTATGAAGTGTAAAATATTGGCGTAGCCTGCACTCAACATTACAAGTAAACATATCAAACTTATTGACAAACAATTGATTTTTTTGTTTTATTTTTATGTAAAAAGCCTACCTATAAGTAGTCTATCTGTCGAAAATAATTACCTATTTGAAAGTCACCTTTTGCGAGTACTAAGAGGCACATGTAGTGCTACCCCGACTTACGAAGGTATCAACGAATATTTCGATATACAACGTAAATATCACACCAAAATTCATATTGTACGACATACGATGAACCGTCTCACAGTGAGTGTTATGAAACGATTAGAAGTGAAGCAAAGAAAAACAATCTTGAAGTGACTGAAAGTAAAGAAGGTCGAAGTGAAAATTAGAATAAAAGTAAAAAGCGTAAAAAAAAATTCTCTCTGTATACAAACGTAGTAATTTAGGTTTTACGTTCCGTAAAGAATAACATTTAAAACAAGGAAAATAAATAAGTCAAGATACGTAGTGTAAATTAGAGTGCAACTTAACCCTCCAACCGATAGTTTCAAAGGTGAACCTATATTCTAAGCATTATTTATTATTTATTTATAATTTATTTCTTTTAAACTCGTAAATTAAAATGTAATTGCTTTATATTTATATGTATCTGTAATTGTTATTTATACTCAGTAATTGCAATATTTATTATGAATTTAATTTCATAGGTTTTTTTGCCTGTGTAATAGATTGATCGATTTTTAATGTATTTATGAAAAAATTAGTCCCAGCATACGACAATTTCTATAAACAAAGTGGGTCCGAATGAATTAAATTTGAATGTCCGAGTTACGAATGTATCACTCATTTTGGTGCTTGAACAAATTCGGGGCTAAATCTCAAACCCTGGTTTACTTTTTTTATTATTATTTTTTATCTCATTTTAATTTATTATTTAGCTTTTTGATTACAGTTTTTGTTTGTTTTATTGTTTACTCTTTTGATTATTTAATTTTTTCCTGCTTGTTTTATTTCATTTCATTTTATTAGTTCGTCTATTGATATTATTTAATTTAATATTGGGTTAAAATATATTTCCCCTTTCCTTCCCTGCGTATGTTGGCAGCACTTTTACTGCAACTACGGCGAAGTGATTCTTCAGTGTGGTTTCGTTCTTCTAGTAAGTCACATCTATCTTGATGACGACGACATTCAACGAAAAATCGATGTTTTTCTTCCCAGTGTTTTCAAAATGTTTATTTTTATTAATCACAGTATTATATTAAAATCGTAGTATTAGTTAATTATATAGAAAAAATTTATATTATTAGGTTTGGTTAAATTGCAGTGGCAGTTCCACGACACAACTAAAATAGGGCGAACATTCGTCCCTTGTGACACCACACAATGAAAATTCTATATAAGACTTCTAACTTTTGTCTGACTAGTTAGCGGAGTTGGCGATGGCTGTGCCGCCGGCATCGCGGGTCATCTTTGTTTATGCACAGAGACAGATTATGAAGGCTGGCCTCGAGGAGGGAGTCAGCCAGTCAGTGTGTCGCGCTTGTATAATAAACATTACCTTTCATTCCTGTGTCATTTACAATTCGAGTTCCTACTCACTCAAATTAACTAACTCAAGTTTATTTAGAGTAGGGATCTTTAAGGAGTACATGACATGGTACAGGTTCGGGACAGACGGCTTAATGCCCTCTCCGAAGGATGACGTTCTCAGATTTATTCACCTCCCGCGTGAGTAAATCGAAGGGCATTGTGGGTATATATCACCCTGAATATATCAGTCCTGCAAGCCACTGCGCTACCCTCAACCCTAATTAATGTTATGCAATACTATTTTTTTCGTTTTAGTCCCATTTTATTTTGCTTTTCCTCAAACTGATATGCTTTCAATTGAAAAGAAAATAAGACTCATATCTGAAATAGAGAAAAAAAAATAATGCAATTTGATATCACTAATGGAGAAAAATTTGCCAATCTAAAGAAATAGAGTTTTCTTTTTTTTCTTTTGGGTGAGTCGGAAATGGTTCTTTTTCTACAAAGCAAGCCGGGTAATCTTCTCTTCACTACACCTATGTAATATAGAGGCACATGTTTGGGTTTATTTTCTCTATTTTCCCTACACTGATATGAAAAATCCTTGCTATATCTTCTTTATATAAAAGCAAAATTTCGTATTCATCTTGGTATCACTGCATTCTTATTCTTTGTATAAGGCATTTAATTCAATATTTGCTTAAAAAAAAATGTCAATAAATATTCTTTTGTTTAAAACAATATCCGTTATATAGCTGTAATATACAGAGTTTTCAATAACATTACAAACCAGACAAAGAAATTTTCACAAGTTTCTGCCCAAATCCAATATTATGAACTCTATAACTAAGCCCTTAAACACCTAATCTAGTCTACTGATTGGTGCTAAGAACCTAGAAGAATGGTAACAATTACAGTGAAAATCCATTAAATTATTAGAAAAATATGTTTAATGATAACCTGAATTATCACTGTTATACCAATATCTGTAATCTGTGATGTAGGCCATATTTTCTTTTCAATGCTTTGTTCTACGAAGCTAAAGAAATTGCGATGTTATTTCAATCTTTTTTGTTTTCTAACGCCCATGCATATAAGGCTTTGACCTATTATTGCTGTTATAGCTTATTGTGGAAATTGTGGCTCATTTATTATTTCGCACCTATTTTAGCAATGGGAGAGCCATATTACCTGTTTATTCTACAATGGGAGTCCTACATTTTGCCTAACCAAAATTTATTCGGATTAGGGATCTTTAACGAGTTCATGACATCGAACAGGCTCGGACCAACGGCTCCACATCCTCTTCGATGGATGATGTGCTCAGATTTATTCAACTCCCACGTGAATTAATCGAAAACCAGGTGGTCGAACCTTGGACCTACCAGTTCCAAAGGTGAATACTTAACGACTGAGCTACAAACAAATTTAGAATGTGAAATTATATCATTTCTTCTTTTATCTTTCAGGAACTTTATTGGATTATTTCTTGTAACACTGGCTCATTTAATTTAATAAATTTCATATAAAACTCCTCAGTGTGATCAGCCCCTGATCACCTTCTCCTCCTCTTTCGTTTGTCCCTGTATATAGCAGGTTAACAGGGTAGCCTCGTGAAGGCCGAAAGTCGGAGTTGAGTGTTAGAGACTATTAGAGGCGCTTAATCACTCCATTACTACCCCATTCTATTTCTAATATTAATTATAATAATCTCAGTGATGTTAATAATGTGTATGAATTCAAATAAAATTTAAATATTTTATAAAGTTTATTTTTTATTGCAAATTTTGTCAATTGAATGGTACTTTACAAGTATAAGTTTGATACAAACATGATTCTAAGTAAAATATAATATAAAAGTAAACGTGATTTATTGAATTGGTAGATTGTTAACGGGTAATGAGTTTAGTGGGACAATTTTGAATAAAGGTGATTGAAATTTGTGTAGATTTTGAAGGCAGAGAGGTAACTGTGTTGGGTTTGGATTGCAGGTGATAAGGAGGTGATATCTCACCATTCCATTCCGATATAATTTAAATCAGCGTACGTGCACGTCAGTCTGTGCCTGATGGATGCTACGTACGTGCGCGAATAACCCCTTTGATATTGGCCTTTTCTCCGTGACTCACGTTCTCCTTCCCTTCTACAAACAATCTCAACCCTCCATAAAAAAAAAAACAACCCAAAATAGATATAATTCACAAGCGGAATACATTTTTTTTCTCATCCATATATAATGCTTTTTATTAGAAGTATTGCTGTAATATTTTTTGCAATTCACTAAAAAAAAAAAAAAAAGAAAAAAAGAAAAAATATGTGGTCATTATTATAGCATTTTTTGAGTTATGTTTCAGTCATAAGCGTTCAAAATGTATTCAAAGCGTCTGAAGGAAAGAAAAAAATTACAACTTAGTCAGAGCAAATAAAATGATGACAGCTGGCACAAGTTACTTTTATATTTCGACCGTCATAGTCATCAGAGAATAAAGGGGGTTGACACCACTCTCAGGTAAGAACTCCTCTGTAAGTTGTAGTAAGAGGCAAGGATGGTGTTGTATCAGTTGTATGTGGGTGTTATTTCTGAATAATCTAGCATGTTGTCTTCGTGTACAGTTTTTGTATATATATATATATATATATATATATACATTTTTGATGAAAATACAATCGGAAACGGAAAGTAAAGTTTAATGTGGACAAAGAGACATGGAGAAATTAAAAAACTGTATTGTAGTATATGTGATATATATATATATATATATATATAACTTTAAATCAAAATTCATAATCTGCCTGATTTTTTCATCTTGATGTATTTAATCCAGCATTTTTTTCGTTTGTACAGCTTAAAAAAGCGACAAACCTATAAGTGCAGGCATAAAAGAACAATTTTTTTTCGAATTCTTTGCTAAACTGTATACCAACTTATTATGACTTCAGATTAATTTTATAGCAAACATATCAACAAAATACACCACGCTACATATACTACCTGAACTATAAAGACATAAGCTAGAATTTTTTGCTCAGATACTAGAAACGTAATCATTTTAAAGGCATTTACAGCAAGAAGTATCTGGCTTATTTAAAGAGAGAAGCAATTGATCAAAGCCATCTAAATCGTATTATCATCGTTCATTAGGATACTCGTTAAGATAGCAGGCTTTCTAAACTCGCACTGCAATTAACGTATGAGCCCTAGAGAACCCTACGAAAAAAACACCTTACTATCATGGGTCATAAAATGATCTTATTATCAAAAGAATTTATTGTATATATTAATCATAAGCATATCGAATCATTTAACTTGTAATTTAATATCAAATTAATTTTTCAAATATATGTAAAATAATATCTTTGGAAACAGAGTAAGTTTAAACAGAAAAATTATCCCCAATTTTTTGTTAATCAAAATTAAATCGTAATTATAATGAGGTTATAAAGAGCTCAGTGGCCTTCAGAAGGGGAGATGTGATATGGTTGAGGAGTAAACCACACTTGAATACAAGTATAAGAATAAATACATAAAGCATAATATAAAAAATAAAATGGAGACCCAACCGTCTCTGTACCAGTGCGCTTGGTTTCCCTCTCTTATCTCTCCTGAAGACGGTTCAAACCGAAAATTAGTGCTTTTGATTTTTCTATGTTTCTTTTTCTACATTGAACTATATATATATATATATATATTATATATATATATATATATATTATTATATATTAATTGCCTGAATAATTGATCAGTATGCCTAAAGAAAAATCAGTACTATTCTGTCAAATTTATTTGTAATGCTTAACGTATGTTAGTTTGGTTTGTATTCTGGTTTGTTTGTAATACCTCTTCAAAAAGAGCTTTAACTCTAAATTCTAATATCTAATATAGCATTAGTTTATAGAATATGCTATGTGTATATACCTATATAATTTTGCGTCTAATAGATCAAACGAAAAATCAGAAGTGCGTTCACTTAACTGTGTTGTTCATGCTTTTTCAGAAGCTTGAAGTTCCAGGGTACCCTAGTTGAGAATACTGTACTTAACATCTGACCACTATATATGTGCAATTGTAATAATTACTCGTACAAACTACAGGGATATATTTCCATTGGATACGTAAACTTTTTTTTTTATGTAAAAATACTTTTAAATGATACAAAAAGTTTAGTTTGTTCGTAATTTTGAAGAATGTTACCGAATATTTATATGTTCAGTATATGATTTACTTATTTTACAATAATAATTGAAAATTCTAAAACAACAATATCGTATATCAAATAAAAGACTAAAACTGTTGGCAAATAAAAGAAAACTCGATGAATTATAACATGTATTTATTATTTTTCATATAAGAAAAAAAAAAAAGTATTTTAGAAATAATGTTTAGTTGAATAAGACTAGAGATAAGTTGATCTGGCGAGTGGAAGTGCTCATATATGTTGGGTGATTAGTTGGAGATGAAATAGAGCTGGAAAGGGAGAGGGAAGTGGCCCTTTGCCAGAAGGCAATAATTTGTTTTCTTGGAGAAATCAGGAACCGTGAAAATGCATTCGGAGATAGGAGGAGGGGGATAGAAGGAAATAAGGACGGTGATGCCTGCCATTTGTGTATGCCTGATGTGAAATAGTATCACTGTTCGCCATAACCAGTATATACTGAGCATAGCACATAACCAGTATATACTGAGCCATCCAAAGCTCTTTGAAACCATGAAACCAACAAAAAAAAATCATTACGGCATTCCAATGAAAATTATAATCCGCTTAATTCATATCATGATACCCATTAAAAAGGAAAACAGCTCTATTTATTCTATAAAAATAATAAATTACAAACTTTTTTAACACCACAATTGTTAATAAAAATTTAGAAATTACAAACTAAATTTTTACTTAAATAAAATTTTATTACTAAGCAACGTGTTTCAAACACATTTTTTCTTCTTCAAAGTTATCTTTTTACGAGAAGCAGACAAATTTTTAATTGCATGAAGACTAAGGCACAAAAAATTTTTTTATTTTTAAAATTTGATTTATGTAACTTTAATCTAATCTATCCTTTAGATAATGTTTGGTTTGACCTATGTATACATTATTACAATTATTGCAAGGAATCGGATATATTATGTTGCTTTTAATTAGTTATAAGTGATTTAGTGTTATTAAAAATGCATGTATTTAATTTTTTCTTTTTCTTTACTTTATATGTTATATTAACATATGTTATTAAAAGAACATATAAAGTAAAGAAAAGATTAAATACATGTATTTTTACTAACACATTACATGTATTACATGTATTTTTACAAAATCACATATTAACAAACTAATTAAAAGTAATATAATATATTCGATTCCTTGCAATAATTGTAATAATGTATACATAGGTCAAACCAAACAATATGTTATCCTTTAGATATTATATATATATATATATAACACTATTTTTCTTTTTTATCGAGGTTTGGTCTATCTTAAGTTATACAACACATTTAAGCCATTATTGAAGTACATATTATTGAAGATAGACCAAACATCGATAAATAAAAAAAAATAGTGTTAAATATATCTGGTCTAGATAAGGAAAACATTCAATATATATATATATATATATATATATATATATATATATATATTGATTGAAGAAGCATTAAACACCGCATGCGATTGGTTGACTATACTAGACAGCCCAACCAGTCACCCGGCCTCTCATGGCTACTCAGCCGATTGGTCATCACCATAGCCATGAGAGGCCGGGTGACTGGTTGGGCTGTCTAGTATAGTCAACCAATCGCATGCGGTGTTTAATGCTTCTTCAATCAATGTCTCCAAAGAAATCAAGAAGAACGTCTCCATGGAAATATATATATATATATATATATATATATATATACATCATGATGTCCTTTTCTTGACCAACTGTTCTTATATTTTTTTGAGATTTATTGAGGGTTTTTGGTCTAATATTCAAAAAACTTCGTTGCCAACGTTTCGATATATATTTATATCATCTTCAGGGCTAAAAACATTTTACATTGAGCACACTTATTTCAACAAAACTGATATACTATTATGTACATGGTCAACAAAAAATTGAAAAAATTACAATGGTAAAACTATAGATTTTTATATTTAAGTTTGTTTTAATAATGTTTGGAAGCTACAAAGATATAAATTTGTTTACCTGGGAAGTATGTTTATTGTTGTTTGTTATGTTTCTTCCTTTTCATTTGAATTGTGTCCTTATACTGGGGTCACTGAATGGAAACGTTACTCATGGTACTAAACCCAGCCAGTGCGTGGAGGTTACATTTTTTCTATTGTTATCCGTTTTTGAAAATCCAGTGTTTACCTGTTTTGTTAAGTTTGGCAATTTTTGTGTGTTGTCCCTATGTTCGTCTGTTGGATAATGAAAAGATGTTTGTGTATATTTGACTAAATTTTTCAATGTCAGTTCTTGCGTTGCATGTGTTCTTAGTTTTTTCTATATGTATAATTTCTTTTACCAGTCTTTTTCGTATGTGTTTTTCTTTATCTCTTATTACGGGATTTTGAAAATCAAAATTGTGTTTATGTGTGTTAGCGTGTTTTGCTAGAGCGCATGTTATTTTGTGTCCTGTGATGTCTGATTTGTGTTGTGATATCCTGCTTGATAAGTATTGGCTGGTTTGTCCTATGTATTTTGTGTCACAGTCGTTACAATTGATCTGATAGATTATATTGCTGTTTTGTAGTGTTGGAACGGTGGATTTTACTTTAGAGAAGACTAAACTATTAAGTGTTTTGTTATTTTTATG
This sequence comes from Hermatobates lingyangjiaoensis, assembly GCA_026182355.1. Taxonomy (NCBI): domain Eukaryota; kingdom Metazoa; phylum Arthropoda; class Insecta; order Hemiptera; family Hermatobatidae; genus Hermatobates; species Hermatobates lingyangjiaoensis. Next base: position 482,490 of record JAPFBL010000132.1, on the reverse strand, counting down.
GGCTATTTTGCAGTTTGTATTGTCTTTTAATGTGTTTTTCAATCTTTCTGAGAGTCCTTTTACATATGTAAGGCTTAGGTATTTTATATTGTCTGAGATAGGATTTGTATTAGAAATGTGAGAGTTTGCCTGTGTTTGTTGTCCGTTCATCGTGTTTGTACTTGTGTGATTGTTAGAATTTGGTTGTCTATGGTGTGTGCTTACGGTATGCTACCGTACCACACACCATAGACAACCAAATTCTAACAATCACACAAGTACAAACACGATGAACGGACAACAAACACAGGCAAACTCTCACATTTCTAATACAAATCCTATCTCAGACAATATAAAATACCTAAGCCTTACATATGTAAAAGGACTCTCAGAAAGATTGAAAAACACATTAAAAGACAATACAAACTGCAAAATAGCCCATAAAAATAACAAAACACTTAATAGTTTAGTCTTCTCTAAAGTAAAATCCACCGTTCCAACACTACAAAACAGCAATATAATCTATCAGATCAATTGTAACGACTGTGACACAAAATACATAGGACAAACCAGCCAATACTTATCAAGCAGGATATCACAACACAAATCAGACATCACAGGACACAAAATAACATGCGCTCTAGCAAAACACGCTAACACACATAAACACAATTTTGATTTTCAAAATCCCGTAATAAGAGATAAAGAAAAACACATACGAAAAAGACTGGTAAAAGAAATTATACATATAGAAAAAACTAAGAACACATGCAACGCAAGAACTGACATTGAAAAATTTAGTCAAATATACACAAACATCTTTTCATTATCCAACAGACGAACATAGGGACAACACACAAAAATTGCCAAACTTAACAAAACAGGTAAACACTGGATTTTCAAAAACGGATAACAATAGAAAAAATGTAACCTCCACGCACTGGCTGGGTTTAGTACCATGAGTAACGTTTCCATTCAGTGACCCCAGTATAAGGACACAATTCAAATGAAAAGGAAGAAACATAACAAACAACAATAAACATACTTCCCAGGTAAACAAATTTATATCTTTGTAGCTTCCAAACATTATTAAAACAAACTTAAATATAAAAATCTATAGTTTTACCATTGTAATTTTTTCAATTTTTTGTTGACCATGTACATAATAGTATATCAGTTTTGTTGAAATAAGTGTGCTCAATGTAAAATGTTTTTAGCCCTGAAGATGATATAAATATATATCGAAACGTTGGCAACGAAGTTTTTTGAATATTAGACCAAAAACCCTCAATAAATCTCAAAAATATATGTATATATATATATATATATATATATATATATATATATAAAGATTTCACATAAACACGTGAAATAACAATCAATGATCAAACCACAGTAAGAAATGGGAAAACAAGACTAAGATCTTTCAAACGTAACAAGCGGTCTTTGTCAGTTGGGTTTTTGACTCTGACTAAGACCGCTTGTTACGGTTGAAAGATCTTAGTCTTGTTTTCCCATTTCTTATTGTGGTTTGATCATTGAGATATATATATATATATATATATATATATATAATATATTAAAAAAATTTTGTAATGTAATGCTTAGTTTTTCTGTTTCAAAATTTATACTTCTGCCTGTGAAAAAGGTTTAAATAAAGACTGAAACGTTGGCAATGAGTGTTTAATTTGAACTTGAAGAACTGACCGAGTTCCGATAAATTTTAGTTTTGTTTCTATTCCACAGTCGATACATTTATCAATATATATATATATATTTGTAAATTTGGGGAGCAATCCTTCTTTTATACATGTTTGTTGAACGAACTTTGTACTGTGGCATGAATAAATTTCATTGTCCATCTTTCAAGTTTTCTCACCTTTGTTTTAAATATTTCTGGTACTAAATATACTAGTTCTCCAAATGCTTTATTCTTTATCACTGACATGTTTCGGTCTCCCGTTTGGAGATTTAGTATATTTTTAGTATATCCGTTTCGTTTTCTAGTATATTTAGTACCAGAAATATTTAAAACAAAGGTGAGAAAACTTGAAAGATGGACAATGAAATTTATTCATGCCACAGTACAAAGGTCGTTCAACAAAATATATATATATATATATATATATATAATCTTTGGACTTTTAATATTTATTCTAGAACAGATGTTTCATTTAAGCTCTATTTCGCTCTCAGTGTTAAAAAGGGGCTATATGAAGAATGGGTAACCAGAATTGCAGCTCGGAAGCTGAAGGAGGCGATACTTTACCGGTACATCTGTCATGACCCATCTATTTGGTCAGCGAATGCTCAAAAAGAACGTCATGCAAAGTGGCGTAGTTCCTTCATTATTAACTAATTCATTATTAACAGCAAGCACACCGGATAGCATCTGCAATGAGTAGAACACAATTAAGCAACATCAGTGTTGCCTAAAGAATCAAACTGAAAAATTATTTAGAGACATGTAAATCAATATGAACAGGGATCAAAAATAAAATAAAATTTGTTAAATAAGAAGGTAAAATTTTTATTATTAACTCTTATTTTAAGATCTCTGTAAAAGGAAATTCGAATAAATAAAACAGGATATAAATCAGTAACAGGAGTATTGTTTTATCACTTTTTTTTTAACATCAATAAACTTTTCATTACTAGATATATTTTTTCTAAAGTTAAGCCCTATTAAACATCAATATAATAGCTATTGAATGATTAATAAAAAAAGTTGTTGAAAGTTAGAACAATAATTTATTGTTTTTTTAAGGAAATATTTTTAATTCAGTCCACTTTTGCATGATTTGTCAAGTTGGCATTTGTTCAGTTTAAGACGTTGCAGATTTCAAATCACTCTTTTCAAAACTCGACAACAGTGCCTCAAGACTTTTAAGGAAAAAGTTTCAAATTAAGGCGAAAAAAATTAGGATTCGATTTCTTGCTAAATCTTTTCTGGACGTTCTACCTCCGTTCCGTTTTTTTTTTTCTCTCTTTCCTGGACGGTAGGAAAAGGGAGGTCGGTTAAAGTTTTTGGGGGTTGTAGGGAGGTGGAAAGTTTTATTTTAGGGGCGTGTCAGAGGGTGTGAGAGGCGTGGGGGTTAGGACCCTTGCAACTGAATTCAAAATCCCATCCTCTGAAATGGTTACTTCAGGGGGCCGCTCCGAATTCAAACCAGTTTGTACTAGTACTTTGTTTTAAATTTTTCTTTCAACTCCAGTGTTAACAAATTTATCAAGCACTAAATGTCTGCAGTCTTTCTACAATATTATTAAAGAATTATTTAATCTCTCTAAAGTACAATTCACCAATATGAGGAGAAAACAAAGATTCTTATAGCAGTTTCTTAATATTTTATTGATATTTAATTAAACTACAAATCTATCTCCCAGATTGTCTGGGTTGTGATTTTTGACATTTTTATTTGACCATATTGAGGATTATCAATTTTACTATACTTAACGACAATTAATCCAAAAAGAAAGGAAAAGTTGAATTACACTAATTAAGTAAACATTCTAAGCAAGTCACACAACCCAGGTATAAAGTTGCAGTGTTGATGTCAGTTTGTGTATGTCCTGAGATCCTTTCCAGGATATACTACACTTAGAATGTTTGTTTAATTGTGTAATTTAACTTTGTAGTTTTTTTTTGGATTAATTGTTGTTAAGTATGGTAAAATTGATAATTCTGAAGATTCTCTATGAAGGACCGAAACACGTCAAATATAAATTTGAAAAAGTATAGTGATCTAATCTTTGATTTGAATAACGTTAAATTAAAGAAAAGGTTTTCGAGTCTAAGTAAAGTGGAATCAGACAAGACGTTTTTAAATATATGTATTCAAGAAGGACTGCTTTCATCTTTGGCGAATATATATAGATTGAAATTCGTATATTTGGGGAACAGTCCTTCGTTAATACATCTGGGATTAAATTTTCTGCCTACTTATTGCTTGATCAATTTCCATATGGACAACAAATCATATGGTGAGTTACTATACCTACCTAGTTCTTAGAGAATTTAATGGACTAATTTTCCAGATTTGGAAAAAGAATCGAAGAAATTGATCAAGAAAAAAGTAGGCAGAAAATTTAATCTCTCTCTCTCTCTCTCACACACACACACACACACACACACACACACATATATAATATATATATATATATAGTTCTCACAGGAAAGAGAAAAACAAATAAAAACACACACAAAAAGACTCACAGCGATATTTAGACAGTCGTCGTCATCGGGCAGAAGTAGTCCCTTTGACTAGCTGAAGCTAACTGAGTGGTCGGTCGAATGCGCCGAACAAGCACGCACTCTGCTGGCCACCCTAGGTAAGCTACTAACTACAGAGAGAAAAATAACTAAAAAAGAACAAATAAAAGCAAATAAAATAACAGAAGGAGAAGAATATTAAATTAAGCAATGAACAATTAAAAAAAAAATAAAATTAACGGTACAAGTTGAGGCCAGGAGGAGAGCGGGCTTTGAGAAAACAGATAATTGCCTCCTCTGAAGATCTTAGAGTAACCCAGGAAGACGGTACAGCGATCTGATTAAGGACTTGGACACGGAAGCAGTGATTAAATATATATATTTTATATATATATATATATATATATGTGTGTGTGTGTGTGTGTCTGTGTGTGTGTGTGTGTGTGTGTAGATTGGAAAATTAAAATGGTGAATTAACACCGTGTAAAAGACGTTTATGTGTGTTGATGTGTAGGAAATGATGTATGTGTATTTTTTAGAGTAAACTTATTGGGTAAAAAAATTTATAAAACTGAGAATTCAAACCAAACCCACAGAAAAAAGACTTACATATTTAGAATAGTGTAAGAAAAAAAAGAATAGAAAGTGATTCTACTTTGATAACTTATTAGGTGTTCAAAACAAACTTTAGTTACAAATGAATTAATATACAATTAGACAGACAATTGATTTACTTTTGATAATTATTTTAATGAAGGCATGGCTTAACATAAAACTTAATATAATTAGTTCTAAGCAAGAATTAACTATAAAGAGTTTTCCATATTTAAAACAATTCTGCAGTATTTATAAATAATAAGTAAACTTAGTTGTGTAAAAGGAATGCTGGTTGATGAAGAGAAAAGGAAGGAGTTGTTAAGGAGTGTGAAGATGTCACCTTGGGTAGAATGTCAAGAACTGGTGCTTGCCTTTCTGATAGAGCACTATAAACATACTTAATTAAAGGTTTCGCAAGAATTAACTCCTCGCATCTCGTAAATGATATCATCCTTTGCTTCCACCATTCGACTTTATTAATACATCCAGCCATTATAACTTTATAACATAACTTCAAATAATTTAAATTCCATAGTTATTCGTAGGTTATAAAAAATATATATGTGTTTATTAAAAAAAAAAAATATGTCTTGTTTCAAGGAGGGTTTAATCCACCCTTAGGGATACGAATTGTTCAAGAAACTCTCCTTTAGCCTTTATACATCAAATTAGTGCAACTCACGTAATACTATTATCTAATTATCTGAGATTTGGTGAGATTTTGAGCACTTGTTTGAAGAATATTAGTAAATTCTATTATAACATTCCTACCAATTTTATTATTGAGTTAATTACATTTTGATTTATTATTTATCGAAATAATTATCGAAATAATTTTAAATTGTTCCAATAAAGTTTTCCGAGGTTATTAAAAACATGATTTTTTTTTCTGAAGTAAAATGGATAAACAAACAAAAGTCTCCACACAAATGAAGTTTTATTCAACAGCAACAACGGGTTTCGAACACTTTGTGTTCATCATCAGGAAGACACCAAGGATTGGTGTTGCTGACGGGTTGGTCTAGTGAAAACAACTTGTGTGGAGACTTTTGTTTGTTTATCAATTTTACCTCAGAATGAGTAAATACCACACAATTACAGATTGCACAGCTAATGATGATTTTTTTTTTTTTTTTTTGAATCGAATGGGGATAAGAATTGTTCAAGAAATTCTTTCTTTTAGCCACTATGTATCAAATTCCAATTCATGTAATACTACTGAGAATTACATTCATGTTATCTGAGATTTTGAGTGTGAGAGAGCAAGTACGTTGAATTGATGTAAATTTTATATTTTTCTACAAGACTTTGCAAATTTTTCCCGACTTGTTACTTACCCTCTTCCAACATAATTTACCAACATTAGGTATCCACCAAGTTTTTCAGCCTTAAACTATATAAAACTTTTTATCCAATAGCTTCCATTAAATGATAGTGCTTTCTGATTACAGATGGTCGATAGGTATCCACTAACTTTTTCAACCTTAAACTAGTGCTATATAAAACTTTTTATCCTATAGCTTCCATTAAATGATAGTACTTCCTGATTACAGGTGGTCGACTCCTACTCGAGTCATCAGTTTAAGGACTAAAATTGTATCCATGATTATTTAGTCATCTTCTCAATGTGGGAATGACCATTCCCTCTGGGACCCGAACTCACTTCTAGAGTTAGTACGGGTACCAAAGTCTAGTCCACCAGCCAAGTTCATGAAATTTCCTAATGTTAAGTGTTGAGGGTCTAACTCCCTCTTGATGCAGTACAGGCAACCTTCCGAGATGATGTTGCTTCTCTTGTAGCTCTAAGGAGACTCTAAGGAGTCTACCCTACCTGAGTGTGAACCACAAACACCGTATGGCCAACAAGTGACAGGGCATGCGGAACCCTAAAGCCCGATATTAGCTTCCCAGTCCCCGTAATACCAACAATATATTAAGAGTTCTCTAGTAGAACTTCGGACCTCTGGGTCCTACTGAGCCTGGATAAGGTCAGTAGCCACAAAATATTCCGTATGTTAGCCAGTCCACGCAGTCAGGGTAACCCATGCATGGGGAACCTGCGGCCTTTGAATCATGAAGTTTGACCTTTTGGAGTTTCTTGATAAAAATGTTTAAAATATAAGTATTAAGATTCTAGTAATAACGAAATAAAAGTCTGGCATTTAGGAAGAAGACTGTTCATCATTCGTTACTTGAAAGTCTAAGGTTTTAGGAAATTATTTTTCTGAGTTAAGAAATGTAATAAACGAGGGCAATGAGTGTACTGCGGAATCTTTTAAAAGACGCGAAACAGTTTTAGATCCACTGATCGAGTAATATAATGATAGACTGAAGGAATTTTCTTTCGTGGTGGCCTTTTAAGGAAGTGGACGGTGCTAAAATGGCCTTTACTCCAAGAAAGGTTCCCCGCCCCTGGCGTAACAAGTTGCCCTCAGTCTCGGCGAGGCTGCCTACGGTAGTCAGGGAGCCTGCCTCCCAAGAAGCAAAACCCTCCATAGGAGGGGCCCCTGAGCACTCGAAACAGCCGCTTTCTGATTATTTATATTTTACATTATTTTTATATGAAAAACTGATGTTGAATGTTCAAAGCAAGTTGTTTTATGAAAAAAACATTTATTTGTTGCGCGATTAATTCACAACCTTTCTAAAAAGACTAAAAATATCTTACACAACTTAAGATCACCGTAGAATTATTTAGATTTTTTCGATACATTTAAATTAATGAACAATTGAAAAGGATGTCTACAATGTTAGATTCTAGTTAAAAATAAACTCAGTATTCGTTTTTTTTATTTCTTTAAATAAAGTATTTCATTTAATTAGAGTGAATTTAATAAAAGGAAAAAGGTTTGATTTTTTTTAATTATTTTTTTTCTTTTACCATTACAAGTAAAAAGTAATTAAAATCTTTCCAGTGACTTGAAGATTAAATATAACCTTGAAAGGATCAACTTGTACAATATTCCTCAATGAAGAATTTTCATTTATTTAATTAAGCGTGTTTTTTGCTCGTCCCAGGATTCTCAACAATTTTTTTTTAAATGCATTAATATATTACAACTGTGTACAACTATCTACCCTTATTGAGCTAGCAAGTAATAATAATCTAAGCTATAGAAATCAAATTGATTGCATCTCTTTACTTACCATATTCTGAATTGTTTTGATCACTTGTAATTAGTCTTCTTAGTTATTATTGCTAAACAGATCTCGGGGCCGAAATCTTTTCAGCTTTCCAATAGTGGTTACTACGAATCTGGTGGGAGCTTGCACAATTTTTCGAAGAATTATGTTAGGATTCTTTAGATATTTGCACGCTCAGGTGTAGATCCCCAGATTTTGAGTCTTTTTGTCCAAATCGGTTTTAAGTATTGTTGTATAAATCAGTCTTTTGTTGTGTAGAGTCAAATTTTATCATTTTTCGAGAAGTCTGGATAGCAACTTATATCGTCTCATTAGGTCTTGTCGATTTAGTCTTGTATTTGGATTCAGTCGTCATGTCAGTCGTTTGTCGATGTACATCCCCAGATATCCCCCTACACTAGCGATCGGGAGGGTAGATTTGATAATACAGACTGGAGAACAACGTTGTCTTATTAGCGTAAAGGTAATGGTCTAATTTCAATTGGTCAAGTTTTTCGGATCTCCCATTGTCTTGCATGAGTTCGTCCAGGGGAACTACCGTTGTCTCAGATTTACCAACCATTTCCAGTAATCACGTCTAGATAATTTAAAAATACAGAACAATAAACATGGTAGAGGTCAACTTCCCATTAAGTTCAATAGTCAAGTTTTTGGGACTACCCCTGTCTTGTTTGAGTTTGGTTGTCCAACACCATAGGGGACCTTCCGCTGTCTCAGAAACAGGTTAGTACCAGTATGAAGAACCATGAGAATAAAAATCATTTCCGGTACTTATGTCTAGATAATTTAAAAACATTGTTCGTTTCAGTCTTGTATTTGGATTCTATGTCAGTCGTTTGTCGATCTACATCCTCAGATATCGCACTACGTTAGCAATCGAGAGGGGAGAGTTGTTAATATAGACTGGAGAATAACGTAGTCTTCTTAGCGTAAAGGTAATTTAAAAAACATGGTAGAGGTCACCAAAAACTTTCCATTGGTTAGGTTTTGGGGACTGCAAATGCTAGTTAAGTTTTCGTCCCTCACCACTTGGGACCTTCTATTATCTCAGGAACAGGTAATGATCACTATTCCGGCTCAATTATAGCTGAAACTGATTCACATCTGATACCTGCAAATTTCAGAAGTAAAAACTTCAATTTATAATGACATTTATTAATCCTGTTACCTTTAAACAGAACTGCTTATGTCAAGTAAATGATATTAATGTAAATTTATCAACTACATATCTATTTACCTTTATAAGAAATTAAAAACTACTTAGAAAATTAATTTCATTAGCAATATTGCTCTTGAAGGAAAGAGATAGAAAAAAGATTTTAAAATATCGATTGAAGTTAGACATTTTCATTAAAGTGATTTGAAAAGAAATTTGTTGGGAAATAAAATGTTTTTTCAAGGATTACTTTTAAAGGATGGTAATCTGGAGTGGAGAGGTTTTGGGCTTGAGGAGCTTATGCTGGCCGGCAACTTCAATCGCTAAGTATCGTTTTAAATTAGCCAGACTTGTCCTTAGGCTGCTTTGCAAAGATTTACTTCTTAGGTTTCACACTCTTTTCTGTTCCATTCCCTATTCAATAATCAAACCATAAGAAGATGAAATCTCAATTTTATTTTCAGTTGTCGATCAGTTTACTAGCTCAATTTAAATATTAAAAAAAACAAATGTGTCAAGTTTTAGTTTAAAATATTTCTTATAGTCAAAAGTAGATTTTCGAATGTAATTTATAATTATTCACTTTAAAAGAGTTATAAAAATATAAACAATTCCTTTATCAGTCATTCGCTTACATTAATTAAGAATTATTTTCCTTTATAATTGTGGAAGCTGAAATTACGAACTGCCCACGAGGTGATAATTTCATGAGTCATGTAATAAGCTGAAACATAGGCTAACCACATTGCCTTGTGCACATGGTATCACTCATCCATGTTCTAAAAACTGAAATATTCATTTAACGAGATCCGGAATATTTAACAAGACTATGACCTTTGGTAAATTCTAATGTAATAACGCACTCATTCTCTTTTCTTAAATTTCTTTAATGAGTTACCATGAAGTCTGTTCAAAAGAGAGAAAGCAAAGACTATGAAAATAATAAAGTGAACAGGATATACGAAAACAAAGCAAATTCTATTACATATAAAAAAATAATAATTGGAGTACATATATCGGAAAAATATTATAAATAATTAATGATAATTATTAACAAATAAAACATAAACGATAGTTCTGTAGAAACATCTATATATTATAGAACATTGCTTTTTGAAATTTTGGCAAAATTCAGCACGTAGGTGCTGAACAGTTTATGGACTACCATAATGGTGAGTGACCTGAGTCGACCCCCCCCCCCCCCCACTCGAAGGGGAAGTACCCAGGAACCCGGGCGGGCCCTACCTGTGGGGTAGGTACCAGTTTCCAGGACACTGCCCAAACAGTATCTCTTACCCACTGGTGAGGGTCGGGGGTCTAGCTCCCCGGATGCTTTTTGAAACATTAAGGTTTTTTCAGACCCAGGAGTGAGCTGATTCCGTTAGTGGATCATTTGTTGTTTGATCATTAATTGTTATTTCACGTGTTTATGTGAAATCTTATATATATATATCACATTACCACTTCCTTCCCTGAGGACGATTTTTAAAAGGTCAAATTATTTAAACTCAATCCTAGTGTTTGCTTTCAATCGTTCTACTTTCTGTTCTAAAAAGATGTATATTGAAAAATAAACTAAAGGAGAATCATGTCATTCAGAGCTTCAAATTCTAGTTATTTGTTCAAAGTATGTTTAATTTACTCTGTGTGTGGGTCTGTTAGTATGTCTGTGTATGTGCAAGTGTGTGTGTGTGTGTGTGTCTGTGTTTGGGCTTAATAAATCGTTATTTTTAATAAATGAAAGTTAATTAGTTACTTCATGTATTTATTTTTTTATTCATCTTGTCGAATTCACTTTTGAAAAAAAAATTGTTGTATTGATCAATTCTTTAAATCTTTTTTAAACCATTAAAACAATACATTTAAACATAAATAACAAGCGGCTGGAACACCAAGTCTAGAGATCCCACAAAGACTGTAATATCCTGTTGGAAATACAACATCTACCTAATATCTGTTTTTTTTATTATAATTTCTTTTTTCTCAGAACTCTTTAATAAAGTGTACTGTCCACTTTGAGCATCAAAGTCAATAACTTTTTCCTCACCAGTTCGAAAGTTTTATTTATGTTTAATTTACTTATTTTCAAGTGTTTTCATGCCCTCAATGATTCTGTTCTTGTTTTTACTGTCATACAAACATGGCTAGGTACTAAAAGCTGACTGGATTTACATGAAAATGCTCCATTCCCTCTAAATGTTTACTTAAAAATAGCCATTGTAGTACATTGTTTTTAGTGAAGAGAAAGTTAGATCTTGCATTCAATTAACTATACAAGTGACTTTCTTTTACCATTAAAATCGAAAAATAAACTTCTTTTAGGATTTTTGTTAATTAGAGCCTATAACAATATTTTGTGTGCCACAGCACGCATGCAACAGTGCACTCCTCTTACACTCCGAGGTTCTTTAATTTTTTTTATTCTTTTTAATTTAATCTAGAGCTCAAAATTGTTTAAAATCGATATCTTAGTTTTCTTTGAAGAAAAAAAAAACAAATAATGATCAAATTGTATAAGAATTTATAGACATTTCCTAAATTTATGATTAACCTTTTATCTGTAATAAGCGTGGATATAGCTTTCGAAGATTTTGTCATAGCTGATGGTAAACTGACTGGGCCGTACGAAATACGCAGACCAAGTGGCCTATGGGTCTCTGGGATCATACGTATAATAGAGAATTTTCACAAAATGGGGTAACGGGTAATTCTTAAGATATTTACTTTGAAATAAGTAATATTTCAGTTATATTAATTTTGATGTAGCGGGGGGGGGGGGCGCCCCGTCCTGGGCGGAGTTATAAATAGAAAATAGAAAAACAAATTATAAAAAAATAACAAAACATCTGAAAATTTATTCTAAACTGAGTTTTTAAGGTGTTCAATTGTTTTTATGTTTTATGTGTATAATTCTGCTTTAAGCAGATGTTTCAACAGTAATATTTGCAAATTAAAAATAGATGTATTTTAAATTTCTCAAAACTTTTTTTTAAAGGGATTGAAAGTTTAACAATTTGAAATTTAATTTAAAAATTCTTTTTATGATGTGAATTATACGTTTTTATTGTGAAAAAAATCTTTGATTTTCTTTCATAACTGTAATTTTATGAAAATAATTTTTTTTTTAGGACGTTCTAGAATTTGGAAGGTTAACGAATTGGCAGCGAGTTGTGTGGGGGCAAATCTTAGGATCGTTCCGGTCAAAATAGTTGCTACACCACTCAACAGAGATCCATCTTGGTAGCCTTCTAACAGTAGTAGTAATATAAAAATAAATAAAAAAAGATATTCTCACGATTAAAATATATCTTGAATATTATATTGTATGAAGAAGAGTTTGAAAGATTATTGGTCTTATAAGGTGTTAAGAGAAAGTCGCTATAAAGTAAGGAAGAGAGTCTGGCTAGTGGAATGGTTGATCATTCATCGTCCCGGGCCGACATCTAATATTCTGTTTGAGCAGCTTAAATATTCAGGATCAGTATGTGATGTGCATTAACTAGATTTCTTCTTTTAACGGCACTTCAAGTCTTACTCACATATTAGCATGTCTTTTTCAATTCAACTCAACCTACAGTGAATTCTAATGTACAGCCACATTCATCCGCTATTTATTCCAGTAATGATTTATAAATTTCTCCAAAACAATATTTACAGATTATAAATATTATTGCTGATTGATAGTTTTGTTAATCACAAGATTTTTACCTACGATATAAGAAAGTAAAAAAAAAAAATAAAATAAATTTACGTAAAAACTGCATAAAAGAGATCACAAAAGCAGTTCACTACTGTATTTCGGTTGCTAAGATATCAGCTAGAAACATATGAGCCTCTCAGAAGATAAGGGAAAACTTACTTGTCTTCCTCGCTTGTTTCAAATCTCTTTTCCTGATGAGGAGGCTCTCGAAATATGGTAATGAGTTAATTTGATATCTTTTATATCTGTTCTTTATGTGATGTCTATGTGATATGTTCTTTGTGATTTTAAATTATATATATATATATATTACAGTTTGAAGCAGCTTCTGCAATCACAACTTTAGACTGCGTGGCCTAGATCTTTCCGGCAATCTTTCTTGCTTCTGCTGGAGTTGAAATAACATTTGTCTAAGAGATATAAATAATATTTTAATAAATAACGAACCATTTTTACCATTAATATGTCTCTTAGACAAATGTTATTTCAACTCCAGCTAGAAGAAAGAAAGTTTACCTGAAAGATCCAACAAGCGCTATAATTTTGAGTACAGAAGCTGATGTTAACTTTAATAATATACATTCTGAGGTAAAATGGATAAACCAACAAAAGTCTCCATACAAATGAAGTTTTATTCAACGCGTTTCGAATTTTACCTCAGAATGAGTAAATACCACACAATTACGGATTGCACAACTAATGATTTAATAATATACGTTTAAGAGAGGACCAGCTGCCGACTTATATCAATATTTATATATAAATGAGTTCCACTTATGTAATTATTCATGTTATTCAGTTATGTTGAGTTGCAGTTTGCTTCTCAACTTGAATACTTTGCACTTCTTCCTGATGACGACGGATGTCGAAATATCGAAGTAAGTTCTGTAGTGACTTTCTCTGTTCTTTACTATGTGTTATATATATATATATATATATATATATATACTTTTTCGATAAAAATACGATCTAAAAAGAACAAATAACGGATCTCCAACCGTCTCTGTACCAGTGCGTTTGGTTTCCCTCTCTTATCTCTCCTGAAGACGGTTCAACCAAAAATTGGATACTGTAAGTGTGTATTTTTAAGTTTTCTATGTTTCTTCATCTACATTGAACTTTATATATATATGATTCAGAGTAAACTACAGGTACACAATAAATAGAAAAACACCTACAGTCTCTAATTTTTGGTTATCCGTCATCAGGAGACAAGATATAGGGACACCAAGCGTACTTGCAAAATGATGGTTGATGACCATTATATATATATATATATATATATATAATAAAATTCATATATATCAACCGTTGGATAAATAGGTGTATAATAAAATGGGATTCGGTCAATTTTCAGGATCAAAACAAACTCTCAATGCCGACGTTTCGGTTTTATTAAACCTTTTTCATAGGCAGAATCATGATTTTTAATAGACAAAATGATGAAAAGTACATATATAATGAAGTAACAATAGATTTATACCACGTACAGCTTATGGTCAAACTTGGATCTTAATGTTATCTCACTAAATCTTTTAACCGATAATTATGAAATGTTTTCATCATTTTTTAATTAAATTTGATTCTGCCTATAATGTTTAAATAAAACCTGAAATTTGGCCTAGGTTTGATTTTGTCTGAAATTTGACCATCCGATTTATATTATACACCTATATATATATATAATTGAGTTCAATGTACATAAGAAACGTAGAGAAATTGAAAACACACATTTTAGGACCAACCGTCTCTGTATCCCCAGTCGCTTGTATCCTTATTATATTACATAACGAAGATCTAAAAGTTATTAGACTTATTATTAATTTGCTTTTTATTATACGTTTCTTATGCCACATTTCGAAATACTTACTACCTTTTGACTATCGTTATTTCATTTCCAAAATTATTATTAAAATATTATAAGAAATGAACATATTTTATCGAACAATATATTACCCCATTAAGTAACTAAGATTAATAATATAAGAATTTAAAGTGTTTAAATTTTCTTATTATTCATTATGTTTACTTTTTGAATACAGATGACCAATCCTCATGAACAAGAAATGAGCAGTTAATCATTACATTGTATTTTTTTCAAATAATCTTCATTCAAACAGTAAAGAAAAAGTTAAAATGAAATATTGACGTGACTGATTAAGAATGCTTAAGTATGTAAGTGTGTTTAAATTTAGTTAGTATGATTATGAAAAACATTTTTTGAATACAGATGACCAATCCTCATGAACAAGAAATGAGCAGTTAATCATTAAATTGGTATATTTTCAAATAACTTCATTCAAACAGTAAAGAAACAAGTTAAAATGAAATATTTTGACGTGGCTTTGATGAATTTTCCTCATAAATGCAAGTTTTACAAGTTTGCGACAGTTTGAAGTTTAACGATGCCTTGATCTTGAAGTCAACTAAAGCAGTACTTTATGATTATCTACTTTTAAGAATGAATCTTCCAATCTTTAAGATTACAAGAAACTTTAAAATTACTTTTTTTTTCTTCATTTTAATTCTGTATATTTTAAATTTTTTCTTTAAGTGTGAAGAAAAATGTTTATTTTATTTCAATCACAGTCAGAAATGTCTAGGAAAATTTCGTCTAAATAGTAAAATTATTTTTTTTTTTAAATGAGATTTTCTTCAAGAATTACAATTTACTGCCACGCTAGTTATTTTGTCTCAGAATAAATCAGAAATATAGTAAGTTTAATGAAATTGGTGATTGAAAAAAGTTTAGTTTTTGAAATATTTTCTCAAATTCGCACATTTTCAGACATGCACACACACACACACACACACACACACACACACACACACACACACACACACACACACCACGCACGCACACACACACACATTAACATAGAGGCACGCCGTAAGACCAATATGCGAAACCGATAAACATTGAACCCAAAAAATCTCAAAACGTTTTGGTTTGTTTTCTTTTTTGTTGGAAATTGATTGTTAAAATTTTGGATTATCAAACGTAATACTTTTTACATATTCCCTGTTATGACCTACTTAATCCTACCTTTACATATATATTACGGAACCATTTTATACTCCCTTCGAGATAAATATTTATTAGAACATAGTGAAGAAAACATAGTGAAGAAATAACTGATTAATATTTAGTTATGTTTAGTTATTATACAGAGTGAGCCGTAAGTCGCGCACCAAAACATTGAAGCCATTTTGAGTATATAAACGTTATTTTATTTAAAACAACGTTATCTAAGAGACTATTTTCAACCCTTTCGATGACGCGTATTTTAATTTCATCTTTCACTCTTGGAGAACCACTTCGTGGTTTGTCTAGGGCACTAACAGTTTGACGAAATTTCAATATCAAACAACCTACTGCTCTATGAAAGATGGGCTCATGATCAGAATGTATTCTAAATTTCTCACCAACAGATCGATTAATAGTGCCATCAGCACTAGACATAAACATTAACTCAACTCGCTTGTTTATTGTTAAAGGCACATCTAAAAATTAAAGGAAAAAATTAAGTGCAAATCATAACTAAAGAAACTTTGATTATAATTAAATTTGACGGACATAATCACTGATACAATCAAATAGTGGTAAATTACTCTATGAAAGAACATTTATTATATATCAGAAGAAAGGAAAAAGATATTCTACCTCATTAGTTTTGCATGGTTTCACATCACACTCCACGTAATTTCTTGGTGCGCGACTTACGGCCCACTCTATATATATGCTTCTATATATATATGCTTCTTTAATCATATAAAACTAGTCACATACATTATGCAAATATAATGTTTGTGGATACTCTGAAGAAGGAATTGTAGTTATACAAAACAAGATTACAAAGATATCCTGTGCCTATGCCTGGCCAAGAAAGTCGCTAAAGTGTTCAATTAGCAGCTGTTTCAAATGCAAATTACAGCAGGCCGCTTAAAGGGAACAAGTGCAAAAGTAGTGAAGTGGTTATTTGAAACAGAGAGGTGGGTGGTAGGATTTATGTAGCAATTAGATAGTTAAGGGCTCGTGCCTAGGGGCAGACATGAGCACAGTCTTGGCACAGGGCCCACACTCTCCAGCCCTTCTGCCCTTCCAGTCCTCATTAACCACTATTTCTCCGTCCAGTGGCATCGAATTTATGATAACTCTGAGAACATCTTTCTTGCTAAAGAATTGTTTGGCAAGATGTAGAAATAGCCCTCCTTGAACTACTTCTTTGTAGTTACAAAGCAACATAAACATATATATTTGTTTGAATATTACTATTATTTATAAATATAAGTTCTCAATATAATTGTAAAGATTGAATGCTTGCAGTTTACAATATAATACTATTTCTCCGGATCAATCTCACAGTTCTTGCCAACCTGCAAAACATACAAAATCTAAAGGTATATATCACAGCCATACATAATATATCAAATGATATATTTATTTTACGATACTTTTATTATAGTAATCTTAAATAAAATCTGTTTCAAAGATTTGAAAGGTTTACAAGTGTTACGAGGTATGATCTCAACATAGATAGCGCTATCTATATGCAAGTGTGTTTATGTTGTGTGTGTGTGTGTGTGTGTGTGTGTGTGTGTGTGTGTGTGTGTGTGCGTGCTTGCGTGTGCGTGTATGTGTGCCTGAGTGGACGGGTGTATATTCAAATGATTGCAGCCACGCTACAGACCAATTCATATATACAGCATTAATAATATGCTGAAGTCACCTCTTGTAATGTAGATGGACTATTAATACTATAAGAGCAGCCTATTAATGGATATTCAAATGTATATTTATAAGCAAAATAAAATTTGTATCGGGACTCGGTCAGTTCTTCAGGTTCAAATTAAACTCTTATTGCCGACCTTTCGGTTTTTATTTAAGACCTTTTTCATAGGCTCACATATCATCCTAGTTAAAAATTTTATTTTGTATCTACTTCACGGTCGATACTTTTATCAATAATTATGTATCGGTAATAATTATGGGTTTCTATGAGGATATAAGAAGAATATATGGATTTGATATGAACCTATGAAAAAGGTTTTAAATAAAAACCGAAACTTCTGCATTGAGAGTTTAATTTAACCTAAAGAACTGGCCGAGTCCTGATAAAACATTTATTATGTTTTAACATCTCGGTTGATACTTTTATCAATATATATATTTGATAAAACCACAATACGAAATGGGAAAACAAGACTAAGATCTTTCAACCGTAACAAGCGGTCTTCGTCAGAGTCAAAAAACCAACTGAAATACTAGATGCAGAAAACATCTGGTAAGGGGTTGAGAAAAGTGGGAGGAAATAGTGGTATTTAAAAAGGGTGAAAGTGCAAGAAAGTACAAATGTCTAGAAAGGGATGTTTAGGGAAACAAAGGAGTACAGTAACAAAGAGTAAAAAACTATCCGCTAGCTGTTAACCCTCTTAGAAGAGGCTATTGCCCTCGTAACGAAAGTATCACGTTTGAAGAGACCGTTACTAATGGTTTTGATATTTGATTTATTTTTCCTGTCTAGTTACGTTGTATTCGTGTTGTTTTACACGTATCTTTAATGATTTACCAGTTTGACCAATATAAATTTTATGGCAAATGGAGACTTTGTTATATCCATTTACCCCAGTATGAGTAAATACCACACAATTATGGAGTGCACAACCAATGAGAGCTCTTTAAATTTACTATCTATGATTTGCTAATAATTTTATCACAATTTGTTTATACCTCTTCTCAGTTATATGTACTGGTGATAAATGCATTATCAAGTTGTTTGTTGATCTAATAAAGTTGTAACTCATTCTATATCACTTTTTTAAAGTATTTTTCATTATACAAATATATTTATACTGTAAATACTTGACTGTATGACCATGCAAACTACTATAGCAAATAGATAGAATTGTTTTATATTCAATGATTGAATCGAAATTGTTCAAATAATGAATGAACTATTGTTGAAAAACAAAGCCAGCGTAATACTTCTGCCTCTCAATTAGTGAATTGTTTCTTCTCCTCTTCTAACAATAGTGGGTACCAGTGGAAAATTCCGAATCAGGGATTGAAAGCAATTCAATCTACCGATAGTAACAGTGTTTTAAATTAATTCCTACCCTTTATTGTATTATGAAGAGCAATTGTTTTCAGAAAATTATTCAACAAGTGTTTCAATTAAGTGGAATAATTTCAGATTTAAATTTTATATTTATTTATTTATTATGAATTTTATAATAAATAAATACTAAAACACTGAATTCATTAATAAATAATAATGAATATATATTAATGTCTTTTCAACTTTAAACAAATATTTTTTTCCTGTTTTGCTTTATAAATCAACATCGAATATTTAACTAACGAGCTATGCAAGGAGGTATTGTGTTGTATTTACGATTAGAAAGGAAAAGAAACACTAAATATTTACACACAAAAAAAAAGGATTTTAATCCCACAACGTGATTCTGAACACTTAGTGTTCATCGTCAGGTTACATCTGCCCCAGTAAGGTAACCTGACGATGCACACTAATTGTTCGAAATGCTTTCTGTGATTAAATCCTTTTTGTTTGTAACTTAATGTTTCTTTTACTCCCTAATAATCATATAATTAATTTGAAAAGTCAAAAACATTTTATGTTTATTTCTGATGACATAAATTCGAATAATTTCATGCTTATTTTCATTTTTGACGTTTATTTATTAAAAGACAATTCATATTTATTGTTATGATATTTTTGTAATAAAATTCAAAGTCCATGTGTGTGTGTGTGTGTGTGGTGTGTGTGTGTGTGTGTGTGTGTGTGTGTGTGTGGTGTGTGTGTGTGTGTGTGTGTGTTTATGTGTGCATCTATTGGAATTCACATTTACTAATATAATATCTATGTAATAAAATCCGATATGTGTATGTATGTGACGTGCGATATGTGTGTAGATTTTGTGTGTGTGTGTGTGTGTGTGTGTGTGTGTGTGTACGTTTTTAGAACGAAAAAAAAAAGAAAATCCATAAAAATCAAAAGTTCCTTCTCTTATATAATTTTTTTCGAGAAATACAATGAAAATGGTCCAGATTAATATATTCTTCTCTTTGGGAGCTATAAAAAGAGTTGAAAGTTGAGATTTATCATGAGATATAATTTGGATGAAACTTAAAGTATATGTAATAAACCTTAATTACATGATTCCATAAGGTAGTTATCTAATAAACAACTCTGTGTGAATCAATTAGAATTGTATCGATCCTCGAAAGATCCCTTAGAGAGCTTTGAAAGAACTTTTTTTCAAAACTTCCTCCAGATCCCTTTTTTTTAAAAATAAATTTAAACAAAATTTATGAAAAATAAACTATATATTATTTAAAAGCAAGACATTGAATGAAATAAACGTTCCACACCCATAAGAACCTTGTGAGACTAGGTAGCATGTTATAATTTTATTGTTAAAAATTTAGATCTGGTTTGGAAAGGTTAATCTCGTTTAGGTTGGTGTTGAAAGACCATATAATTATGTAGAAATTTAAATACCTCTCTTAGAGGAATTTATGAAATGGTGATATAATCTTTAAAATTTAATATATGTAATTATCTAATTATGTAATTACATAAGAAATCAATTATGTAATATCTAATTATGTCTTCTCTAGAAGGACAGTCTTTCCAATGCATTGTTGTTATGTTATGAAAATCATCTATGTTCAGACTAGTTTTGTGTTCTTTCCTCATTATTGTTAAATGCCACACACTAATTGAAAAATTAACGAAGTTGAAGAAACTTTGGTTTTACTTAAGGAAAAAGTTTACGTCAAGTCTGATGCAAGACTTCATATGACTTCTATTTATTTTATTACAAATATACGGTTTTCCATAAATAAAATTAAATTTGTGTTTTTAATCATTAATACAATTTGTATAATACTAAAAATATTAATAATTATCACTTTAAAAATTGTAAATTTTGCAAAAAACGATTTTTTTTTAAATATATATATTTATAGTAGATATAGAACAGACAAAGAATGTTTCTCTTATCTATCAAAATAAGCACTAGTAATAAATAGATGTCGGATTAGGATAGGTTAGGGTTTAGTGGTTATCCTTGAAGGGGACCCATAAAGGCCATAAACTTGCCCTTTGTGATACCACAAAAGAAAATAGGGCTATTCTCACCCTTTACTAGTCCACTTCAACCCTCCCGAGAGAACAATAAACTTCACTAGATCCCTGAAACTAGTGGATGCTAGATTGTCAAGATTGTCAAACAAGTACTCTCTCCTAATGTTGCTTTTCTTTTTTTGAGCCAAGCCAGAATATTGACAAATCAAGTGAGGTACTAGATGTCGGATTACTTTTCTAGTTTATTATTACACAAAGAACGGCTTTATGATTTCTATCTCTTTCAGTATTATGGTTTACTACATACTTTTAGCCTGCACATCATAATAAGAGCGCTTTGATATTAAATTTAACTTCGTGACAAAGGTTTGAATCGTAAGTTACAAATAAGTAATAAAACAATTAAATGAGATTTAACTAATAAAATGAAAATATTGCTTTTTTTCGTGAAATATTAAAAAAATATACTCTTTGAATGGTCTAAACTTTTGGTATGCCACAATCACAAGCACATACGGATGGAACTTATTTGATCATAACGTTCCCTGTTCTTTAGGAGTTATTCTACGAGTATTCCAAATGGATAGGGAACAAATTCTATATATATAGAATAAGTATTGTATTCTACTTAATATGTATATGTGTCATATACATATTAAATATAAAATAAATTCTGATTACAACGAAATCCCAAAAATGTGAGTTAAGAAATGCAATACTGGTCTTGACCTTGTTTTCTTTTTCAGGGCTTATAAAAACTTTAATATGAAATTTGCTGATTTTAACTCTTTTGGTTTTCAAGACATTCTGTTCAAAGAGGCGGATAATTTTCAAAGTCTATTTTATTATACTTAGGGGTTCAATACCCCTAATTATATGAACTTTTCCATACTAAATCTGTAGGGTAACATTTTAATTAAACCAGCTTTTTTAGTCTTACTTTGATAAGATTCTATTTTTATTTAATTTTTACAGCTTTATTTTATTGTTGTTCTCAATTTTATTTACGTGGAAAGTGAAACATCTGATCATGTCTGTCCTTGGAGAGGAATTAAGCAGTCGGTCCCGAGCCTGTACAATGTCAGGCACTCGTTAAAAATCCTTCTCAAAGTACATTTGAATTAGAACAAAATTTAGGACTCTAGGTAGAATGTTCAAAGTGTGGTACCAGAAGGAAGCAATATTCTACCTATGCGTGTTCTCTTGAGCGACCGCAATTACAACCTAACCTGTACTTAAGGAACCTCAAAACCTATATTACAATTGATACACGTTATCAACATGTCTACACTAATGCAATATTTCTACCCTTTAAACATTTATATTTTACGAGACTACCCGTGACCCTTTGTGTCGCTAAGACATTATACGAATACGTAATGAAATTAATTCACTGAACATTATTGACAGGGATAATTTTAATTGTAGTTTCTTGTTATTAAGGCACGGAAACAGATTGTTATATGGCCCAAGATTTTGGTATAGTATTCTTAACATGATTCAAGATTACACAGTAAGTATATTTAGCGAAATAAAAATAATTTAAGAGTAAAAAAAAATATTTTTTTTATTATATAAATAAAACAGTCATATATAATTCAAGTCATATACAATATGAAATATATTTTAAAACAAACAAAATTTGTTAATTGAAATATTCAATTTATTTACCTAGCATAAAATAACATTAATGAAAGGAATGTGTCTTTATAATACTACCTTAGAAGATTCGTATTTTATCTGGTAGTTGTGTTCAAGTTTGTTTCTAAAATTATTTATTTTTAACCTCTAATATAGCAGTTTATTATATATTTGTTACATTTATATATAATACATTTTCACTACTGTCATTGGTGGGCACACAACCGATTGGTTACCCTGGATCCATGCCTTTACTTCATTGTTTATATTATTCAAATTTTAAATTCAAAATTTTTTTTACTTTTTTTAATATACTTTTGCTACTGTTGTCGGCGGGCATGCAAGCCACTGGGCTACCCTGGCTCCATGCCTTTAGTTGATTACCATTGTTTATATTAAGGAAATATTAAAAAAAATGTTTGTTACATTTATATATAATACATTTGCACTACTGTCATCCGCAAAAACGCAAGACACTTGCTACCCTGGCTCCAATTTTGGGGATATAGTGATAATTTTCTTTTATTTAACATTATTCAGGTATTAAATAATATATATTTAATTTCAGTCTCTATCTCCATGGGAAATGGGTGAACAAACAAATAAACTCACAAACTTTATATATAGAGATATCGACAGTAAATATAAGTTAAAATACTTCCCAAATGAAAGAATTTTTAACTGTGATACAGACATGTTTGCATAACATCTTCCAAATTATTTCGTCAATTTTCGTGATCAGTTTATTTATAAAAAGAAATTTAATGAATATAATCTATGACTTTTCATAAATTTTGTAAATTTTAAATTACATTGTTGAATATAACTGTTTTCCTTGATATCAGAAGCATTTAAAAGACAGCTGAATTAGTTTATTTTCTTAAAAATATTATCATATTAATTGAAATAGTTGCTAAATTGAATAAGGAAGATTATTTGTCGAATTGATTTGAACATATAATGGTGTTACCGTGTCTCATGGGGCTGCACCAATGCTGACTCTATGTACCTTAGCCAAGCTTGAATAACCTTGCATAAAGTTACCATAAATCACTTCCATATTGAATAAGGTTATTTAGCTAACACTGACTCCTGTTTTCCTTATGTTTCCTTCCATATTTCAAAATTATCATCATCTTCAAAATATTTTCATTATTATTATAATTTAAATTAAATCATTATTTTATTTATAAAAATGAGCTTCCATCAAACAGTTTGGATTAAATCTGTTGAGTAACAATTTGTTTATTTCAGCTTTTTTAGCCTTACTTTAATAAACGTTCTATTTTTATTTTATTTTTACAGCCTTTTTCTAACATATATATATATATATATATTATATATGATCAAACCGCAATAAGAAATGGGAAAACAAGACTAAGATCTTTCAACCGTAACAAGCGGTCTTCGTCAGAGTCAAAAACCCAACTCAGTTACTCAGTTGGGTTTTTGACTCTGACGAAGACCGCTTGTTACGGTTGAAAGATCTTAGTCTTGTTTTCCCATTTCTTATTGTGGTTTGATCATTGATTGTTGTTTCACGTGTTTATGTGAAATATTTATATATTATATATATATATTAGTATACTTCGGTAGCAGTCCTTCTTTTATACATGATTCGTTATACACGACTGAATATTGTCGGTCGATGATCTTCTTCTCCAACTTTTCAAGTTTGCGAAAAATTAATTTTTCGTTGTGAGAACAACGGTTCTCACCGTTGGTACAGCCAATCAGCGCTCACCCCCCTGACTCTCGGCTATATAAGGAGACCGGTAACTCACCTGTTTTGTGTCTTGAAAATGACTGCAGAAGACAGTCGAAACGCGTCGACAAGAAGAATTCATTCCCTGAACCGTTGTTCTCACAACGAAAAATTAATTTTTCGCAAACTTGAAAAGTTGGAGAAGAAGATCATCGACCGACAATATTCAGTCGTGTATAACCAATTATAATTAAAAAGATTTCACATAACACGTAGATAAACACATCAATTATAAAACACAATAAGAAATGGGAAAACGACTAAGATCTTTCAACCGTAACAAGCGGTCTTCGTCAGAGTCAAAAACCCAACCCAGAGTCAGTTGGGTTTTTGACTCTGACGAGACCGCTTGTTACGGTTGAAAGATCTATGTTTGTTTTCCCATTTTTTTGTGGTATTATATTGATTTATGGTATATATATAATATATACTTAATAATCCATATTATTTAAAGTACCAGTGCAAAATCAATTAACATTTTTTTGCAAAAAGTTGCATAGTAATTAAAATAATTTATAACGTTTGCAAATGTTACAATAAGCACATGTGACTCATACTGTTAGATAGATCACATAAAATTAAAGAAGAAACGAAAAAGAGTTGAAAATGAATTCAACAACAAGAAGTCATTCATTGATAAAGAGATACCTGGAAAGGTAATGTATGTATTAGGGTAAATATGAATATATTATAGATATATAATATTATATGTACATAATATTATACATTTAGTTGAATTTTTGAGTAATATGAATGAAGTTTTACGGGTCATCTCGAAGTGAGGTTTGAAAAGTTTCATCCTGGACAGTGAATCCAAGGTACGAGATGTGGACTGTTGAAAAAGAAAGAGTCCCAGTTACTAGCTACCCTTCGAAGCCTCTGTTATTCTGCCAGTAGGTGTATAGGTTCCTGTTTAAAATAATAGTATTAGAATAAATATTATATGTACTATAAAGTTAAATAATGTTATGTAAAAGTTTGGGAGGATTGCTTTCATTCAAGGCATAATTTACGTTGAATCTAACTGACCATATTTATCACTTATGATAAATTTGTCTTTCTGACCTTAGTTATTTGAAGGTTTCGTAAATACCTTCATTCTTTCTCTTAATCCAAATTAATACCTCTACGTTTAGATGAGGAAAAGAATTGAAGGAATTCAGATTCTTCTCGAAAAACTGATGAAGAAAATGACATCAGTTGTAAATACGGTCAGTTATTATTATTATATATTATTATATATTTATATTATATTATATATAGAATGATTTAATTCCACAATTTTATAGTTTAATGGGAAAACAATACTAAGATCTTTCAATCCGTAACAAGCTGGTCTTCGTCATGAGTCAAAAACCCAACTGAGTTGGGTTTTTGACTCTGTATAACCGCTTGTTACAGCGTTTGAAAGATCTTAGTATTGTTTTCCTCATTCTTATTGTGGTTTAAATCATTGATTGTTGTTTTACGTGTTTATGTGAAATATTTTTATATTATGTATTATATTATATATATATATATATATTATTATATATATATATATATATATAGTTCAATATAGACAAAGAAACATAGAGAAATCAAAAGAACACACTTACAGTCTCTAATTTTCGGTTTGAACATCTTCAGGAGAGATTAAGAATCACTAATTTAATGTAATTATAAATTGATTCCTGTCTACCTTATTTTCTGTGACCGGGCGCGCATGCGGCAACACTGTTGGTTTCCAACCGTCTCTGAACCAGTGCGCTTGGTTTCCCTCTCTTATCTCTCCTGAAGACAGTTCAAACCGAAAATTAGAGACTGTAAGTGTGTTCTTTTGATTTCTCTATGATTTTTTGTCTATATTGAACTATATTTGTCCATTTCGGATCGTATTTCCAACGAAAAAGTGTATATATATATATATATATATTATATATATAACAAGATTTCACATAAACACGTGAAATAACAATCAGTGATCATACCACAATATGAAATGGGAAAAAAAGACTAAGATCTTTTAATCGTAACAAGCGGTTACGACCGCTTTTTTTACGACTTCGTCAGAGTCAAAAACCCTAGTTGGAAGATCTTAGTCTTGTTTTCCTATTTCATATTGTGGTTTGATCATTGATTGTTATTTCACGAGTTTATGTGAAACCTTGTATATATATTATGTATGCAATTTTATATGTATGTACTTAGGCAAAGTAGCAATATGTTAGAAACTAATTTAATTGTCGTCATGCATTTCACTATAGCCTCTCTACTATATGATGCTTGAAATTTTACGTGGAGCTGTTTTTCTAAAATTACTAAATCAACTACATCATCAGAATGAGGTGACGAAACTGAGCCCGTGTGGCACCTGTGAGAAGGCTGCAAGACCTACATCAAACAAACATAAGACTACGAATATTTAAAAAACTGGTAATATTCAAGAAGAGTGAATAAAATGGAAAAAGCAGCTAAAAAGAATCGATGAAATAAGAGCTAAAAGACTAAAGATAAAAATAAAGATGAAGATAAAGAAGAGAGTAGAAGAAAAAGCATTTAAAACTATCTCAGGTTGGTAACACTGACTACCTGTCCTCAATATTGACAACGTCTAAAATGGAAATTCATACTCTTGATAGGGGGAAATATGAACCTCCTCAGGACGGTATACAGTCCGAGCAGAGTTTACACCTGCAAAGTCTAACCTAAAAAAAAATCACTGTCCCATTTGATAACTAAAACTTCTCTTTAGCCTTGTAAGAATGGCTTGTAAAAAGACAAGCGCAAGCCGGAAGAAGAAAAAAAAGTTTGTAAGCCTGATTAAGGAAGAACAAGTCTCTTAAACCGGCACACGATTGAACAGGCTTTTGACCTCCCATCAACGCAATATCCCAACTTAAAAGCTAAAGCTCCAGTTACCCCAATCTTATTTCTCTGCTTAAAGAACGATTTATCTACTTTTTAAACTAATATACTTTATATATAACCTTGGAATTTTAAGTCTTCATTATTTATTAATTTTAAAACTAAACTTCTTGAACAGTATTTCTAACAAGCAGTTAAAAAACGACTTTTTTTTCTCATTACATCATGAACAATGTAAAAATTGAAAAACATTGTTTTGAAAAAATTGGGTCAAATATAGAATATAAGATTCGATCTAAAAAGATGGACAAAATGGGTTGTACGTAAAAGATAGTCAATAATAAATATAACCAAAATAACAATTAATGTTAATATAATAAACACCTATTACCTTTTTCTTTCACTATAAAAAGAAGCAACGTATTCCTGTCATAATACTTCAACTTTATCAAATTTTTAATTCTCCAATTGAGTTGAATAAAAATTTTAATACAATTGCTTAAATAACAGCGTTTTATTGATAATCATAATTAGAAATATACACAATTATTATTAGTTTAGTGTTTAGTATATACCTCACTTAGAATAATAGAATTTAATAAGTGTTTCTTCAGCAGGGTTTAATGGTTCAGTAATTAAACTTGCAACTCTGTTCAGGTGAATACCCCTTTCGCTTTTTCAACTGTTGACTGCGGAGTTTAAACAAGACATTAAATTATCAATTTACACTCCTGCTCGTCCAATACTCTTTTTTGTGGAAGAAAAATAAAAATTAACTTCTATTTTTTGTTATTTTCTGCTTGATTCATGGTATTTTAAATGCTCTTGTTATTTATGAAATTATCCGCTTCTCAATTCATTTAGTTTGTTTCTGTTCATTTTAGGTTAGGTTAGGGCACATGGGGTGTCCGACAAGATAATACGTATAAGTCAAAGATTAGTTCTTTGTGAGACCACACAATGAACATTTTACATTGGGAGTCCTGAATTTTGTCTAACATAATTAAATCTAGAGTAGGGATATTTAACGCGCATCTGATCAATATAGAGGATTGGAACCGATACCTCAATGTCCTCTTCCCCCCGATGTGACTTCACCTTGTCGTGGTGGGGAGGCTTAACACGCCATGATGGCGTGAACTAAGAAAGGCACAACCTGGGCGAGCTGTTATCCTGGGCCGGCGTCTGGAGATGGAAAGTCATTTGTGCGCTGACTTGGGTGGTGCTCAGCCCTTCTCCCTTATTGGTCTCATTCACTCTGGTGATACAACAGTGGCTTTAGTTGCTCGCCTCCACGTGGTCCACCTCAGGTGTATCTCGGAGGCTGAATTTGGCTCTATCTCAGGCTAGGGTCTGGTGCCCCTGAGATGCGGCGAATGAGCTTTCACGTTAAAAGGCATCAATCTGTTCTGTTAATACTCGCGATATTGCTGAGGAAGCAGGGGTGCGCAGACTTTAGTTGCTACCTTGCGGTTCCTGGTCTTTGGTTGGTGTCCCCGGTGGAAAGACCTCTCAGTCGCGCACTGGTTAGAGGAGGTTAGAGGTGGTTAGACGTAGTTATCCAGCTCACTGGTTCGGAAGCTGCATCTCAAGTCCTATTTTCTTCTTCCGGTTTTCTCGCCCCCAGCGAAATCCGGCAACTTTGTTTGCAGATCGAGCTTAAGATTTATTCAGAAGAGACTAATTGCAGCTGGTTGTGATGGACTTACGTTTGCCTGATCTTTCGCGATGCTTGTTCTTCTTTCTTTATATACCTTTTTTTTTATAATCTCCAACTCCTTCCCTTACTTACCTATTCTTTACTATATATCAATTCCCTATTATCTGTTACTCTCGGTTTTTTCTGTTATGCCGGGGCATGTGAGATTGCCCGTTCCTTTGGCCTCGTGCATGTAACACATGTCTTTTTCAAAACTTATGAGGACCGCGATTTACTCGAACATTGTTGCTTAAAGCTGGTTATGGTGGCCTTAAATTAGGTTAGGGTTTGGATGTTCTTCTTCCTTCTTCCTACACATTTTTTTGTAATCTCTGACTCATTTTATCATTATCTCGCTTTTGTCATCAGTGAGGAGAAATGTGAGGATTTAATTCTTCATTGCTTCTATTCATCTGTAAGTTATCTATTGAACTAAAGTTAGCTTGATTTTGTTACTGTTTTTATATTTTTTCAGCTTACAGGAATTCAGGTCATTACATTGAAAACTAGTTATATTTCTAGTTTGTGTGTTTTAGTTAATATATTTATATTAAGCTAGATTTGTCAGCTTAATGTAATTACTGATAATTTATCTGCTTGAAGTTAGCATTCAGGCGTACCTATTAAAAAGATCCACTAAAAATGTGAAAAGTATGATCCTTTTTCACATCTGTTAGCTCTAAATCCAGCAGTTGTAGCTATTGGTTTAAGTATCGGACCGTTTACGTAACGGGATGTTGTGTTATACTGGGCCGTAGAAACTTACCTTCCCTTTGGTCCATGAAACCGTTTTTCAGAGGGTCTCCAACCGTCTCTGAACCAGTGCGCTTGGTTTCCCTCTTTTATCTCTCCTGAAGACGGTTCAAACCGAAAATTAGAAACTGTAAGTGTGTTCTTTTGATATCTCTATGTTTCTTTGTCCATATTGAACTATATTTGTCCGTTTTGGATCGTATTTCCAACGAAGAAGTATATATATACCAATTAAAAGAAACGGTCCAGCGGACTTTTTTAAATAAAATAAATTCAAAACGAAGGAAACACACAGAAAGACACACACATAACTCACATCAATATTTCGAAATATCGATGTGAATTATGTGTGTCTTTCTGTGTGTTTCCTTCGTTTTGAATTTATTTTATATATATATATATATATATATATATATATATATATATATATATATATAACAGTTCAAAATTGAAGATAGATAGCACACAAAGTAAAAAAACACACTTACAAACTAAAATTTTCGGGCAATCCGTCTTCAAGATAAAAGAGAAAGGGAGACCAAGCACGTTGTAGACGCAACGGCTAATAATATATATATATATATATTATATATATATATATATATAACTTTAAATTAACACAAAAGCACAACACAGAAAAAAGAATAAAAAGCACATTTACAGAATTCAATATTTCAAACTTTTGTTCGTCATCTATATATATATATATATATATATATATATATATATATAATATTGACATCTTATTGATATGACATAAATCTACAGCGAAAATGCTTGGGTTGAGGAGGGGAGTGTCTCTGCCTTAAGGAAGCATCTTATTGGCTCCTATTCTATTGGCATCCTACTGTGTGTTTGTAAATCTGACTTGTGAGTCAGTGCCTCCCCAACCCAAGCCTCACTGCAAGTCACTGAGTTATGTACCCCAAGTATGCAGCATTATATCAAAACAGGTCTATGTAATCTAGACCCAATAGATCAGCGAAAGAAAATTATAGTGAGAATTAACGTTCTTTTATAATTGTTGAAGTATTTTCCATCTTTTATTACCTATAAACTAATGAATACACATTAAGTTGTCTTAAATGGGACAAATTCTGTTATTTTGAATGTAATGAAAGATATATTTGATATAATGTCTCGCAGAGTTACATTCGCTTGCTTTTAATTTGAAACCTTCTTTTTAAAGGGCCTCCAATAAAAGTTAAATTAAAATCCAAGTGTTCTTTAAATATTTGAAAAAGATCCTTATAGTGTTTTATATTTTTTCAACTTACAGAAATTCAGGTCATGATATTGAAAACTAATTATGTTTCTAGTTTGTTTGTTTCAGTTAATAGATTTATCAGTTTAATACAAACGTTTGAATGATCTTCCTTCTACCTATAGATTTTTTTGTAATCTCTGATTCCTATTATCATCTCGTTTTTCCTAATTCCTGAGAGTTATTTGCTTGCTTCTAGTTACAGACAATTGGAATTAACTCATATTCTTGTTTTCTCTCTTTTCATGTTCTTCGCTATTGAACTATATATTTTGCCATTTGATGTTTTATCCAAAGCAAAATTTCTCTAAATGTTGCTGTTTTTAATTTTGTAAGTATCATTCAAGAGCTGGTCACCTTTGTCGACAGATCGAGCTAACAGTACAAAGGGTAGCTATAGGAAGTTTACGACTGTAATACTATCAGCGGCAGCTTGATGTTCTTCACCCTTCGACGTCTCAACCCAGACTGATATCAAAGCAATGACTTTCCCTCTTGTATATTGAATCTTGTCTTCATTCATACACTACTACTAGATCCTTCATTCAAGAAAACAATCAGCGTAAGTAACCACAATTTTATTTAGTTTCCTGAAATAAAAATATTTTGCTCTTTTTGTTGCTTTCATTTTTGAAATGATGAAGTTACTTGAAATAAAAATGATGAATGATTCCTCAATTAAATTATTTTCGAGCAATTTAGAAATATGCTTTTTAAACTCTTTGAAGAGAGAAAAAAGAGTTGGCATATAGTTCCTTTGAGAGGTATTTATGTTCTTTGAATTGCACTAAGAAGAATTGTACATAAAATTTAATTTGAGTGAAGAATACCTAGTATTCTACCAGTAATTATACAATTTTATTTTCACTTTTTTATTTCCATTCATTCCATGACGTTAGTTGTATTTTACTTTTAATCCTTATTTGTTATGACACTATTTAACTTTTCTTTAAGAAGTTCCATTTCTATCCTATTTTCTCCATTTTTGTTTGTTATCCGCTATCTAAGATATGGTTCATCACCTCTTCAACTTTTTTAATTTGTGTAAATAATTTGGTGTCTAATTTTTGCCTGATTTTCAAATTAAAGTTCTTTTGACGTTTTAACTAAATAAACATATATTTCTCAAATTTGTATATAACAGATTTGGTAAAAGTAAAAGTTATTCTTTCATGAGCAAACATATACGATTATAAAATGTACATTTAAAAAAAAACATATTCTAATACATAAATGAAATAACGTAGACCTGTTATTTTTAATAGATGATGTAAATTACTCATTGTCTACTATTATTTCAGTAGGTGATTTATAACATTTTCTGTCTTTATTAGTGTTTTTCGTTCTTACCACCGTATCTTTATTTCAACTGTGAATGAATCATCATCAGCTTATCTTTATTCTATGGACAGATTACGTTCATTCATTTTGGAATATTATATTGGATAATAACTGTTTTTAAACCCAAAAGATTTACATAAAGTACAAGTTTTCGAACAATGTCCATTTCGTTAACATTACTTCTAATATAAATTTATTTTTCTTTTACTGTCTTCTTCATAATATATGAATCAATAATTTTTATTACTATCTTAATTCGACTTTTTGGACTATCAAACATATCTTACAGATCAGAGTAAATCTTTTGCATTCACTTTTTCGGTGAAATCTATAGAACTTTTTGGGGTTGTCTCTGTCCATTTCCAGTAATAAGTATCCTTTATTTGTAAATGAGTACATATTTAGGGCAAAATATGTACTTATAGATTAAAGTTGTACGTATTGGTAGCCATGTTTTCTTTTCATATACGTTTTTTTTAACAACTTGATTTACAAATATACAACTACGCATATTCTGCGTAACAGGCATATGCAGTAATAGATTACACAATAACATCAATATACATCAGTAAAGAATGAAACCCACTGGTCCTACATTTCGCTTTGTTTTTTTTTTGTTCTTTATATAACATTGTAATAGTAGATCCCTGGGCCATTTTCTCTTGAGTCGTCTTGGGGGATTCTGGGAAGGTGAGGAGGAAGCAAGTATTCGTACAAATGGATTTAGGTGAGAGGAAAGGTTGTTGTGAAATGACTTATAACGATCAGAGGCTAAGTTTTAGATGAATGGAATTTTTAGGTCTTTATGAAGGGTGTAGTTTTTGACGTAATACGGAGCATTTGTTATTGTGCAGAGGATTTTAGATTGCAACGATTGTATTCTATGAATATTGGAAGGTTTTGTACAAGTCTGTAAGTCCAGAACGGTTGCAGTAATGTTTTGTATAGCATATACGTTTAAAAATAAATTTTTCACCTTTTCCATCAAGAAAACGATAATTTAATCACTTTTATTTTTTTTAAATTTTATTGCAGCACGTTTCACATTATATTGCATGCATTAATTACACATTTTGTGCAATTTATTAATTTTACATTATATTAATACCTTTTATTGTGTCATAAACATTTTGTCGTGTTAAGTGTTGGTTTTCCATCGCTTCCATCGCCTATAAGGCTTTTACCTTTTAGTGCTATTCTAGGATCGGAAATTGTGGCTCATTTATTATTTGGCACCCATTTTAGTAATTGGCGAGTCACATTACCTGTTGATATTCTACATTAGGAGTCCTAATTTTGCCTAACTCAAGTGTACTTAGAGTGGGGATCTTTAACGAGTACTTGATGTCATACAGGCTCGGGACCGACGGCTTAACGTCCTCTGTAAGGGATGACGTAGCGCCATAAATCGAGGGCCAGGTGGGTTTCGAACCCTGGACCTACCAGTTTAGAGACGGGAACGTTAACCACTGAGCTAACCTGGCTCCCTTTGTATTATTAAGTCATTGCACTATAATAATAATAATATAAACCTTTCTCAAATAATATAAAATGCAAAATTCAATCACTTTTTGGCACCATACCATTTTTTTACCGTACTATAAGTAAAGTATAGTGATCGTGAAAAAAATCGATCTCGAGATTTTGACGGACTTATATGTTTTGAGGTCCCAAAAGTCGTTTTCTGAAGTTTTTTCGATGATGTCTGTGTGGTTAGGTGGGTAGGTGAGTGTGTTAGCATTGCTTGTTACCACGCTACGGTCCAGAATCTTTGATGGATCAAGTTGATATTTTACACAAAAATGGGCTCCATAGTGTAGATGATCCCTATTGTTTGGGAACAATTATGCATGACGGGAAAGTCACTTTTTTTGCCAAAACCGGTTTTTAGAAAACATTTTTTTTTTCCTAAAAAAAGAAAAAGATAACACTCACTCAGAAAAAAATTGGTATATATGATTTTTGACAAAGGGAAAGCAAAAAATAATTTTATTAAATACTAAGAGGCCATAAAATTTCCAGTGTAATAATTCTATAAAATACCAAACATGTAAAACATAATTAAAAATTGAAACCTTCCGTTTGAAGATTAGTAAATATAATTATCGTACATCCATACTTATAAATTATCTTAAAACGACTTTTTTCGATGTTTATGATGTTTTTTAGAGAAAATAAGAGTATTTTCTTGTTTAATTTCGAAAATTTTGCTTAAATATTCAATGTAAAAGAAGGTCAAGTAAACTAGTAAGAAATCAACTGGCTATTTGAACAAAAGTCATGTTCTCTTGTAGGAGATTATTTCGTATCAAGAAATTTTCACTTTGGCTTTTGAAAAATGTTATTACTGCTGTAGTTATTACCAATGAGATTATTTGGATCAGCTGTGGGATGTACAAAAATAAGCTTATATAATGATAAGTCGATCAATCACTATCTGTTCTACCTCAGAAATGAAAGACTAATAAACATCTCCCATTTAGATGTTTACATTATGCTTAAATGAGACTTTATATATTATATACCCAAGAAGATTGATATTAAGTTTACTTATAGTAAAGTTGAGTGCAGGCCACTTCAGATTTTCTATAGTTGTTTTAATTAATAATTTTGACGCTTCCATTATAATTGTATCATCTAATACTTCAAATCTAATAGAGCATATATCAAAACTAGTTCAGTCAAATTAAATCATCTTGTCTACCATTGAATTTATCTTCTATTTCCTTTAAAATTTCTTTTTTCTCAGTTGTCACCCTCTCATACAGCTCTGTTATTCGTTTAATTAAAAACATTTCATTTACAGATGGGCTTTCAATATTATTTGCCTTAATTTATTTAAAAAAGTTCATAAACACAAAAAATATGTTTTTTATCATTATTATAATTATTTTAATTCATGCTTGAAAATAATTCTAATCCTTCTATTGTTGCCAATTCTAGAAATAGATTTAATACATTAAGAAACCACTTTATATAATTACAATGTATAATATCTTGACTGTCTTCTCTACGTTAAACTACGCTATTTTGTCCAAAAATAATGCAATTAAATTATATTCTTTTTCCTTTAAAATATGAAGATTTAATGTTTCAATTTCTTTTATTGTGTTTTAACTTTATTCAATTTATAACTTTTAAATTGGATTAAATATAAAAGTTTAATACAAATGCTAAAATGAGAGTGTTCTATTAGAAGAGTATAATTAGAAATACATACAATTAATATTAGCCTAGAGCATTCCTGTCCTAAAATAATATAATTCAATAATACTGTTTTTTTTTTGTAAACTTCAGCAGTATTTAAATATTTTACTAAACAAACTGAAAACTGGTCCTCTTCAATAACACTCTTCCTTGTTTTTTTTGTACTTTTGAACTCTGGAGCTTAAAATGAGGCTAATATATAATGTCTTTGTTATTTATTAGAATTGAAAAAAAAATTATAAAATCATCACTCTTTTTACATTAGACTTAAAATTATGTTTATTAAATTCATATATAGTCAGATTATTTTTGAGTAGACAGTGGCGATGCAAGGGGGGGGGGGGGTTGACCTGGGTGGTAGGAGCCACGGGGGGGGGGGGGGCATATTGAAAGTGTAGAAATAGAAAATAATTAAAATCATAAAAAGCTAACGAAAAATCCGAAATTTTGTACCGAAATGAGTTTATAAGATCGTAATTGTATTTATGTTTTAGTGTGTAATACGGCTTTTTAAATGTTTTTTAATATTTTGATGATTTTAAACGGATTATTGAACTGTATTATTTGCGAATTAAAAATAAATGTATATTAAAATTTTTCAAAACTATTTTTTTTAAAGAGATTGAAAGTTTATTATATTTGTCTACGTAGCAAGTTAATTTAATTTAACAATTTTTTTATGATTTGAATTATACGTTTTTTTTTTTTTTAAATTTTGGTTTTCTTCGATGATGACTGTATATTTGTATATAAATACTGTAATAAGATGAAAGTCTGGGACTAATAACAGCAGTCTAAAATTATATCTTTGATTTTAATTCCATGAAAATAAACTTATTTTGAGAACTTTCTGGAATTTTGAAGATTAACACATATTATTAACGGTCAGCCTGTGTGGGGGGGGGGGGGGGGGGGCACTGATGACTGACAGGGCGAGGAATATCGCCCTGACTTGGGCGGCAAAAATAGTTGCTACATCACAGTCGGTACTCTTGAATACACATTCCAAATACTTACATCATATTCTGGAAGTGTTCCTGAATGTACAAGTTCTTCTGACAATATAATTACTTACTTACAAAATAATTAATGATACTATTTGCTTCTTCAGGCAAGAAATTCTGCTAGAGAATCAAAAGTCTCTATTATTTTATCTTCAGAATAAAAATCTAGGAATACAATCATTCACTTTTTCAATGAAAAGTCACCATTATTATAATACAGCTGTCAGAGACCAACTACCTGAATTGTTAAAAGAACAACAGAACACTATAAAATAAATTTAAAATTCTTTTTATTAAATTCATTTTTAGTCAATTTTTAATACTTGTATTAAAAACACCTCTTCTGAGCCAGCCTAGCATTGATATAGTGAGAGACCTCAAAACATTTATTTCTATTGTTTTTCTTTTTACTTGTGGTTTTATTTAATCACATTGTGATTCTTCTAAATGTGCGTACATATATCATTTAGTTGACTTTCGTCTTCTCGCCGCTCAATCCCTTTCCTGAGGATGACCGATAAAAGGGTCGAAACTCGAATATCGTAGTATTCGAGTCGTAGTATCTGTTTTTCATTCGTGTTTCTCAAAGTTTTTAAAGGATATATATATTTATATATATAATATTTAAAAAAGTATATGAATGATTTTACTTTATTAAGTTGCGTGAACCATTTTTTCTGTTCAGAAGTTTTTATCTCAAAAGATTATTTTTTTTATTGTTTAAACCAATACCCTAGTGGGTGATAACGTCAGCCGTTTACCAGCTTAGGTTTACCTAACTCAAGTGCATTTCGAGTAGGTATCTTTAACGAGTACCTGACATCGTAGAGGCTCAGGACCGACACCTTAACGTCCTCTCCGAGGGACGACGTACTCAGATTTAATCACCTGTCGCGTGATAAATCGGGGTCCAGGTGGTGATCGAACCCTGGACTACCAACCCAGAAGCGAGTACGTTAACCATTGAGCTAACCTGTCCCCTTAACTCAAAGATTAACTCACCATACTTCTTAAGATTTATATTTTTCGACATGTTTCGGTGCGTACAATTCAAAATCTTTATGAATTAAACTAGGTATAACACTAAACTTAGCAATAATTAACAACTCATCAAATAACATTATAAACTAATTAAATAGAACTAACAGTAAACATTATAACATTTTATGAAGATTGCAAAAGATGGTTTGAGGTTCACAATGTTGGTGTCAGGTAGTGATGATCTTCGTAACATAGAAAAGGCCCTGTGCGTTTCTTTCCTGTAGTGTCTGAATACAGTTGGCTCTAATTTAGTTCTGGTTTGCACTCTTACCTCCTTCTTTTTACTTGTCTGACGTTTCTGAATAATTGCACATCGTTATTGAAGTTGTCCTTTTGGCAGTGCATATTTACGGTTTTCTGGACGATGTATAGTGCTTTTAGTGTTCTGAGTCATTCTTCGTTCTTTCCTGTTGATATTATTTTGGTAATAGTAACAATGGTTTGTTGGTAATTTTTGTTTTATACCAGGGGCTTCTAAAGTTTAAAAAAATATTTTACACAACTTAATAAAGTAAAATCAGATATATCACTTTTAAATATATACATTCAAGAAGGACTAGTCCCAACTCTTACGAACATACCGGGTGTTCCAAAATAAATGAAGCCCATTAACAGATTTCAATTTATTACTAAAATCAAAATACATTAAAAATGTTAACATTTACTATGAGTTCATATAATAAGAATAAAGGACTGACAGTTTGGGGACATTCGATAGATTTTAAAGTTTATTTAAATACATGCTCCAAATGATCACTATTCCGTCTCAGACATTTTCAAAGCCGTCGTGCAAAATTATTAATCACTCTTAACAATGTACTGCGATATGTTCTGCGGAATGGCCAATTTCAATTCAGTAATAGTCTTGGGGTTGAAGTCTGGGGGCTCAAGTCAGACGAATGGGTCCATTCTGTGTCATACCATCTATCATCTCCAAGTTTTTGAAAAAAAAACCGTCAAAGACGGGCACGTTTACTAGTATATACATAAAACTATATACTTGCCTTGCTTTTATATTTGATATAGTGTCTTTTAATAAATATTAATTTTGCCTTGTCAGATACAGCGTGACGCACTTAGGTACAAGCATAGTAATCAATGATCAAACCACAGTAAGAAATGGGAAAAATTCTTATTGTGGTTTGATCATTGATTGTTATTTCACGTCTTTATGTGAAATCTTTTTATTTAAGCATAGTAATATATAGATCATAATTATAAAGTAAAATGCTAGACAGACAACTAACTAGGTATGTTAGACATCATTATAGTTAACCTAAAGTTCAGTTGACAAGAAATGATAAAATTTCTTAAAAACAAAACACTGAACGTGTTATGAAATCTAATAAAATTTTTTTTTGAGATATATTAACATTGTGCAAAAAATATTACTAAATAATGAAAAAAAAAAATAAAAACTTTAAAGTTTGAATAATGAGCTTAGAATTGATAATTGTCAGACTTTAAATTGCAGGAATTCAATTCTACAGCAGTTTGAATACTGGGTTAATTCCCTAACTTTTGCTCAATATTTTATGAGAGGAAAGTTATGTGTCATAACTTTGTTGGTATTGGCAGAAAGCATGATCTATTAGTAGTCAATTTGAGAATTTAGCTTAGCAAGTTTTAATTGTAACATTTTTAATTAACATGACTTAAACCATGTTAATTTAATTGTGATGAATGATTAATGTTTCAAGCAATATTGATTTAGTTGTTTTAATTTTTAATTTAATTAGGGAAACACTTCGCTTAACCGCATTTAATTTATTTATAATTTTCAGTATTAAT
Source organism: Hermatobates lingyangjiaoensis (assembly GCA_026182355.1). Taxonomy (NCBI): domain Eukaryota; kingdom Metazoa; phylum Arthropoda; class Insecta; order Hemiptera; family Hermatobatidae; genus Hermatobates; species Hermatobates lingyangjiaoensis. Next base: position 443,237 of record JAPFBL010000132.1, on the reverse strand, counting down.
ATTTAAATTGATTGATAACATAATGCTTGGAAGATTTAGAAAAATTTATGTCAAAAGTAATTTAAGTTTTTTTTTAAAATAATATATATATATAACAAGATTTCACATAAACACGTGAATTAACAATCAATGATTAAACCAAAATATGAAATGAGAAAGAAAAGACTAAGATCTTTCAACCACAACAAACGGTCTTCGTTAGAGTCAAAAACCCAAATGAAGCACAAGATGCAGGAGGATCGTCCTCAGGAGAAGAAGTGAATTGATGGAGGGACGACAGTCAAAGACATATATATATATATATTGTAAACAGGCAAACGATCCGAAAGAACAACAAATGTTTCACGATGAATCACAAACACAGAACTAAGGAACAAGCACACTTACTGTCTCTCATTTTCGGTTGAACCGTCATCAGGAGAGTTGAAAATTGGGTCTCCAACCGTCTCTTCACAAGTGCGCTTGGTGTTCCTAAAAAAGACTCACAACGATATTTTTACATTCCTCACTATCGGGCAGAAGTAATCCGTTTGAGTAGCTGAAGCCAGTATATATATATAAGGTTCAAAAGTAAATTAAAAACACACACTTGCACTATCTAATTTTCGGTTTGAACCTTCATCAGGAGAATGTTTGTTGATATTTATTTGTTCGTTTCCATCCATTATTGTACAATAGTTGTATATACACTGGTGGGAAATCAGAGTTAACTCGTAAATGAATTAAGTAGTTAATGAATTATTGCAGCAGCGATTTCTATCATTGTTAAACGTGTAAATAAAATTAGAGGTGTTGGAGGGTTTGTTTTACAAGACTAATGGATAGCTAGGAGTAGCATCAGTCTATAGAAGAGGAGATTTAGAGGTTTATAAGAACAATTAGGCCACTACTGTCCCAAGAGGTATCAGTCTCACCTGCCGCTTTTTTTTTTCTAATTCCTCTGAGGGCCTTTAGTCAAACATTCGCTTTGTCCCTCTTCTGTTTTTCCTAATTTAACAGCTAAGGACTTGCTGTATATCTCTACTGATTTCCTTTATTTGTTTCCTATTGCGACACAAGTAATTAAGTAGACTCATTTAATTAGTGCTAGCCTACATTCAAAGTTAATATTCCAAAGCAAACTGAAAACTCATTCTAGGGTTAAGTTTATTTACTTTTGTTTTGTACTTTATAAATTGGATAGAGGTGGTTCGTAAAAATACGAATATATTCTTAGCTATGAAATAAACATTGATAAAGTAATTACTAGTGAAACACTTCTAATATAATAAATCTAAAAACATTAACATAAGTAATTAATGTTTTTATTTTTATTTTACAGCTTTTTTATATGTACATTACATGAGATCATAAATACAGTTGTTATGAGTTTTTATATACACATCATACGAGTTGACATATAAAAATTATACGAGTTTATATACAGATATTAATAGATCTCTTATGCTCATTATGTAAATTCAGTGCACAGTTCTATATAACAATATAAATATATATATATATATATATATATAACAAGATTTCACAATAAACACGTGAAATAGCAATTAATCATCAAAGCACAATAAGAAATGGGAAAAAATACTAAGATCTTTCAACCGTAACAAGTGGTCTTCGTCAAAGTCAAAAACCCAACTGTTGAAAGATGTTAGTTTTTTCCCCCATTTCTTATTGTTGCTTAATCATTGATATATATCTATATAACAAGATTTCAAAAAATAAACAAGTGAAATAACAATCAACGTCCAAACCACAATAAGAAATAGAAAAACATGACTAAGATCTTTCAACCGTAACATGTGGCCTACGTCAACTGATTTAACGGTTCGAATTTTACTGTGACGAAGACCACTTATTACAGTTGAAAGACCTTACTCTTTTTTACCGTTTCTTATTGTGGTTTGGACACTCATATATGCTTTATAAGTAATAATTATGAGAGTTCTTATATACACACCGAAAGCATTATTAGATAGAATTATGCATTAAATGCTATAGATATAAAGCATTTATATTACATAGAAATTATGAGTTTTCATATATGTATATAGTATTCATATAGGTTTGATAATAAGTTGTTACTAGTCGCTCACATTCTTTTGAAAAACATCTTTTGTTGATAACACAAGAAAGAAAGAAGATTTTTACGTTAACATTAAAAAATATGTAGATTAATTTTAAATTGTAGACAGTTAAATTATAAATCAACAAGTGATTGATAATTTACTCAAAATATTACTGATTTATGTGATAATTTTAGAAAACGTGAATATTTTACAATGATTAATTTTTGACCAGGTTTTTATCAACTATATTCAAGCAAGTATACTTAATTCCAAGTTTAGCATTGACATAGATGTAACGTGCATTTTTTATAATAATTAACTAAAACAATTATAATTGAAAAAATAAATTTTCAAACTGGCAGTACGAATAGAGTATTAAAGTTATTTACAAATAAATCTAGCGGGATTAGGTAGGTAAGGAGAAGCCAACTATGCTACTGCAATCCCCCTCCCGAATCCACTAAACAGGGGGGATGATAAACTAAACCTTGAACAACCACCCTGCCATACTTAAATAAAAAAAAAGTACAGCACACCCCTGTTCAAGTTTCAATGCCAATCAATGTTCAGCTGCAACCTAACAAAAACCTTCGGGTATGTTAGTTAAGTTGCTCCAACAAAAATACATAGTGCTATTCACTATTTGATCAATAGAATGAGCTTATCAATTTAGACTGTTGTATGTAAGATGGATTTACTGAAATTCTGTCTGTACTGTGTTTATAGCTGTTATACAACTTCATATCTGTTTATTCCACTGCACTGCTTGTAGATTTATAATCCATGTAATAAAGATATAACTCATTTATAATTTGGCACCCATTTAAAACCAGAGTGATTTATATTATCTCAGGTATCAACCGTACTTATTGTCAGCCAATCAAATAATAACTACATCCAGTGATGATAAACTTAAATTTTTATATACGTCATACGAGTTGACTTATACAAATTATACGAGTTTATATATACATAGGTATTAATTGATCTCTTATGCTCATTATGTGATGTGCATCATAAGATTTATATGAATCATGAATTATAATAATAATTCATTGTACAGTTCTTATACACTCATTACAAGGGTTCTTATATGCATATTATACTAATATATATATATATGGTCAGTTAGGTTTTGACTCTGACGAAGACCGCTTGTTACGGTTGAAAGATCTTAGTCTTGTTTTCACATTTCTTATTGTGGTTTGATCATTGATTGTTATTTCACGTTTTTATGTGAAATCTTTATATATATATATATATATATAGTAAGTGTGCTTTTTATTCTTTTTTCTATGTCGTGTTTTGTGTAATTTAAAACGTCCTCTCTTCTAGTCTACTATTTATATATATATATTATATATATATATATATATATATATATAAAAAGAATTTACAATAAACACGTGAAATAACAATCAAATATCAAACCACAATAATAAATGGGGAAAAAAGAGTAAAATCTTTTTTCCCATTTCTTATTGTAGTTTAGACGTTGATACATTTGGACGGTCATTTAGTTGAAATGGGTGTATTTAACTTGAATGTTGGAGTTGGCTATTTAATAACCAAGGTCTAGTATTTATATTAATACTACTTTGTTAATAAAGTTTTAGAAAGGAAATTTGTATGATTTTTAATTAATTAAAAATAGAATTAATGATTAAGTTAGTAATTATACAAATTTGTTTTTTTTTAAGACGCAGTGCTATAGTCACTCTCAAATAATAGTAATAACTATATTAATAAAGAGTAATATTGACATAAAATAGTATAGAAAAAAATAATATAGTATAAATTAGTACATTTATGAATAATTTATAAATGATTGAGAGAGAGAGTAAGAGAGAGTTTGTGTGTGTGTGTGTGTGTGTGTGTGTGTGTGTGTGTGTGTGTGTGTGTGTGTGTGTGTGTGTGTGTGTGTGTGTGTGTGTGTGTGTGTGTGTGTGTGTGTGTGTGTGTGTGTGTGTGTGTGTGTGTGTGTGTGTGTGTGTGTGTGTGTTTATGTGCATGCGTATGTGGGATGGAGCGTAGAAAGAGGCAATAGAAGAAAATAAAATTAAATAATCCAGAATAATAAATAAAACATTTAAAAAAAAAATTAAATTAAGAGAAAAACGCTGTTGGTTTCATGTCATGTGGAAATGTAAATCGTTTTTTTTTTTTCTTTTTTTGAAATATATGTTTGAAAGACCAAAGGTTCTACTCTTGAAGTAGAGTGCAGTACAAGCGACAAATAGAAAGAAATGAAAAACCTCTTAGAATCCACTTGGCCATTTGGCCTGCGACCAAAATGAAAAAGATTAATTATCTCTTTAATGGCTACCCCCCTCCCCCCCCCCCCCCCCTATCCTCATATATAGGAATTCATTTTTTTTTTCTTTTAAACCTTTGCTACTTTGCTCTATAAAAGTAAAAGGGCTCATGAATGAGTTTATGCATGAATATTGTTTACTAGTGTAGAGCAAGCACTCGAAGCTCTTTTCTATTAAATATTGTTCTACTTACCAAGTTTTTGTTACATATTTTCTAGGAATATTCCTTTTAAAACAATTGTTTTTTTTTCCTTTGCTAACTGGTGAAGGTTACTTACAACTCATATCTTCTCAGTTTTACTATTACTTTTAAACAAAGAAAATGCATTTTAACTATACTTTTGGACTCAATAAAATTCTGCAAATAGTTGATTGCAGTATCATAAATATTAAGAAATTAGTCTACGATGGAAAAAGACTTATAACAATTAATTAATAGTATATTCACAGTATATAAGCATAGTTACAACCTCTAATTTTCATCAAACAATCATCAGAAAGACAAAACGTTAACGCTTTAGTGTCAACACAGTATTTCTGATAAGCGTTCTGTGCCTGTTTGTTTGATGTGTTCCTTTATTATACAGTGTTTAAGTTTCTCGAGATTCCATCCAATGTTAAACAATACTCGAAATATGTTACGTTAATTTTTTGTCTATTTTTGTCTAGATCTTTATTCATTGTAAAAAGGATTCTTTAGAGTAAGTTTTTCTTTTAGAAAAAGCCCTCAGAGTCTTGATGTGGCAAAGGTAGATAGAAGAACTGTAATTTTACTACACACACACACACAACGCACACGCACTCATATTTATGCATATATTATAACAAAAGGGACACAAAAGTAGATACAGACATAGCTCACTTCTATATGTCTACAACCGTCTCCTCATAACGGCGATTGTCTAAATATAAAAGTGAATTAACATACACCTCAGCCAATCAAAGTTTTTTACCTTTACCACATATACTGTATTTATTGTGAAATCTTTCTTTGTATTTATTGTAAGTTTTCTTTGTATTCTCTTTTCTGTGTCGTGCTTTGTGTAATTTAAAGTTTTATATATATATATATATATGCTAAAATTAGTTAAAGACTAGTTTTAAAATAAGTAAGAAGGAAATAAGAAGGAAAAATTGTGGTGTATTGACTTTTTTCCCAGAACATTTGAAAAAATCATTCAGAACACTAGGAAAAATCTCAAAAAAAAGAAATAAAACATAAGATTGGCTTCAAGTTTTTGAACATATATATATGTGAACTGAGTTGGGTTTTTGACTCTAAGGACTGCTTGTTATGGTTGTAAGATCTTAGTATTTTTTCCCCATTTCTTATTGTGGTTTGAACGTTGATTATTTCACGTGTTTATTGTGAAATCTTGTTATCAATATATTATATATATATATATATATATATATATATATATATATATCTGATCTATATTTATATATATAACAGATTCAATAATATATCGACCGTTTGATAGAATAGGTGTGTTCTCTAATCGGGGGGGCAACGAGAGTTTGATTTTTTATCCTGGAAAATTGACCGAACCCCGATTAGAGATCACACCTATATTTATATAGATATTTCTTCTGAATATTGAAGTGGGTAGTTGTAATATTTTTGTTATAACCTTTTGGGTGTCATATACACTCGTCTGACATCTGAGAACTTTTTTGATGATGAAGTAAGTTAATTTAGACAAAGAGAATTTAAAAAAATTATGTTCCTGGGCTCTCATTGTAGGTACGTACTTTCAACCAGTTTTGAATTGAGTGCAATGTAACCAAAGGTATGCTTTCTCAGATATAATCATGTTAAACTGAATTATATGTGTGTCATGCATTGCTGCCATATCGAAATAAATGAATTGAAATGAAATGAAGTAGAAATCATAATAATTATTGCAAGTAGTTAAAACTGGTTGTAGACAACTATTAATGAGAGGAAGACGATATTGATGAGACAATAACCAGGCTAATAAGGGATTCAAAGGGTTCTGGGCTGTTGACTGTAATATTCTATTTCCCAGGGACACAGTCCCCTTAGGGTCACAAGCCAATCTGAAGGCGCTCAAGGGTCTTTTCAAAGGCAAGTGGGCTAAGATGATTGCGTCCCAGGAATCATAACTATGTAGGGATTCTGGTATCAGTTCTAACAGGTTTTAATGAAGAAAGAAAAAAAAATACATGTACCCCACAACATCGTTAATTAATTCATCAAATAATAACCCAGACGGTGATTTTTTTTATTCAGTAGACCTTTTTCTGTCTTACTTAAACTTCCTCTTTGTAAATTCCAAATTTCATTAAATATTTGCTTTAAGAAGAAATATCTGCTAGAATCTCTTACATAATATTCACGTAGAACAGATCAGTAAATATAAACATAGGTTACCTGTTTTCACTCACACTATAGAAAAGCTGAATATATTTTGATATAAAAGGGGAGTCATTTTTGAATCTACTATAAGTAAATTATAGCATATACTATAGTATAGTGTATGCTGTACTTTGGACTATACACTAGTACAAATATTCCATATATATAGTATAATAGTATACTATATATACTATTATACTATATAATCTTTATCTTTAAATCTGTTTATATTTCTATCTATCTGTCAATAACTCTGTCTGTATGGCTGAGTTGGCCCGTCAGTCTGTCTACCTATCTCTTTGTCTATCTTTGTAGCAATCTGTCTATCTGTCAACTGAGTCTGGTTTGAGCTGCTCTGATGAATCTGTCCCTTAGTCTGAGTGTTCGTGTCTCTGTCAATCCTTCTATCAGTCTGTCAATCTGTCAATAACTCTGTCTGTATGGCTGAGTTGATCTGACCTGTCTACCTACCTCTTTGTCTATCTTTGTAGCAATCTGTCTATCTGTCAACTGAGTCTGGTTTGAGCTGCTCTGATGAATCTGTCCCTTAGTCTGAGTGTTCGTGTCTCTGTCAATCTTTCTATCAGTCTGTCAATCTGTCAATCACTCTGTCCGTATGGTTTGAACTGGTCTGATCTGATTATCAATAACAATAATAGATTATCGTAAAAAGCCAAAAGATAACCAGGAATCTATTTAAATTTTACAGTTTAAAAGAACATATTTATTTGTTATTTGAAATAGTATTGATTCAATCAGTATTTATTTAAATTTTATACTTAGATCAAATACTTGGACACTTTTCATTTCCTTATAGCCAGGGCTCCTTGGTATGCCCGTACTGTTGATATATGCAATGATTTGAAAATGGAATCCATAGATAGCTACATCACCCGACTTACTACCAATGAAGACAACTAACTATCTAATCATCCAAACCTCCTTGTACAAATTCTAAATCCTGTCGCCAACCTTCCTCAACGTCACTGAATAATTACTTCATCCAGTGACTATCTGACTACCTTTCTAGCTCATAACTAAAAGCATTGAAAACTATGACTAACAAGACCACATGACCGCGAATACGACATCATTACTGTACAGACTAACTTAATATTTGACATGAATTACTGACATTCCATGTTATAGTAGCACAGTAATCAAGCAGTAGAAGGCCTCTGGTCTGGAACTGCTAGTTACGACGTGCACTATAGTGTGCGGTTATATTCGTTGGTCGTTGGTCGTTGGACTTTTCATTAGCATTGTGCAATGTTTTCTCAGAGTTGCTAGATCTGTTTGACATATAAGGAATGAGATAAACTATAAAGTGGATGACTGAGTGTAATGGTAGTGCTCTCTTGTCACGATCACGCTGTACAATTCCTTCAACTCTCGGTTATTTGTCACGTCGCAGACTTGCCTCTGATCCAAGATAAAACATTAGAATGTATTCATTAATAAGTCTATTTTAGTAAAAGAATGTGACCAAATAAAGTATTATATTTATTTAAATAAATTCATTTAAATATTATTTAAAAAATGTTAACTGGGTCCTCATTATATATTCTAAAATATTATTACCTAAAGATTATCATAATTTATTTATCTGGCGAGCCACCAAATGATACTTGTTGTTTGTCAATCCCCTATTGACTATATGCATAGTCAATATGAATATGTTCTATTAAGGACATGCACATTGTAAATATCAAACATTTTAAAGTAGGTAAACAGAAAAAAATATCTCTTTAGTTGTGCAGTAGATTATTGTGTGGTTTTTACTCATACTGGAGTAAAATGATAACACAGAACATGATAACACGAAAGAAGTTTTTTTTTTAATTAAAGCTACTCGTTTCAAACACTTCGTGTTCATCGTCAAGTAAACATCTACAATACAGATTTCTCCGTTTAACTCTAGTCGGTTCTCCACTCCTTTCATTGGGTATGTCATTCATTTTTTTCATTTTATTGTATATAATTCCGGTTTATTTTTGTAAGTTTTAATTGCAACTTGTATTATAGCTGTTTACCTGACAATGAACACAAAGCACTTGAAACGTGTATTTTGAATGAAAAAAAAAAAAAATTTATGTGGAGACTTCATATTATCCATTTTTCTCCAGTATGAATAAAAAAAATATCTACAAAATAATTTATTTATACTCGTATTCAATATCAGTATTTTCGTATAAAAATAATAAGTTTACTCTATAAAACATGAATCCAGATTAAAAATTTATAAATGATATGCAAAATAAATTTGAAAAGAATTCAAATTCAATATTGCATAGAAAGGGCAGTATTTAGAATAAATTATAAAAAGCTAATGTGAGCAATGTACTTTATATTCCAAAGCTAAAGTTTGAATATTTAGTTTCAATGATCAACTCATTGTCTCATTGCTACATTTTACGTTTTGAATATATGAATTTTAGTAATATAATATTTGTAAAATTTGGGAGCAGTCCTTCATTTAAGCATATTTCATTGAATAACTGACCGTACATTACTTAATTAATATTCTCCAACGTTTAGATGAACGAAAGAAGAAGTTATTCAGAAACCTCGAAAAAATTTGTGAAGAAAATGACATCAGTGAAATATGGTCAGTTATTCAATGAAATAATATAATATTGTATACATTTCTCGTTGCTTCTCGCAGCAACAGATAAGGCGCTATGTTTTGCTCGTTTTTCTAAACCACTGGTGGAAACTTATAAGTTGTATTTATTTATATTATTAGCTAAAAAAAATACCTATTCTCAGTTTAAAAAAAAATACTATATTAAGTTGTATTCTCCAACTATATTGAGCTTCTTAGGTTCATTCACTAGAAAGAAACTTCAAGTTAGCTGAAATTATTGTGTAATGAAATTTAATACATTCATTCTTGTTAAGTAAAAATTTGTTGACTTTCAGGAAAAACAATATTTATTTTCTAATTATTTATTTTGAGCTTTAAATGAAATAATAGTTATAAAACAGGTAAATATACAATAAGAGGGGATAGTTGTTAAAGTGGCTTAAAAAGTAACCCTACGAGCTGGTTGAATATCCATTAAGATAACAATTGATATCATATCAACAGATTGGTTACAAGTTACTAATCATGTAAAATTACTGTTGCTGTTTAAAAAGGGTAGATGAGGTAGTTATCTTAAAAGGCTGTCCTTTAAAAGTGCTTAGTACCATCAATTGAACGATATTGTTTGAATGTTTTGTAGAATACGTTATATTTTGTAATATTTAGCCATCATTTAAAAGATATATTAGGTGATTTGGTAAAGTTGTTGGAAGGGGGGGTCAAGAGGATTGCAAAGTTTTTTAACAGCCTTACAAAATTTTTATTGATTTTAGGAAGAAAATTAGTGTTGATAGTAGGGGGATTTCAAAAATCAGGTCTACACACAAAAAAAGTTTAATATGAAAACTAACAAGACCTTTCGAACACATATCATTCTTCTTCAGGTTTACATCTACACTCATGACTTGTACTCTTGACTTGACAACCACAGGAATGACTGGAAGTGAGCTCCTAGAGTACCTCAATTGTAACGTGCTTGTCTCAGAACTGGTAGATTTGGGGTTCAATACCCACTGTGGCTTTCAATTTATTATTCACGCTGGAGGTGGAAAAATTTGATCGTCCATCGGAGAGGATGTTAAACTGTTGGTCTCGAGAATTTAAGATGTCAGGTACTCATTAAAGATCGCTATTCTAAATGCATGTGAGTTAGGTAAAATTTAGAGCTCGCAAATGTAGAATTTTCGTTGTATCAGGTACTCGTTAAAGATCGAAACGTGGGAATGAGTCAACAGGTTTTTTTTTTGTTTAACTGTTTTCATGGATCATTTCTAATTTTTTCTTTATAAATGAATATACATTTCAAAACTTTATCGATTATCTAATGGATTAGTGCTAAAATAAATAACTCTTTTGGTTTTAATTTGAAACATTTTTATAGGCATACAAAACTAGGCAAATAAAAAAATATATACGTACATTAATACATTTTGAAATTAATCGGAATAGTTTATTACAATTTTGCTGTAGTAAAGTAAAAATGATTTTGTAGCAATATAAGTAAGAATTACATGACTTTTATGTTACTAGTAAAAACAATCTATGATAATTAATTCCTTATAGATGGTCATCTGATGATGTTGAGAAAGATAGACGAAACGTTGGTCCAAGGTTTTTTTTTTTGAGAATTTTGTCACACTGGACGCATGAAAATTCAACAGTAGAGCTCATTTCTAATTTTCGATATCCATTGTCATCAAGAGGAGAAGTTCCTCAGTGAGTGTCACACACTACTAATACGTCATTCATTTTCCTAAACATACCATTTCAATTTGATTTAATTGTATACGTATATAAAAGGCTCTGTTTTCATTGCAAAGTGAATTTGTCAGTTAAGCAAGGAAAGTTGTTCTTTGAAGGTGGCGCTGCTCTTACTGGAGACATTTTGCCAAAGTCTGCAGTTGGGACTTTCCAATCAAAACCGCCCTAAACAAACACGCTCTCTCTCTCCTCCCGTCAACAAATAGACCTAATATAACCCACTTGCCCAAAAGCTTGTTGACATCGTTTATTCTACCCTATATATGTTTCGACCTAACTACATGAATCTTAACAAATTTGTTTCAACCAATAGTTTTGTTAAAATAATACCCATTTGACTCAAAATGGTTATTACTATGTATAAATGGTTTCTTATCTAGACCACATATATTATGTACTATTTTTCACTGTTGAGGTTTAGTCCAGAGGGAAAGAGTTCTGAAAAAACACCTTATGCCAATATTTCTAGAAATATTCAGGACTACATCAACACATAATGAATTACGATAATATGACACTACAGCATTGTTTGTTTGTTTGTTTTCTAACGCCAAAACTTATAAGGCTTTCACCATTTAGTACTGTTCTAAGGGCAGAAAGTGTGGCTCATTTATTATTTGACACCCATTTTGGTAATTGGTGAGTTACCTGTTTGATCAATTACCTGTTGATTCTACATTGGGAGTCCTAAATTTTGCCTAACTCAAGTGTATTTAGAGTAGAGATCTTTAACAAGTACCTGACATATTACAGGCTCGGGGCCAGATATATAGATATATAGACCAGAGAGGCATCGATCCCCGGACCTAACAGTTCAGTGCACGTTAACTTCTGAGCTAACCCTAAAAAAACGTACGGCCTTTTCTTATGCCTAATGAACAAACTACATTACCTGCTGGTTCTACATTGGGAATCCTAAATTTTGCCTAACTCAAGTGCATTTCGAGTGGGGATCTTTTAACGAGTACCTGACATCATGCAGGCTCAAGACCTGTTTATTCACCTCCCGCGTGAATAAATCGAGGGCCACGTGTAGATTAAAGCCCATACTACTAACCCAGAGGCGACTACGTTAATTACTGAGATAATATGGCCCCCATGAAAATAAAACAGAACATACAGTATTTATATCAATGGTATTTACCATAAATTTTCGGGCAATCCGTCTTCAGGAGAAAAGAGAAATGGAGACCAAGCACGTTGTAGACGCAACGGCTAGTCATATATATATATATCAGTTCACAAACGAAGAAAAGCAACACACAGAGAAAGAGACACACTTACAAACTCAAATTTTCGGATGATCCGTCTTCAGGAGAAAAGAGAGAATGGGCGACCAAGCACGCCGGAAACACAACGGCAGGAAACCGTTTGTAAGTGTGTCTGAGTTTGTAAGTGTGTCTCTTTCTCTGTGTGTTGCTTTTCTTCGTTTGTGAACTGATTTGCGTCCAATTTGGATCGTTTTTTTGAATTTTAAGTGGATATATATATATATATATATATATTGTTTAAATCAGAGATAGAAAATTAAAAAATGACCAAGTACTCTAAACAAAACCATGTAGTCTTCATTACAGTTTAACGACTAGGACCATTTTTTTCGTTTAATGATCATAGTCATTTTTGGTTTTTTAATAAATTCCTTCAGTATTCACTTTTACTACTTTTCAACTTTAGAAACCATGATATTAGCTTTTAAAATGATAAATTTAGTTAATCAAGTTTAATTAACTTTTTTCAATAATTTTTTTTGCACTTAAAACATATTTGGAGACGATACTGGTTATTAAAGAAGGCAAGATGTTTAATTTTTTTTTAATATATGAAACACTCTCTGGCAATATGTATAGTGGAGCGTGTCAAAGCGTCCAAATAACTTCATTATCTTTACACTTCTCTGACATTGGGACTTAATGAAATTCCAAATTCAAGAAGACGAAAAAAAAAAGTATTACAGTCTCGCATTGTCACCCATGGTATTTTAATCAACAGCATTTTTTTTTTAATTTTAAGAAACATGAAAGTTGATAACACTTTAAAAAAGAAAATAATAAATGTTTCTCTTGAGTTTATTGAATTTATCTCTTGAGTTGTAGAAATATATTAGAAGGTTAAACTACAATTTTAACTTTAAGAAGTGTCTGAATAGGTTATTGAGAATATACAATTTAAAATGAAGAATTAGAATTTTTTGTTTTGTTCAATTACGCATACACACACAAACACATACACACACACACACACACACAAAAGACTCAAACAATATTTCGACTTCGTCGTCATCGGGCAGAAGTAGTCCCTTTGAGTAGCTGAAGCCAACTGCTTAAATGTATATATATATATTGGTATAAATAGGCAGCAGATCCTCTTTTAAACAGATATCATTAAAATTAACCGCCGTCTCGGCATTCACGATCTTAAGACTGAGAGATTCAATCCTACCAACTAACCTCCTGCTAACAGGGTTCAACTGGAAAAGGAGTTGACCAAGTGACATGTTAAATTAAATTCGATGACTCATGCTTAGTCATTGCTATTAATAGATTAAAAGAATAGTACAGGTTAATATAAAGAGAAGGTCAAAGGTCAATAATGAATAAGAAACAAGCGGTTAGAATAAAAGAGTTGAAAGGTCAACGGTATAGCTGGACTAATAGAGAATAAATAGATTAAGAATATTAAAGTAAATATTAATCTTATATATATATATATATATATATATTTATATAGATTCATTTTTTTACAATGATAATAATTTGGAATCAATGCTCTAAGACCTTTCGCAAACACATTGTCAGAGAGCAAGTATTTATTATGCGTGGTATTCATAAATGAATAATAATCACAATATCACTTGACGTAGTGGATGGATTAATTTACCAGATTGAAAATAATTTGGAAACGTGTAAATTTCACTGTGGTAAATTATCCATCCACTACGTCAAGTGATATTGTGATTATTATTCATATAATGTTATTATAATTATTGTTATTATTATTACATATATATACATAGTAGGCCTATGAAAACAGTTTTAAATAAAAACCGAAACGCTGGCAATCAGATTTTATTTGAACCTGATCAACGGACCAAGACCTGATAAAAAATAAACTTTAGGTAAAAGATAAATTGTTAACAGTCACTCATGTCTCTAATTTTGAGTCCCGAGACTCTATATAATTAATTCAAAGACTGATAATTAATTCAGTTTTGTTATAGTGCCCTAAGATATCCAGAAATATAGACGAAACATTGGTCTAAGGTGATTTTCTAAAGAAGTATTTCAAACTGCACCCAACCACAATAAAGGAAAATAATGTATTATTATATGTGCATTGTAACAGTGTATACATTCACTAGTTTGGTGATAAAATATGTGTGCGTCATCTTTCATGGATGTTAAGCCATTGGTCATACACCAACACGTTGAAGATTCCTACTCCAAATGAACTTGAGTTACTCCAACTTTGAAACACCCATTGAAAATGTTCATTGTGTGGTATCACAAATGGCCAATTTTCGGGCTGTTTGTGCTCTCTCTGGGGTCTGTCATTGCAGCCTAATCTAATATTGGTTGTTATTCCAATTATATTTATGATTAAAGCGTAAAATTAAATCAATTTTTCTTTTTAAGTAGTTGAGTTTATTCATTGAGTATATTCATAATTAGATATAGTAAATTCGTTGCCTCTAGAATGGATATGTTTGCTATTTACTTGATTATAGTCAAGTTATAATAGCCTTGATGATATTTATTACATGTTTTGGTGGTTCTAATCATAGTTAGCATCCCCTTAGTTGGTACGCCAGTACTTCGGCTTTCTAATCAGTCCTGATTCACTCTCTCCCCTACCACCCCATTCTGTAATCCCTATACACAGAGTAGTATCTGTCACCCTATGTGACTCCTTCTCAATTTACTTCCCTCTCTGTCTATTGTATCATGTCATTCAACCTCCTAATCACTTCTCACTTTCTCTTTCTTTTACACTATCTCTATTTCTTTCGTTCTATTCTCTATGATTTACTCTATTTCAACACTATTCAGCAGCCATCTTTTTGTGTAGTTGCTTTCTTTTACCTTTCTAATAAACAAGCATGATGCCTACTGTCTAAACCAGGGATGTCAAACATACGGCCCGCGGGCCGGATTCAGCCCACCTGGGGGTTTAGTACGGCCTGGGGTATACATCTGCATTATTAAAAAAAAAAAAAAGAAAAAAAGAAGGAGTTTACATTCCTTAAAAACTTATGTTTGTTATATTATCTGATAGATGAAATTGTTTGAGTACGCGCAGACAACATGAAAGGAACTAACACAAGGAGGTGGTAGCATTGAGCGTCTGTTGGCGCATTGTCCACTTTTCTTTTGTCCTCGCACAAAAAATAAAAAATGATTCAGAATGTTGGATTTCAATAAAGGTTTTTATAATTGACTTATTCTTCTTTGCACTAATTATTAGTATTTGTTACTAATACAAAGAAAAAGGTAGACTTATTGTTAGTTTTATGAAATTTTTTGCAATTACGTTACTGGCCCGGCCCACTTGAAATCAAACGAAGCTGTATTCGGCCCCCAAACCAAAATGAGTTTGACACCCCTGATCTAGACACTAGTCAAGCTCAAACATATTCATTGAAACATCTAGAAGGAGAGTGAGACATAAAGGTGAGAGAGAAAGTGGAAAAAAGAGAATTTCCTCTCTTTCTCTTTCTTTCTCATTTATATGCCAACACCAACACACACACACACACTCACACACACACACACACACACCACATACATGTATCCTGCAGCACAGAACCACGTACGTGCAAACACACACACTCACAGAGAAATAAACTCACACACAAACTTATACATAAACAAAAACTTATCATCGTCCAAGCTACAAAAAGAAATGAAGAAAAAACTAAGATCGTTCAATCGTAACAAGCAGTCTTCGTCAGAGTCAAATCCTAACTGACTCTGACAATCCCAACAATGATAACTCTGATAATCTCAATCCCAACAAACTTATACATACACTTTAATGTTCTGTAAACTATCTCGAAGGTACTTATATGAGTACTTCAAAAGTCATAAAAAAATGCAAATAAAACAATAAAATTTATATTTAATTTTAAATTCTTATTCCCTGCTTTACAAATAAAAGTTTTGTATTTATTTATCAAGAGTTAGGTTTGTTTTAGATAAGTCTAATCTTTAAGGCTAGACTAGGCTAGGTCAAGTGGCAGTCCCATATGGAAACACACATTAGCTGGACATTGGCCTGTTGTGATACCGCAAAATAAAGATTGATTCTGCAATGAAAATTAATATCCTACATTTTATCTATCTCAAATGTATTTATTTTAGGGATCTTTAACATCGTGCGGGCTCCGAACCGACAGCTTTAAGTTTCTTTTCGAGGGACGACGTTTTCAGATTTATTCGCCTCCTGTGCGAATAAATCAAGGTACTGAGTGTTTATTGAACCCCAAGTTTACCAATCCAGTGGCGAGCATATTACTACTGAGCTAACCTAGCCCCCATCTTTCAATGCAATTCTGATCAAACATGGAATTCAGAGCTGTGTGTAATAGTTGACTTGTGTTTTCTTTCTTTCTGTCTTTCTCAATCGTTGATAGTTTTTATCAATTGCCTTATCAATTGATAAAAACTATTCCAGGATTTAAAACTGAGAAAAAAATTTTAATTCTGAGAAATGCTCTAGAATTTTATAAATTAAAATAAAATTAAATATATTTGATAAATTAAATTACAATTTAAATAAAACTTGAGATTTTATTTACAAAGTAGCATTTGTTCCGAGTTAACATTCTTCATTAACGATACAATATAGAGTTTACTTTAATGTCAGTGATGCTTTCAAATTGTGTAAAGGAGTAATTGTGTGTTCTGAAAGCTATTGTGTGTTCAGTATAAATATGCAAGTACGAACATCTTTCACTAATGAAGAAAAATAAACTTCTTGTGATATAGTTTACTATTTAGTTATGTAAGTAGCTAAAATGATAAAATATTGTCTAGGACACCCCATGGGATGCTTTTTGGCTGAAAAGTTATCCTTCAGGTTCTTTACTAAATAAAGAGTCACGATTCTTATTTCGCAATGGGTTATAAACTATTTAAAAGAATTTTTATTTTGTGAGATATAAATTTTTCTTTAAGGTATAAATGAATTACAAGAATGTGAAGATCTAGAAATCCCTTGTCAACTATATCAGGATGTTGTATGTTTAATTTTGAGATGAAGTCTGTGTTGGGAGATGTATACTATTTGAACCACTTGGGACAGAGAGAGACGTGACATCATAAAGCCTGTTCTGTAGCAGAGGGTCATCTTTCTAATTTGAAATCTTTTCACTGGAAGGCAGAGTGTCTCAAGAATCGTATGTTTAAATAAAAACTGCTTACTTTTCAACGACAGTCTGGTGAAAACAATATAATTATCAAATGTTCTACATATTTGTCTTCTTGGTTATACATGAGACCAAGGTTTTGGTTTTTTTACCAAACAAATAGCATGTTTGGTAAATTATACCTGCGATTTTCTGACAATATAAAGGAATTTAGTTCTTATAGGTCCTTAACTATAGGTACAAAACATTACTGATGTTATCATAATGTAATAATTGGAAAACTGGCTACAATTTAAAAACTTATAATTGGTAAATTATACTGTTAAAATGTAACATATTGGCAATAACCTATTTATTATTAAAATTACTATTGATATATCTATAAGGATAATGAAGAATAAAATAAGAGGGCCAGGTTAGCCCAGTGGTTAAGGTATTCGTCTCTGGGCTGGTGAACGCGGGAGGTGAATAAATCTGAGTACGTCGTCCCTCGGAGAATATGTTAAGTCGTCGGTCTCGAGCCTGTACGATGTTGGGTACTCATTAAAGATCCCTACTTAAAATGCACTTGAGTTAGGCAAAATTTGGGACTCCCATTGAAGAAGCTGTATAATTCACGGATAAAACAAAAAGCCGGTAATAGGCAAACACATATTTGCCTCCTAGCTGTTATCACCTGCTAGAGGATCTAAAAAAAAAGAGTGAAATATCAAATAATTTTTTTAACTAATTATGAATGTATTGTGTGTGTGTGCGTATGTGCGTGTTTATGTTAAATCCACTGTTAATTATTCAATTACAGAATTCCTATTAATCAAGAGACAACGGCTAAATATTAAGGACTGTTTCTTGACATACGTCATACTTGGGGTTCTCATGTATAACCAAGAAGACAGAATTGGACAAACGTTACATCTTCTACTTCATCTATTAGGTTACAAATTAGAACTATCATCATTCATCAAAGTGTTATTATGCCTATTTTGAGTTACAGCATTAAGTATTGTGTGGAAAGAAACGTAGAAAAACTCAGAAGACACAATTACTTCAATACTAAATCATCCGAAATATCCTACTCATCGTAGCTTATGTTCACCAAACCAACCAACTTAATCTCAGCTCATTATCTCTATACTTCAGAAGGTAGCAATATTTTGCTACAATCTTAAATACTTATTTCTAAATACTTCCTCCACAAATATCTGATGAAATACCAAATGACGTTTGAAAACATTGTGACATAGAAACTTGGTTCTGTATACTATTTCAAGATAATGATTATTTGATTAAAACGTGAAGCAGTCTGTTAGAATAATTTATCAAACAATTAAAAGAAAAAAAAAACACATATTTGCCTCCATAAAGCTCGTCCTAATCCTGGCCTCAACATAAAACCGTAAAAAATTATATTTAATTTTTATTGCTCCTTTTGTTTTTTTTATTATTATTTTTTAGTTATTTCATGTATTATTTATTTTTTTAGTTACTAGTTGTTTCTGATTAAACTTTTTTTGTTATTCCTTTTTTTGTGAGTTTGCAATAGTATTTATTACTACTATGTAATAGTAGCCTCGGGGCAGGTAGTCCGGGTTCGATCCCCACCTGGCCCTCGATTTATTCACGCGGGAGGTAAGTAATCTGATTACTTCGTCCATCGGAGAGGTCGTTAAGTCTTTGGTCCCGTTATATAACAAATCTGTTATCTTTGTTATCATTTATCAACTACTAATCTTGTAATAAGTAATATCTGTTTGTAGTGCAAAAAGTACTAAACTCAATAGCAATCATTAAGTAGTAATTTACACTAGTATATAGTTTATGCATAAATTAAGCATTATTATTACCATTATTTTATGAAACATAAAAACGATGATGATGAAGAATTTAATGATATGAAATACAGTTGGATGATGTGATGCGGGAAAGTAGATTAAAACGTATGTGTTGAATTTTGCTCAAGGGCTCCTATTCCTAATTGGCTTTATCCAGTTTTAACGAATTTAAACTGCATATTGCACCTCCTATGAATCAAACAACTTATAATTGGTTAGAAAACGAAACAAAAGTTCTCTGTGTCTGTTTTAAACTACATATGCATACTGGATATTGTTTCCTTAAACCTATGTAAAACTTTTTCTTTACCAGTGTGATAAATACTTGTTAGAAGTATTTAAAAGGGTCTATAGTACTTGATTAAACAGATTCTATCTATATATACGAAACAAACTGAACAAATTATATAAATTTCAAGCAAGGTTAAATTTTTGTTACTCATTATATTTGAAGTTTAAAGGAAATAAGACCGATTTACTATTTTATCAGGTAGTAAACCTACAATAGATAATAACATAAAACGGCTGTGTGTCTAAAGTGATGTAGCTGTGCCTATAAAGAGATGGGATATAAAAAATAAAGCGATGCTGCTTTATATACAGCGAAGAATCAGCGTAAACAGGTTTGATCTCCTGTTTACTTATAGTAGATTTGAGTGTCAGATATTCAATTTGGTGGTTTAAACACTCTATTTTGTATATTCCTTGTCTTCTCTGTATTTTTTGTTTAGAGTCATTTTGCATTGTATAAGTACAATTTATAAATGGTATGTACAGTACAAAGGATCTTTTTTAATTACATTCACATTAAACATCATGAGTTTAATATCTACAGCCAGGGGTTTGTCTGCAATCAAATAAACCTATATACGAACATACAGACATTCCATAGATATTATTACTGATATAAACTTACAGAAAATAAAATAAAATCCTGAAAATATTGATGGAATTCTGGTCTATAATCTTGACAACAAATCATAGCTTGATGTAATAATTTTTCAACACTTTTAATACTACATTTACAATATACTAATTAATAATCCGGTATTCGGATCAATTCGTTGTTTATTAGAAAAAAACATTTTTAATCCACAGAAAATACTGGTAGAAGGAATATGTCACGACGTGATGGGGAATTTATTATTTATCAAAAAAAGGCGGAGTTTTTTTTTGTCTATCAGCTTGATCACTTGATGTCAAATTTAATATTTATTATTTATTTTTTTCCTACTGTTTGATTACTATTTATAGCATCTTAATTAAAGACTTTAAAACTTTATTTATATCTATTCAATAACAGTATTTTGATCATTTGTGTGTCAAAGTAAATTTCTACACATATACATAACACTATATATATTAAATATGAAATAAAAAAAAAAGGAAGAACCAGAGTTATTTAAACTACGATATTGTAAACAGATTTTTAGCAAATTTAAAAAATGGGAGTGGCCTAGGCTCAACTTTACTATAAGTAAACATAATATCAAACTTCTTGGGCATATAATGTATAATGTCCCAACTAGGCATAATACAAATATCTAAATAGCAGATTTTTATACACACATACAGACATAATCCAAAAAACAACGTTTGGGACCTCAAAACATATAATTCCGTCAAAATCTCGAGAGCGAATTTTTTCACAAAACAATACTTTACTTATAGTGAAGTAAACATTTGGTTTTGTTTTGAGATAAAATATGTTTTAGTCAATAGGAATATTGGTTCAGAGTTCTCTGTGATGTTTGAAAACCTTGTAGGAACTAAAAGCTGTAATTTACTGATTACGAGTCTATAATTAGTGAAAAATTCTACGCACAAACTTGCGCAACTAACTACTTCAGACTGTTCTCTATGGAGAGAAACCCACAAATTTTTAAAATATAAAAAAAACTTGCTTCTTATATTTGTTTTCTGTTTAACAGTCATCAGGAGAGAAGAGATAGGAACACCAAGCGCACTTGTGAAGCAACGGATAGAAAAACCATCTCATACTCTTTTCTGATGACGGTTAAACCGAAAGGTAGAAACTGTAAGTATGTTTTTTTATTTACTGGGTACATATAGTTTACTTTGAAACGTTTGTTGCCCTTTTTAGATCATTTTCTTGATAATATATATATATATATATATATATATATATATATATAATTTTAAATTACACAAAGCACGACACAGAAAAGAGAATACAAAGAAAACTTACAGAATTCAATATTTCGAACTGTTGTTTGTCATCAGGAGAGTAGACTAGTAGAGAGGACGAAGTCGAGAGATCTCCCCACGTCGAAGAACGGAGCGCGAATGAAGAAATAAAGAGTCAACCGAAGAGAGCAGCACTAGCGTAAAAAAGGAGCTAGGCACTAAACGTCGGAGAACGGAGAAAGCAAAAACAATAGATAAAATTATAAAATTAAAAATTATAAATTAAAAATTATAAAAAAGGAAATAATAAAAAATAAATAAATAAATAAAATAAAAAATATATATATAATAAAAAAGGAAAAAAAATAATAAAATAAAAAAATATATATATGAATATGAATATATAAGTTAAAAATAAAAGGAAAAACAAATAAAAGTTAACGCTTCTGATTTAAACCGGGATCTGATCGGGCCCCCAATAACCATATGTGGGCCTCCTCAGACGCTCTTAATGTCAAACTACGGTCATCAGTGGTCACTAGCTTAATGATTTGAACAGAAAAGCAGTCATTAAAAGAAAGGTTATGGCTGTTGGCATGGATAGCTACAGGAAGCTGTTTGCGCTGACCGACTGAAGCTCTATATATATATATATATATATATATAGCGCGCGGTTTCGCGCTCCGTTCTTCGACGTGGGGAGATCTCTCTCACTTCGTCCTCTCTTCTAGTCTACTTTCCTGATGACGAACAACAGTTCGAAATATTGAATTCTGTAAGTGTTCTCTTTATTCTTTTTCTGTGTCGTGCTTTGTGTAATTTAAAGTTATATATATATATATATATATATATATATATATATATATACATAAATTATCAAACCACAATATGAAATGGGGAAAAAAAAACTAAGATCTTTAAACCGTAACAACCGGTTCTCGTCAGAGTCAAAAACCCAACTGAACTTCTGACGAAGACCGCTTGTTAAGATTGAATGATCTTAGTCTTTTTTCCCCATCTCATATTGTGGTTTGATCATTGATTGTTGTTTCACGTGTTTAAGTGAAATCTTATATATATATATATATATAAAACTTTAAATTATACAAAACACGACACAGAAAAAAGATAAAATACACACTAAACAACTAAACTAAAATAATTAAATTTAATATTTTGAACTGTCGTTCGTCATCACGAGAAGACTAGAAGAGAGGACGAAGTGGGAGAGATCTCTTCTAGTCTTCTCCTGATGCCGAACGACAGTTCGAAATTTAGTGTGTATTTTACCTTTTTTCTGTGTCGGGTTTTGTGTAATTTAATGTTTCATAGTCCATATAAACTATTTCTTCAATTTAGCATATATATATATATATGCTAAATATATATATATGCTAATATATAATTTGGTTAAGTTAAAAAAGTTTGAAAACAATCTCGTGATTTGATGTATTGTTAGATTTGATTTGAAAAAACAAAAAATAAAGAAAATCAAACATAATGAATAACTTAAAGGACGATCGAATCATAAAATATTTATTTAGTCGTTTGATACTTAGAAAAAAACATGGAATCCCCATTTCTTGGACACGATAAGTCAGCTAATAAAGGAAATTTTTTTGAATTATTTCACTTCTAAGTGAAACAGATATTTTGCTTTATAAATATTTCATTTCAATAGTCATACTTTGAGAAATTCTACAACTATTCAATATGATGTAATTTCATATGAATTTAATTTTATCATCATGCAAGTAGAAAAATGATTTAATTGTGTTTCATTAGTATTTATCATGTTGTATGAAGCATCACCATGTAAATTTACTTCAACCCAAATTCGTTATGAAGCATTTTCATTAGTTGAGTTATCCTAGAGGTTCATCCTACTATTCATTGCTTCGTGCAAGATATAATAATCCTGATCTCCTTTCTTGTAGAACGTATTATGACATCCTTTTCATATAGGAAATATTAATTATTTTATAATTATAGGAAATTATGATCTAATTTAATTGATTGTTCTTTTCCGCATTTCCCAATAACATTTTTACATCACATCATAATTTTAAAAATCACTCAAGTCATTCCATGTTCGATTCCATAAAATTCGTTCCCAATTTCTTGTAAGATGCTAAGCTGTAATTATTTTATATCAAAATAGACTATTTTAATTTTAATTAAAAAAAATTTAAAAAAAAAATGATCATCAAGTACAGTTAGCCATCATTAGTTTGCAGTTTGCTTATCGGCCACTGACTAAATCTTGTTTGATTTTGTTATCATTGTGTAATTGGAGTCTATTAGTCTAGTATGTATAATTAATATTAAACTAATAAAAAGTAGACATTGTGTTGTAAAAGGATTTGTATCTGTATGTACATAATAAAACAGCTGATATTTTTTTTCTCGTTTGTAGTCAATGTTTTAATTCTAATAAGAAAGTAACATTAAGAGCTTCTGAGGAAGCATACATATGCTTTCTTACTGCTCGCTCTTCCCCTGGACTCAACCTCAACCGTTAATTGTTATTATAATTATTTTAAAAGTTTATTTTTTAATATTATAATTTTTTTATGTTATTATGTTTTTATTCGTTTTTTACTTTTTAATTTGGCTTTTCACTTCCTTCCCCTCCCTTCTCGCTGGGTGGTTGTAGTGGGGGTACTGACTAACGGTTGTGCTGCTACCGTTCGTGTTCAGTCGCCGCTCTGCCTTCCTGCGGGACTCTTCACCTCCTGATGACGATGATGGTCAAAATATAGAAGTGAGTTATTCCTGTGTCTATCTGTGTGCTATTTTTTTAATTGGTTTATATATATATATATAGTAGATTGAATTTATGTTGCAATATAATTTAAGAAAGTGGGATATTAAATACAGTAAAAACAAACTTCGATTGACAGTGTTTGTCTTTTGAGCAATAACAGTGCGTTAAATGAGTCATGTTGTTCTTTACCAGATGTTATTTATAACTGGTTTGCTTGAAAGTTCTTGAGTAAGAGAGAGCAAGAGACAGTTATGTTCGGGTTATATGATAAGTCTATCAAGTTAAAAGGAGACAGGCGTTGTAGAATTGAGTGAATAAATACTAGACTGAGGGCCCAGCGTAATAGTCTCCTCCGACCACAACCCTGATAAAACAGACACGCCTAAAACAATAATATGTGCCGACTTTGATTTCAACTAAAACAAACCAACTGACTTTACTGACCCAAAAAACAAGATAATTCAATTACAACAATCACAAAACTATTCCAGTTAATAATTTCTATCATTACTTTTTTATTATTTTAGCATTTTGAAGTTATTAAATTTGAATAATGTTAGTAAAGTAATACAAAATATATCTTTATTGTTTGGCACTAAAATTTAATACAAATCACGTTTCATATATACAAATGAATAATCCATTTAATTAACTGCTTTATTTTCATTCTGTTTCCACAATTTTTCTAGCTTTAATGAAAAGATAATTATTTTTCGTAAACAGTGTAACTTATCTTCTTTGAAATAACCAAATGGTTATTGAATTTGGAATACTTTGTATAATATGAAAACATGCTAAATACGTTTAAATGTTTATAATATATTACATAAATATTAAAACAGTAATTTTGATTTAAAAATTTTTATCAGAATCAGAATAATGTGAATATTTGTAGAAAATAAAAAAATAACTACAATCCGATTATGAATGTCTTTAGCTCACAGAGAATTCTTAAAAGCTTCCAAAGACGTAAGCACTTATAGTTTTTTTAATACTGGAGTAATATCATTGAGGTTAATTTGTTCGGAATTAGAATAAAATGAATTTTCATATTGTAGGGTAAAAAGCTAATGAAATGGTCTCCACATATAAAAATTTAATGGTATAAACAACGCGTTTCGAACACGTAGTGTTCTTCCTCAGGCATTAACTAACGGTGAGTCAGTTGTACCACGTACCACCGACACTCACCCTTAGTTAATGCCTGAGGAAGAACATACGTATTCGAAACGCGTTTGTTTATACCATTAAATCTTTTATATCTGGAGACCATTTCATTAGCTTTTTACCCTAAAATGAGTAAATTCCACAGATAACTGATTGCACTACGTTAGAATGAATTTTCATATAAACTACATTGAATAAATAAAATAAGGAATGAATGTCACTGACTCACTTTAAAATTTGGAAACTTTTCAAAGAAGTTTAAATACTTGTGGTATATTCAATACTGAAAAAGTAACTTTGAATTTAAATCATCTCGAAATTGGAATGATGTGAATTTTTATTTAAACCTGACAGTTCACATTGTTACGTGTTATCATCCCAGCTGTTCTTCTTTTTTCTGTAAATGCAATGCGTTTTTTTTTAATAAGTAGTTTAATAATTGTAAAAAATTCATTAATGGTAGAAAACTTATTGTAGTAAAATTACTAGGAAAAAATATGGCATATATGGTAGTAAAGGTTAGTTGGTTTTAATTATGGCTTTTACGAATAAGTTCTTTTTTTATTTGAAAGAGGATCTTCCAAAAAGACGTATTTAAAATGTGTTTTGAACCCAGTGGTCAACATTAAAAAGTCTAGAAAATGAAGTTAAGATGATTTTTTTTACACCTGTGATTGTAATACTACTCCTCACCTTTGAGTTCGGCTAAACATCTCCTACTCTATGATTAGCGTGAAAAATACATATCTATATTTATAAATTGTATGTGGTAGGTTTTGTTTTTTGAGGGCTAGGTCATATAAAAGAAAATAAACTCCTTCCTAGGCTAACGTTTCGGTGTATTTGTACATCATCTTCAGTATTTGTACAAACACATCGAAACGTTGGCCTAGGAAGGAGTTTATTTTCTTTTATATGGCCTAGCCCTCAAAAAAACCAAACTTTCCACATACAATAGAATAGAAGAGGTCAAGAACAATTTTTTGAAAATATATTTATAAAGTTCGTAAATTTGTTTGTTTGTTGTTCACCCATTTTCGGTGGAGATAGGGACCTGAGATTATTATAATCTTTACTTTTGATGTGATTGGCTTTGTTGTAGTTATTTTATATAATAACAAATCATATTGGAGGGTCAGGATAGTCCAGTTGCTTGCGTACTCGCCTCGACTTTCTACAATATTATTTAATAATATTTCTCATTAGGGGGTCA
The DNA here is from genome assembly GCA_026182355.1 of Hermatobates lingyangjiaoensis. Classification (NCBI taxonomy): domain Eukaryota; kingdom Metazoa; phylum Arthropoda; class Insecta; order Hemiptera; family Hermatobatidae; genus Hermatobates; species Hermatobates lingyangjiaoensis. The sequence continues at coordinate 416,631 of JAPFBL010000132.1, read as the reverse complement.
GGGTATTCTATAATATATGAGTATAATAAACTATTACATTACAGGTTAAAAATGAATAATTTTAGAAACAAACTGGAATACAACTGTCAGATAAAATATGAATGTTCTAAGGGAGTATTATAAAGACAAATTCCTTTCACTAATGTTATTTTATGTTGGGTAAATAAATTAAATATTTCAATTTACAAGTTTTGTTTGTTTAAACTATTTTCATTGTGTATATAACTTGAATTGATGTTTTATTTATTTGTGCCATAAAATATATGATTTTTTTTTCACTTTTAAATTATTTTTAGTTTCTAAATGTACTTACTGTGTATATAGCTTCAATCATGTTAAGAATACTATATCAAAAGCTTGAGCCATGTAAGAGTCTGTTTTCGTGCCTTGATAAGAAGAAACAACAATTAAAATTATCCCTGTCAATCATGTTCAGTGAATTTATTTCAATAACTATTATTCTAATTTCTGAGTGACCCAAAGGGGTCATGGATAGACTAGTTCTAGCAATATTATTGAATAATGATTAGTTGTAATCTTACCATAAGGGGTGATTATAATTCTCAACCGATTTCATTGTTCGGCTATTTGTATTGATGGCATGGACATTGGGGCCAGGTTAGCTCAGTGGTTAACTTACTCGCATCTGAACTGTTGGCTTTGAGGTTCGATACTCAACTTTCCCTCGACTTATTCATGTGGAAGGTGAATAAATCTGAGAAGCTCGTCTCTTGGAGAGGGCATTAAACCGTTGGTCCCGCGCTTGTACGATGTCAGGTACTCGTTAAGGATCCCTACTCTAAATACACTTGAGTTAGGAAAATATAGGGCTCCCGATGTAAAATAAATGGGAAATGCAATATTCCCTCGAGAAATCAGCATTAGAGAGCTGACATTGTCACTCCCCCGCCTTTCTACAACTACCAAAAAAAAAAAAAAAATGCATTGACATGAAATACATAAAACTATTAGTCTTAGATATCAAGATGTCATAAAGTATTTATGATTCATATATGTGAGGTCATTAAAAACTTGAAATATATTAAAATTTGCAATAAATTTATAAAAAAAAAAATTAAAATTTGCATAAAAAAAGAAGTCAAAATACGAGTAGCTGAAAGGAAAAAAATGAAATTAATAACTTATAAATTTAGTGATATGGTTGAAAAAGGGAACTTATAGGAACCATGCAAATATTATTCCTTTGAAAAATTAGATTAGTAGCTGAATAATTAACAGGGTCAATAGCTTAGTTTTAATAACCAAATCTATTTTTTTTGTTATTCTAATAATATTTTTGAAAAGTTTCATGTTTATGAAATTGCATAGATGGCATTAAAGCGTGTTTAGAATATTCATGAAAATGTAATTTTGTGGATAAATATTCAGGCCAAAATAGTGCTTGGGATAGTGAGGATCAAAGGAAATTCAACATTAAAACTTGTTGAGTAAGGTAAATTAGAAAAGGGTGGATATTTTTAGCCCTTCATTAGGGGTGTTTTGTCTAGCAGGGAGTATGGTTTGACATATAGTCGTATATGCCCTTATGAATCCAACTGGGAGTTTTGGTTAACAGTCAAATGTTAGTTTATAATTTATTTTGAGAGAAATTATTTTTAAAAAAGTAAAAACGCTTTAATTTTCTTATTATTCTGTAGAAATTTTATTATACTATTTAACTGAAAATACTTTTGAAGAATATGTCAAATAAAACTTGTGTAAAACAATAAAAAAAAATTAAAAACCTTATCAATTATTAATTAAGTACAAATTTTACTCTTACGCTCGACGATAGAAACCTTTTTCTTTCAGACATTATAAATATGAGTTCTTTTGCTTCTTCCCAGTTGATAAGACTTTTTTGTTTAGAATGTGTATAAACAAAGCACTTTTATCATCCTTTCTTATAACTGCCTTATAAGGAGTTGATGCTGCCTTATCCTGATGAGTTGACCTTTGTCTGTCCGTCTAATGTGAAAATGAGGAACGTTTTTCAAGAAAGAATTTCTTAATAATTCCCCTTTAGTCCATGCTTAAAATATATATATCTTTTATGAAAAAGTTAGATATCTCAATTGCGTTTATATCTTGTTGAATAGGTTGGTCCATGGTCAAAGAATCGCTATATATACAGAATACCATGCCGATATTATATTAGCTTACATTGGACATTATATTACTCTGTTGCTTCTCAAATACGTTTGGTGCCCCTCTCTCTTCTCTTTTGGTAACGGTTGAAAAATAATCAAGAACTGTAATTGCTTATGTATATTTATTGTTATAATATTTTACCTTTTAACGTATATGACGTAAACAAATATTTTATATATAAACAATGTCAATGCCACCAGTTCAAGAAGATGCTTCATGGACTAGCTAAAACAGTAATGGGCAAAGTATGGCCCGCGGGCCAAGGGCAGCCTTTCGGGGTAGTTAATCCGGCCCGCGACATGGTTTTGAATGACCCTATAAATAAAATACAGGTGTTTTCTACTGTGAAGCTTCGTAAAAACAGCGTTAAAAACCGATTGGCTGACGACCATTTAGTTTCATTAATTCGAATAAGCTCATTCTAGTTTCTACCAAATTATGAACAACTTTTAGAAGCTCAGTCACAGTTTCATCTGTCACATACGCCTTCATACTCATATAAAGAATAATCAGTTTATGAAACTTTATTGAAGCATATTATAGTATAAGTTGTGTATGATTTAAAAGTCAAAAATAAAGTTTGACATTTAAAAGAATCTGTTTTGGTCTTTTTTGCGACCCGCCTGGATGTTCTTTTATTTTATCTGCCTCTCCTCTTGGAAAGTTTGCCCATCACTGAACTAAAGCATTAACGTGATATGTGGCATATAGTGTTTGGCATGCAATAGATACATTTTATATCTGTAGGTGTGCATGTTTTATGAGATGTGCTTTGATTAACACGTTTTAGCGATGTTGCATCCCATTTAGACCTGATTGAACAAAATAAATGCGGCAAAAGGGCGTCTTAAATTTATGTTCTCTACAAAGAACTAGGAAGGAAATAAGAAAGGGAGGATGTTGTATGTAGTAGAGTATCAAGTTACCCAAGTAGTGGAGACAGAATAGGTGCAATGCTTGAGGGGTGGTGTGTTGTATGGGGAAACGTGAGAGAGCGAAAGGACAGAGTCATCTGTTAGGGAGTGGAGTGAGTCACGGAGGGGTGGCCGACCAATCCATCCCCTGAGCCTGCCTCTCGTCATTCGTCATGACGTGTCCTCCCATCTCGCTCTCCTCCGCAGGCATTTCTCAGCCTAATGCACCCACTTTGTTTTCATACCAGTTCGGAATAGCAAATTAATATGTTACCACCCCCTCAAACTTGTTTAGCATGCAAGAAAACAATTCGTCAAGTTAATTTTCATTTAGAACAGTTCATCGCGACCAACTGTGTACTTTAGTTTCATTTGCACCAAGCAAAGGATTGTAATAATGAAAAAAAAAATCGGTTTCAAGATTGTACCGGATTTTTACCTCTTTTGCAGACGCAAAAGTACTTTAGCATGAAACTTAGAGAGTGTGCGACAAGCTTTCATGTATTCACAAGACTTCATGTTTGATACGGAATCAAGCCTGAGTATTCAAGATGTTTGTGTGTTTCTTAAGACTGTGTGTGAGTTACAGAGGCACAAGTGTGCCACAAGACTGCGTGTGAGCCACACAGACAATATGTGAATGATGAGATTTTATGTCCCCACCAGAAGACCCAGCAAAAGTGTTGATCTTCTTGGAGACGTTGAAGCTAACTGCTGAGTACTTTAATACAGAAAGGGAGAAGTGCAATAGTTTCTTAGGATACAGTGTTATCGTCAACCTCTAATAATATTAATAATAACATAGAAGTAACATAGATTCAGACATATTTCGATCATAAATCTCATAAAAGATTAACAAAATGAATGATCAAATATCTGATAATAACCTAAGCTGTTGATATTTTTGATCAATTTAAACTTGTATAAATAAAAATTATTTAAAATAGTGTTCAGATAGTTTACAGAAATGTAGAGGCGGAGTGATATTAATCAAGAGAATGGCGATACAGAGGTTAATGGGACTAAAGTGCTGCACAGCACGCTGTGTTAAACACAAACCATTGTAGCGAGCAACGAGGTCTATCCTCTGTATTGTAGCCAAAGACAACAACAGTGCTAACAAAGAGAAGCTCTCCTCACTGGACCCTTGCTCTGACATACCATCAATCCTCAAACAACCCCAAAATGTACCCCAACACCAACAAACTGAGCAAAACACAAAAATCTCCTCCTGCCTATACAACAGCCTATTAAAAAATACACGACTTGTCCCATTATGTAACTCTCATTTAATATATGGTGAAATAACATAGTGACAACATTAATACTAATATCATTACTACTTTATTTAAAAGTACTAAAAGTAAAAAAAATACGCTTTTATTATTTATATAAATTTATTTTTTTTTAATTCCTTCTTACATTTAAATGATCTAATTTAGCTTTATATATATGTACAAAAAATATTGAAGGTGATATAGTGTTGAAGTTATAAAATAAGTGATTCTCTGTTTTCTTAGTTATTTTTAAATTACACATGTAAATAAGTATATATAAAAATTACTTTGGAGTTAATACGTGAAACAAAAATCAACGTCAAAACCACTTCTGAAGTTTGATTGAGATTATTCAGCGAAAACAATTAGTCAAAGATTTCACAACAAACATGTGAAACAACAATCAACGTTTAAACCATAATAAGAAATGAAAAAAAGAAAAAAAAATAAGATCTTTCAACCGTAACAAGCGTTCTTCGTCAGAGTCAGTTGGGATTTGAGTCTGACAAAAAGCGCTTGTTATGGTTGAAAGATCTTAGTATTTTTTTCTCCTTTCTTATAGTGGTTTGGACGTTCGAAATATTAAATTTAGTAAGTGTTCTTTTTAACTAAGTAAGTGTATTTTCTATTTTTTCTGTGTTATGTTTTATATATATATACGAGTATAATTACAAATAAATAGTTTACTGACCGTCTGATAGATTACAAGTAAATGTAAATTGGATTTTTTGGTCTTTTAGTAAGTAAGAAAAACCGAAAACCCCGAATTATATTTACTTATATATATATATATATATATATATATATAGTTGACTGTCGTCCCTCCGTCAATTCACTTCTTCTCCTGAGGACGACCGCCATTACGGTCGAAATATTGAAAAGTGAATCTTTGTTGTGTTTCAGTTTATGTGTCACTGCTTATTTTAATTGTTATCTGTCCTGCTGGACCGTTTTTCGTTTACCATGGTATATATATATATATATATATATACTTAATACACGGAAAACGATCCATACTGGACACAACTGGAGTTCAAAAGTGAAGAAGAGTATCACAGTACAGACAACGATTTTTACTCTACTATAACATACAGAGTAAAGAAACAAACAAACTCAAATTTTTGGGCAATCCGTCTTTAGGAAAACAAAAAAAGAGAGAGACCAAGCACGTTGTAGACGCAACGATAAGTAACCACGTTACTGTTACAGTTATTGGAAAATATAATACTAATTATTATGAAAACAATAACATGTGATAAATGTGTATTATGCAGGTATAAGGAGATAGAAGTTAAATATTGGTATTATGATGATGGTAATCAATATTATTACCATTATCAATATTATGATGATGGTATTATAATATTGGTAATCAATTATGATGACAAATAGTTCAGTCAGTGATAATATATTATGCTATTATGTTGTTTATCATAGCTATGAGTGTTTCAGGAATGTTTTTTGGACTTGGTGTCATTGTTTATAATTAACTAGCAAACGTACCCGTCTTTGACGGAATCAAAAATTCTATTATACTTGGTATTCCAAAATATCAATTATAGTATTATACTAATACTACAATTAGAAGTTATAGAATAGTAGAAAATACCATTATTAGTACAGTGCTAAAAAAAAGCCTCTGTATACAAAGATTAGATTTTAAGTTAGACATACACAAATCTACAATCAATGTTTCAGCTTTATATGTCTTATGGTAGCAATATTTTGTGGACAAACCGACAGACAGAAATTATTCTAAGGGTACATGTGGCTACTCTGAAGTATGAAACGTAAAGAAAACTTGAAATGAGTTAGTTCTAATTAACGTGCTCCCAGTCAAAAGCTAGCACGCAAGCCACTGGGCTACTCTGGTTCCATACCTTACTTTATTACCAGTGTTTATATTACGCAAATATTAAATTAAAAAAAAAATATTTTTGTTGTGTTTATTTATAATACATTTGCACTACTGTCATCGGCGAGCAAGCAAGCTACTGGCAACCCTGGCTAGATCCCTTTACTTTATTACCATCTTTTATATTATCCACATTTTAAATTCAAAAAAATATTTGTTTGTTACATTTATTTATAATACATTTGCACTACTGTCATCGGCGATCACGCAAGCCACTGGGCTACTCTGGTCCCATACCTGACATTATTACCAGTGTATTTATTAAGCAAATATTAAATTAAAAAAAAGTTGACAGTTATATATAATATATAGCAAACGTACCCGTCTTTGACGGAATCAGAAGTTCCTGTTTTGGTTTATTGCCGTGTGCCTATTGCCTTTCGGCTATACCACGGAGGAATCAGAAGTTCCGTCATTTTTGGTATTTCAAAATGTCATTAGAAATTATAGAATAGTAGAAAATACCATTATTACTACAGTGTTAAACAAATGCCTCCAGCTTATACACTACATTAGCTGTCTGTCCTTCAGGTTCATGGTAGAAGAAAGAGTTGAAACCTCTGACCGTTGAGCATGTAAACTACATTTGACCATGTGAGAAAAACTTGGTTTTGCTACCTTGTATTCCTGCGTTAGATGAAGTCTCCCTTTGCGACTTAGTTAACGTCATTGCGAAATAGACTCTGACCCGACTTTGCAATCATTTCAACGTAAACAGACAGTGGCTTGGAATCAATGGTATGTGAAGTATACACACAGACTCCCCAATACCACATCCAGTCATTATGTCCGCCTCTATGGCATATCTGTGTAGAGCACGAACTCAGAGTCGTGTCCCGTTGCACAGTTTTTGGGCACTCATGTTTCGTAACATGAAATTTGTTACTGTTACTAAATTGTAGCATGATTGGTGCTCTACTTTAAGTTTTTACTCATGAGCAGGCAGTCCAGGAGAAATAAATTCAGAGTCAAGAAATTCAATTAGATAATGAACTGCTTCTTCGTCACTAATCCAATCTCTTTACTGACTTGTAAGTTCTTTCCTCGGCTTCATATAGCGTAAGAACTTGTTTGTTGATTTTTCCTCCCTGTTCATATTAAGAGTTGAGAATTGCTCGTTTACAAAACATTTATTCTCAATAGATAGTACATCCTTAACTCTGTGAAACACCATTTCAATGATGTCAAATACGCAATATATTCATATGCTCAATTGAAATTAAAATCAACTAACAATACCTACTTGCCACACCTGTGTATTTTCAAAACAAACTTGTCTGTGAAGTTAGGAAAATACAGCTAAAAGCCCCATAACTTCGCTTCTGTACTGAATTAATAATCTATTTAGAGCCCATATTTTAAGTTAGGCACACACAAATCCAGTGTCAATGTTTCAGCTCGCTATGTCTTATGGTGGCTGAGTTTACTTGTGACAAACATTTTTGCGTTAAACGTCCATAACTTCACTTCTACGTTGAATTTCCAATCAATTCAGAGCCTATATTTTAAGTTAGACCTACACAAATCTACTGTAAAAGTTTCAGCTTTATATGTCTTATGGTAGCTGAGTTTACCTGTGACAAAGTTTTGCGGACAAACCGACAAACCGACAAACCGACAAACTGACAAACCGACAGAAATTTTTCTAAGGGTGGATTCGGTTTCTCCAATGTATGAAACGTAAAGAAAACTTGAAATGAGTCAGTTCTAAGCAATGTACAGACAAAATCATTATTTTATTTATAAAGATATATCAAATAGACATGAAGAAGATAGGTCGTATTAACTTCATTTTAATTTATCTGGATATAAATTTATAACGTATAAATGAAACTAATAATTTGATGTATAAGAGAAAATAAAATGGATTACAGGAATTATTTATCGAAGATATATAGGGTATTATTGGCGGCAGGGGCTAACTCGATCAGGAGACTGCGCGGATTATCTTAGTCTCTCCAATATAGTAACAATTCCGTCCCCACAATCGACTCCTTTTACAAATCCTTGGCCTGCATACAAGGGATTTATTTTATCACTAACAAAATAATCTTCTGCAATAAAAAAAAAAAAATTGCTATATTGTGTTCCTTCTTGCCTTTTATCCAGTAATCGGTTTGTCAGACGTTGTAGATAGATGGAGAGGAGAATTTTGGGGAAAAACTGTATGAAGCTTCTATACAGAAGGCAGTGATGAAAACGGCAAAACAGTCAACAATCGACTGTGCAATTGATAAAGAAGACACCAGTTTGTAGAGTGGTGTGGGTTGACGGGAGGTAGGAAAGTAGATTTACTTCTTTCCTTAAACACTTTTATTTTTTTTTTTATCTTCTTTTCAGTGATTTAAAAGGTCCCCTAATATTTACTGTTTTTTTTAAGATTTCAATATGTTTTAAGTATTATTTGATTCAAATTGAAATAAACTTGAATAGAATCGAGGGAATATAAAATATATGTATGTAATTTTTAAACTTCAAATGTTGTTTGAAGTTTTCAAATTTGAAGTTGTTTGTTGCTTTTAAAATTAGTTGAGGTCTAATGATTTTAAACTAGTCCTTTTGCCGACGTTTCGACACATATTTATGTCATCTTCAGGGCTACAACATGATTGTTTTACAATTAGCACTACTATTACAACTATAATGAGTTATTTCGACTATGGATTTCCTTTTTTACTTTACTATAAGTAAAGTATAGTGATCGTGAAAAAATTCGATCTCGAGATTTTGACGGAATTACATGTTTTGAGGTCCCAGAAGTCGTTTTATGACGTTTTTACGATGATGTCTGTGTGTGTGTGGGTGGGTAGGTGGGTGCGTGGGTGGGTGGGTGCGTGTGTTAGCATTGCTTGTCACCACGCTACGGTCCAGAATCTTTGATGGATCAAGTTGATATTTTACACAAAAATGGGCCCCATAAAGACGAAGATCCCTATTGTTTGGGAAGAATTATGCATGATGGGAAAGTCACTTTTTTTGCCAAAAACCGTTTTTTTTTTAAAACATTTATTTCTCTTAAACTGATAACCCTACAGTTTTGAAATTTTGACATTATCTTTGAAATTACAAATGGAACAAAGGAAAAATATATTCAGAATTTTAAATCAACAGGAAATATTTTTTTTTCAATAAAATGTACAAATTTTGACTTATAATTCAATCTCAAACCTTGTGAGAGCGATACAAGCCATACTGTTTGACGGACAAGAATGAAACTATGCCTACAAATAGAACATTATATGGATAATGAGTTGAGATATTTTTTTCTAAAATTACATTCGCTAAAGGGGCGTTACAGTACGATTTGTGTTTTCAGAAAATGTTTTTTTGACGCTAAACGGCTCGTTAAAAAATAATGAAAATTTGACCAAAAATGGAACAAAAAATTAGCGATTCATAAAAAAAAATCATGAAGTTTCAATTACGGGAAAGAGTAATAACGATATAAAAACTCTTTGTTTATCCTAGACTAAGAGATCACCTGCTATACTTGCCGATTTTTTTGTGTTTTTTTACATTGTTTACATTGACTTAGAAATTTTTTGAGCGAATCCACTGAGATAAAATTGATGTTTCTAATGGAAAAATGAAAATATATTATTGACTTATAAGAGATGTAAGAGGAATAATATTGTGCAGGTAAATGATAACAATCATTAAAAAAAAATTCGTATATATGTTATTTGACAAAGGGGAAGGAAAATGATCTTATTAAATACTAAGAAGCCATAAAATTCCCATTCTAATAATTCTGTTAAAAACCAAAAATGTAAAAGATAATTCAAAATTGAAATCTTTCGTTTAGAGATTAATAACTGTAATTATCGTACATCTTTAATTAACAAATCACCTTAAAACAACATTTTCTTCGCTGTTTAAGATGTTTTTCAGAGAAAAAAGGGTATTTTACTTTTTCAAATTTGAAAATTTTACATTAATATTCAATGTAGAAGGATGTCAAGTAAACGATGTAAGAAATCTACTGGCTATTTGAACAATAGCCATGTTCTCTTTTAGGATAATATTTCGTGTCAAGAAATGTTCAAATTGGTTTTTCAAAAATGTTATTACTGCTGTAGTTATACTAATGAAATTATTTGCAAATAATAAATTATTTGTGATGTACACAAAATAAGCTCTTAAATTGATATGTCTTTCAATCACTATCTGTACTAACTCACGAATGCAATGCTAATAATTATATCCCATTTAGATATTTATGTTGTGCTTAAATGATACGTTATGTTTTATATAATCAAGAAATTTGACATTGAGTTACTTATAGTAAAGTAGAGTGTAGGCCACTCCAGATTTTTTTTTTCTTTAATTTAATAGTTAAATTAAATTCAGATTAAATGTACTAGATACATTCAATATTCAAAACAAAAATTTGATGAAGAAAGAAAGGGTGTATTTTTATTAAATCATATTTTTACTACTTTCCTGTATAGGGAAGGTAACGTGGTTGCTTCTGAACAGGTAGAACCAGGGTTCAATACTCACTTTCATCTTCGATTTATTTATACAGGAGGGGAATAAATCTGATGTTGTCATCCCTCAGAGACTACTTTAAGCCGTTGGTCCCGATCCTATACGACATCAGGTACTTGTTAAAGGTCTCTGCTATAAATTCATTTGCGATAGGCAAAATTTAAGATGTATTGGAAGAAGGTTTAGGTTAGGTTCCGATGTTTGTCCCACGGGAGAATACACAAAGTCCAAAGATTGGTCCTTTGTGATACAATATAATGAACATTCTGCATTGAATGTCCTCAATTTTTCCTAAAATGGCATATCAAGGGGAGATGGAGGGGAGGGGTGGTTTCATCCCGGGCAGCACTTGCCAGGGGGTGGCATTTTGAGGGTGTACAAATAAAAAATAGAAGACAATTAAAATCATAAAAAGCTAACAAAAAACGTGAAATTTTATACAGAAATAAGTTTTTAAGGTCGTAATTGTTTTTATGTGTGTAATACTGTTTTAAAATAAATTTTCCAGCTGTAATATTTGTAAATTAAAAATAAATGGTTTTAAATTATTCAAAACTATATTTTTAAAACGATATAAGTTTATTATATTTGTTTGCGTAGACAGTTAATTTAATGTACATATTTTTTCATGATTTGAATTATACGTTTTTGTTTTGAAAAAGTTTTGGTTTTCTTTGATTATGACTCGATATGTTACGAGTATATAATAAGATGAATGTCTGAGACTAATAAGAGCAGTCTAGAATTAGATCATTGATTGTAATGATCATTTTGAGCAGTCTAAAATTAGATCATTGGTTGTAATGATCATTTTGAGAGCTTTCTGAAAAGATGAAAGTTTAACAGTTGTCTAAAATTAGATCATTGATTGTAATAATCATTATGAGCAGTCTAAAATTAGATCATTGATTGTAATAATCATTATGAGCAGTCTAAAATTAGATCATTGATTGTAATAATCATTTTGTGGACATACTAGGAATTGTGAAAGTTAATTATCGCATTATCGAAGGCCAGTGTTTTGGGTGGGGGGGATCTTACGACCGCACCGGGCGGCAAAAATAGTTGCTACTATCAAAAACGTTTGCCTAACTCAATTGTATATAGGGTAACGATCTTTAATGAGGATCTACCATCGTACAAATTACAAGTAATTATATTAGAAGTACCATTTATTTTTAATTCACTCCGGTAATTATACAAATATACGATCGAATCAATAACTCGAACTTAAATTAACTTTGATTAACTTAGATCACATATTAGTTTTTATGTTGCTACAGTCCTGTATTTATATAGCCTACATTATTTTCATTAATAAACTTCCTTTTTCATCATAGTGGGATTAAAAACAAAAATTATCTTTATTTTTTCACTAGTCAAAATAAATCATACAAATCATTTTTTTTTAAAAAATAAAAGAATTTTTTACAACAACATTTTTATATATTAGTTTATGTTTTATATTATGAGATTATCAATATTCCTATAACTGTTCTTTATATTAATATCTGACAAAAAAAAAAAAACAGGTTGAAATGGTAAATTAAGTAAGATTTTTTTTTCGAAGAATAGCATGAAGCTTTGAAACAGAAATTGCCTTGATTCCTGGAAAAGCAATAATGTTTCTCCTTTAATAATTAAATAAAATCTCAGTCAATTAAAGTTTTATTAATGTTAAATTAAATTACAAAAGTATAAAGGACAATATTTTTGTTAGTTTCATACTTTTAGATCAGATGTTAATATTATCATAAATATTCTTTGTATTGGTATCCGAAGAAATGAAACAGGAGAATAATACAAGACAATATATCATTTATTGTTTTCTCTGGACCAACCCTTCAGCACCACATCCTTTAGTGTCTTCCTGATGATGAACACAAACTGTTCGATACGCGTTGTTCTTGTTGAATAAAACTTTATTTGTGTGGAGACTTTTGTTTGTTTACCCATTTTACCTCAAAATGAGTAAATACCAAACAATTACGGATTGCACAAATAATGATTTATAATACAATATACTGATAATTCTAATAAAGAGAAGTGGATCTGTGTTAAGCAATTTTATATTTTTTATATTTGTTTGTTGGAGCAACTAAGAAAAGCGTTGCTTAATAATTTATACTAATTTTAGTATTCAGGTAATTTATATTAACTCATACTTCTGCAGTTTGTTATAGTGTGGTATTTTACTCATATTGGGGGATTTAAAAAAAAAAGAAAAAAATGTATTCATGTTTCAGTACGCATCATGTTTTATTAAGGTTCAGGATTAATTAAATCATTTTTTATATTAATTACCTTGTTAAAAATCCTCAATTTTGCAATTTAACATTTATGTATTGTATTTAATTTCAAATAATTTACTTTGATATTCTCAAAGCTCACAGATGTGTAGTTTTTTTTTTAGATGTAAACCTGAAGAAGAACACTAAGTGTTCGAAACGCGTTGTTAGTTTCATATTAAACACTTTTTTTGTATGTAGACCTAATTTTCGCAAATTCCTAATTTATATTATTTTTATATCATAGGTATATATATTTAAATTTCAGAATCAAACAAGAGTAACACACAGAGTGAAGAAACACAATAACTCGATTTCTTGGTAAATCTGTTTTCAGGAAAAAAGAGGAGGGGGACCAATGACGCTGCAAACACAATGGCTCACTACTGTTTTAAAATGTACTCAGTGAATATTTCAAATGTAATGCATTTTTATAGTGAAACATGGAAAAAAACCTATTCTGTTTTATTTATTTTTTTTTTTAGTAAGGAGGTGAGATACATATATGCACGTAGTGCTGGGCTTCCAAATAAGCTAGAATACCAGCTAAAACACCCTCTTTTCTTCTAGGACACTAACCTGGAACCGTTTATCACATTATCTCAGACTAGGCCATTCCTTTCCTTAGGTAAGGCAGCCTCTTATAAATACTCTTCTAAGCTTAATTTTAAGTTCATTTATCTTAAGACGCTTTGCTCTGAAGCTCACATGCTCTGAAGATTCCTCACCAGATACATAAAGGCATTCAAAAGAGGAAAGTTGTACAACATTAGCTGTAATCCTAAGCAAAAGAGGATTGCTTAACCCAGGCGTGGGGAACCCGCGGCCTTAAGACCGCATGTAGCCTTCTACAGTTTGTTGAGAAAAATGTTTCAAAATATAAAGAATTACAATTATGGTAATAAAGACAAAAAAATTCTGGCATTTAGGAAGAAGACTATTCATTAATCATTGCTTGAAAAGTCTAAGCTTATGGAAAATAATTTTCCTGGGTTAACAAATGTAATAAACGAAGGCAGTAAGGACACTATTGAATCTTTTGAAAGATGCAAAACAGATTTAGATGTACTGATCTAGTAATATAATGATAGATCAAGTATTTTACAATATAACTATTATATAAGAATTTGCTTATCTATTCTTGGTGGCCTTTTGGGGAAGTGGACGGTGCTAAAATGGCCTTTACTCCAAGAAAGGTTCCCCTGGCTTAACCTAACCATCTTGATAATCATTGATTTTGATGAAGGTAGGTAGCTTATATAAATCAAGTCCATTTCTGTATAAATTATTTTTATTGAAAATTATAACCAATTAAAATTAATGATATAATAAATAAGTTATAAAGCTTCAAACTTACGATGTTTGATTTATAAAATGTCAAAAACAGTTTTAGTAATGGTATAAGTAAAGTTGCAAGTTGAAGACAATTAAAGGTTGAATCGGATATTTAGGCATTTTCAAAAAGAGGGGGGTTGGGAAAACGTCTCGCGTACCAGTGGGAGAAGGGGATCAAGTGTACACACAAGGGGATTGGGGGAGACTCCTAGGGCTGCATAGTCGGCTCAAACTTTCCCTCTAACTTTCAACAGAAAGCAAGCCGTTCACTCGTGTCTCCTAAACAATACTAACAATTCGTAAGTCTTCACAACCAGTTTGCCCTGTCATTAGATCTTCCATATTCCCCTTTCTACTTTCTCTACAGCATTTTTTTTTTCATTTTTCGATTTTTTTTTTTTTTTGTTTAGAGACAAGAAAGTATAATCGCTATTATTGTTTTAAAAAATAATAAATATTACTTTCGGAGAACGGAAAGAGTAACGCCAAAGTATAATTCAAATAAAAGTAATAAAATTAAAAAATTATGAGAAATAAATAATAAATTGAAGAAACGTACAAAAAAATTTAAAAAAAAAAATAAAAAATAATTTCCAACAATATGCTAATCAAAAAAGATCCATTATTTGTGAAATCTGTTATAGTGTGGAATTTACTCATATTCAATTGGTAGAATTCTCTACATTATATCTTGTCGTTCACATTGTACCATCGCTAGGGGTGTAAAATATCGTATTTTCTTTTCTTTGTGGATGTAATTTTTGAAATCCTTCAATATTAAAAATGATCAATGAATATTAAGAAAAACTTCAATATTGATATACATGGAAGTACTTCCGTATAATTTTACTACTTATATATAATTTTTGTTTAAATATATATATATATCAATGATTAAACCACAATAAGAATGGGAAAACAAGACTAAGATCTTTCAACCGTAACAAGCGGTCTTCGTCAGAGTCAAAAACCCAACTGAACACTAGATGCAGAAAACATCTGGTGAGGAGTTGAGAAGAGTGGGAGGGAAAAGTGGTATTTTAAAGGGTGAAAGCACAGGAAAGGACTAATGTCCAGAAAGGGATGTTTGGGGAAACAAAGGAGGAGTTTTCTGCATCTAGTGTTCAGTTGGGTTTTTGACTCTGACGAAGACCGCTTGTTAGGGTTGAAAGATCTTAGTCTTGTTTTCCCATTCTTATTGTGGTTTAATCATTGATTGTTGTTTCACGTATTTATGTGAAATCTTTATATATATATATATATATATATATATATAAATATATATATATATATATATATATAATATATAATTACTGTGAAAACCCAAATCAGTTAGGTTTTTTACTCTGATGAAGACCGCTTGTTACGGTTGAAAGATCTTAGTCTGGTTTTCCCATTTTCTTATTGTGGTTTGATCATTGATTGTTGTTTCACGTGTTTATGTGAAATCTATATATATATATATATACCTCATTAAATATCTTGCCAATATTAAGTTTAGTATGTTTCCTACATACCTTTTCAAAGTTTCGAATACTACTTTTCCATCTTTGTGGTATCATATAATTATTGGCAAGATATTTAATGAGGTATGTTTAAAAGAAGGTCTGCTCCCAAAGTATACCAATATATATATATATATATATATATATATATATATATATAACAGATTCAATAATATATCGACCGTTTGATAGAATAGGAGTGTTCTCTAATCGGGATTCGGTCAATTTTCTAGCATAAAAAATCAAACTCTCGTGGCCAACGTTTCGGTTTTATTTAAAACCTTTTTCATAGGCCTACAAACAAAGGATAATAAGAAATCACATATCAACATCAAACATATACACAATATGAAAATTGATGGTTACAACTTATGAATATTACAAGTAGAAATATTTCAAAGATACATAAAACAATATTACTTACAGAAGTAAGAATTTTTTAACTAAGAAAATGAAATTTACATTATTTAAAGGAACAACAATGTTAACCGGACAAAACCTTCGACTAGACTAATAAGATAGCATTACAAATAACCTCAACACTGTTCACTCAAGGGAACTAAATAAATCAAATTTCACTAAAACTCAGCGCAACACTCCAGAAAAAATATTACTTAAATTCGTAATATCACTTCTATGATTAATCGATCTAGATCCTTTTTAATATATAACATCTCAAGTGTCTTCCTTCTTTGCTCATCTATTTCTATCATAAGTAATGCTATCTTATTAGTCTAGTCGAAGGTTTTGTCCGGTTAACATTGTTGTTCCTTTAAATAATGTAAATTTCATTTTCTTAGTTAAAAAATTCTTACTTCTGTAAGTAATATTGTTTTATGTATCTTTGAAATATTTCTACTTGTAATATTCATAAGTTGTAACCATCTATTTTCATATTGTGTATATGTTTGATGTTGATATGAGATTTCTTATTATACTTTGTTTGTAGGCTTATGAAAAAGGTTTTAAATAAAACCAAAACGTTGGCAACGAGAGTTTAATTTTTTATCCTGGAAAACTGACCGAACCCCGATTAGAGAACACACCTATATATATATATATATATATATATATATATATAAAATTCAATAATATATCAACCGTTGGATAGAATAGGTGTATAATGTAATCGGGATTCGGTCAATTTTCCAGGATCAAAATCAAACTCTCAATGCCGACGTTTCGGTTTTATTTAAAACCTTTTTCATAGGCAGAAGTCAGAATTTTTGAATTAGAAAAATGATGAAATTTACATTATATAAAATGAAGTAACAATAGATAGTTAGTGAACTAACATCTTAACTGGTCAAAAACTTGGACCAGACTGGACTGGTCTTGGACAGTCTGGTCCAAGTTTTTGACCAGTTAAGATGTTAGTTCACTAACTATCTATTGTTACTTCATTTTATATAATGTAAATTTCATCATTTTTCTAATTCAAAAATTCTGACTTCTGCCTATGAAAAAGGTTTTAAATAAAACCGAAACGTCGGCATTGAGAGTTTGATTTTGATCCTGGAAAATTGACCGAATCCCGATTACATTATACACCTATATATATATATATATATATATATATATATATATATATATATATATATATATAACTAGATTCACAAAAAGAGCACACAGAAAATGTATCACAGAAAGTCAATACTAGATTTCGACGGCTTCGTCTTCAGGAAATAGATATGAGACGCTCCAAAGACAGGTAACGACTGTCTTTTAGTCGGATCGACTCATATCTATCTTACTGATGACGAGACCATCGAAATATTGTATTGAGTTTTTGTGATTTCTTTTATGAGTGTTCTTTTTGTAATCTAGTTTATTTAGTTCGTGGAATCATTTCATTTAATTGGTTATATATCTGTCTTACCTCCTGAATCATTGTTGTAGACGTCTCACCGGTTTTGCACGTAGTACATCTTCATGTTGGACTGATCGTAGTCAAAGAATCCTGAATCAAAGAAAATTACTGATGTTATCAAATGAGATGTTATCACACTGAATTTATCTGACCAACTTAATAGATGGAATAACCCTATACTGGTCAAAAGTTAACAGGTTTCCTCTATGTTTATTCAGAATCAAAGTAAGTGAATTTTCCCTCCCCAAAATATTTGAAGTGAGATTTGTACGCAAAACGTACTCTCATAGTTCTAATTCTCTCGATTTAACGGGTATCGAAGAAATAGGGTTAAAATGTTTTGTGCTGGTCAATGTTAGAGGTAACAAAGTAGCTTACTTGATCAGATGTGTTACACTGTCAATAGATTCAGAGGTGATAATCAGAGGAGATGTAATGGATGGCTGTTTAGCAAATCCCCCCCCCCCCCCCCCCGATGTGCCTTCACCTTGTCGTGGTGGGGGGGCTTAACATGCCTGAGTGGTTGGTACCTCTCATGGCATGAACTAAGAAAGGCACAACCAGGGCGGATTATTATCTTGAGGTCGGTGTCAGAGGGTGGAAAGTCCACTCAATGTTCGCAGGCTTGGGGGACTGTCCGTCCTTACAGGTCTTATGTGGCTAACACTTGTCTCTAGCAACACACACACGCACAACACACACACACACACACACACACACACACACACACACACACACACACACACACACACACACACACACAAAATAAAAAAAACGTCAAAAAAGACTTCTGGGAGCTCAGAACATGTAAATCTATAAAAATTTAGAAATAGAATTTTTTTTCATTTTACTATAACTTACGTAAAATAAAGTAAAAACGCGTTATGCTACTACAAAAAGAACTCAATAGTTGTCATTTTTAATGTAATTGTACTCTTCTTATTAGAATATTTATGTTTATGAAGTATTCTAAGTAAGACAATATTTAAAAATAATATTTTAATGTTATTAAATCACAGGAGAATTGGCTCAAACAGTAGGGTTTTGTCTCATGAATAACGAAAAAGTACTCTTCCTGGAATGTAATATTGCATGATATTCAATATCATTACAAAAATACCCAAACTAGAAGCCAAAAAAAAAATTGGGTTCTTAAACAAACCAAAAACTATATATCTGATATTAAGATTTGTTAAGAAATATAAATTATTTCTGAGCCAATTCCAATAAATATTTATTGACCTGATAAGTGTAGCAGGTTATCGGCTTTTTTAACACCTTTATTCAGAAATATTTTGTACAACAAGCATATGTAGTAAAAGCAACACAACAGCTTTGATATACATGAGTAAAGAGTCAGTTTTTCTTAGTAGATTTTTCAGTTTTTATTACTGCAGCACTTTTTGAATTAAACGAAATATCTTGTAATTTTTTTCATGTACAATATTCATTTTACATTAAAGTTTTTGACAACATTTCATCGTTCTATAGCGAGTTCTTTCTAGTTTAAAAAAAAATCCCTGAAATAATAAAATATACCACATTGTCCTTTTGTGCCCATGTAATTTCAACAAAAAAATATTTAGCTCATCTTTTTAAAAGTTGTTATTTTTGGGATAATTATTTTATGACCGATCCATCAAAAAGTGTGAGCTGTATTGTTTCTAAAATTTTTAAAATAAAAAAATTTTGCATTTATTGTAAACTGACGTTTAGGTTTTTGAGAAAATTTCGTTTTCAGGTAATACTGTTATCAGTTTTATAATTATTTCTGTAATTCAATACTCTACAGATACGAGTTTATAAGGAAAGAAATATTATCCAAAATGTCTTTTTTGTTAAATAGTAATTTTTATGATGTAAATAGCTTAAATACACTAAGAGATACATTTATCAAAGCGCATAAATCTATGTAAAATATGAAATTTTTACATCAAACAATGGGGTCTGCGATGAACTATCAACGTTTGGACACACACACGCGCACACATACTTTGAGACCTCAATAACTTGCATAAATGGCAAACATTTATAAATTTATAAAACTGAAATTCAAATTTTATATAATTTAATAATTTCATTGATGTTTTATTTATTTATGTAATAAAATAAATGCTCTTTTTTATTTTTAAATGATTTTTTGTTTTGCTAAATATACTTACTGTGTATATATCTTGAATCATGTTAAGAATACTACTATATCAAGGGCTTGATGCCATATAAGAGTCTTGTTTTCATGACTTAATAACAAGAAACAGCAGTAGCAGTTATTCCTGTTAATCACATTCAGTGAATGAATTTTATTAACTGTCACTATAATTTCTTAACACTGAGTGACACAAGGGGTCACTATATTTATAAATGCTTATTATATAAATTATTATACTTATTTTTAAATTAGAATAATAATTTAAAAATAATTATATATTAATTTCATAAATTGAAAATCTCATGGTAAATATTACAAATTTTTTATTTATTGATGAAATAAATAAAATATTTATCAATTTAGCATTTGAGTTTGGTGAAGATGACAATTTCTATATTGGCCAGTATTTGAGATGAAAGACAAAGAAGTAATGGCCAGGGCTAACAAGGGCTCAAAAGGTAACAAAGGGAGACTTTGTAATAAAACACCTTGAGCCGGCCCAGGAAGGAAGTGTAACGCAATATCCTTACTCCTTTAGGCATTATTAAGCCGAGCCCAGCATTTCACCAAATATCATATTAAACTTATATTTCTTATTATTTCATTGATATCAATGTATTTTTATAGGTATTTATAATTACTAATTATAAAGAAAAAAATGGTTTGGCAAAGATTAATTTTTTTAAACATTAGTTCAGTTCCCTATCAGTAAAATACTCCTCCTCTTATATAGATTTAGCTTTAAAGAGTGCTAAGAATACTTTTTCTAATATTTCAACAGAGCCTCGTTCATTGTCAAATTCTATAGTTTTACCGTATCATGAGTCATTGGACCCTCTTCCTATGCTAGCACGACAACTTGATTTTAATATAGTGTTTTCTAATCGTAATAGCATGGCAATAAGGTAATAAAAAACTCTCCTAGGGAATTGGAGTCCGGAAGTATTTATAAAATTCCGTTCAAAAATTGCTATGAAATGTATATCGGTCAACTGGTAAATTTTTAAAGACACGTGTAAAACAACACCAATACAACGTAAGAAGACAGGAAAAAAGTAGCGCCTTATTCTTGCATATAAATAATGAAAATCATCATGTTGATTGGACAGGAGCTAAATTTATTGCCTATAAAAAATCGAAATGTTAAAACAAAATTATCTATGTTGTTAAGAAATATTATCGAATCTTCTCTAATTAAATTTAATAGATCAAATATCATAAACATTAGTAACGGTCTCTTCAAACTTGATACTTTCTTGATGAGGGCAATAGCCTCTTCTAAGAGTGTTGACAGCTAGCGGATATTTTATTACTCTTCCTTACTGAACTCCTTTGTGTTCCAAACATCCCTCTCTGGAAATGTATAATTCTCTGGAAACATCCCTTTCCTGCAGTTTATACCTTTTTTAAATACCACTCTTCCCTCCCAGTCTTCTTAAACCCTCACCAGATCTTTCTGCATCTAGTGTTTCAGTTGGGTTTTTGACTCTAACGAAGACTGCTTGTTATGGTTGAAAGATCTTAGTCTTTTTTTCCTACTTCATATTGTGGTTTGATCATTGATTGTTATTTCACGTGTTTTTGTAAAATCTTGTATATATATATATATTAAATACAATATAAAATCGGAAAGACGATCCAAACTGGACACAATGAGAGTTTAAAATTGGAGAAAAGTAACACAGAGTAAAGAAACAAACTTATAAACTCAAATTTTGGGGCAATCCGTCTTCAGGGGAAAAGAGAAATGGTGATGAAGCACGTTGTAGGCAAAATGGCAAGAACCGACCCTGTAGCCGCCAGAGCTGCTCCTCGAGGGTTATTTCGACAAAGAAGTAGCCATCTATGAAAAAGGATTAACTTTGAGAGCTTCTGAAGAAACCCGCATTTGGTTACTTAATGTCCATTCCTCACCTGGTTTAAACCTTAAACAGTAGATTTATTTATTTTTTAAATGATTTTTTATTATTTTTATATATTTTTTATTTTTATAATTATTAACTTTATTATTATATTTCGTTTTATTTTTTATTTATTTATTTTCAGTTTGAAGACTGTCCTTATAATTCTGTTTCTTATACTTCTATTCTATCCTCTATTTCTTTCTCTCCTTATATTTATCTTTTTTTTTCTCTCTGTCTCCACTATCTCTAATATGATGCTTAAACTCGAAAACGGTGGAACGGTGTCGATAACGGTGGACCAGTACAGGACAGTGCTACGACTGCTTTGGAACTGAAACTACTCACTCAACTCTCCCCCATCCGTCTTGAATGAAGGCCTCTTCTTCTTCTCTTCTAGTCTCTGCCAGATCGAAATATTGGAAGTATATTTCGACAGGCGTCATCACCACCATGTAGCAGCAGCTGTCAGCTGTCAGGTAGCCAATACTTCATCTCGAATTGAAAAAAAACTTTATATTAACCCATATTTCATAAATGATTTCAAGTTAGCAATAATACTCCGTTTAAATTTAGGAAATTAAAAAAAACACTTCAAAAGTGTTTTTAAAACACTTAAAAACAAATACCTGGTAAGCTTATGGTAATCTATTTGACATAACAGCTAGGTTGTTACACCTCCTGCTGGAACAACAAATGAATTTACTTGATAGTGTACCATCTGATGAAGATGAGAAAAAAGAGTTTGGTTTCTTAAAAGATGCTCTAAGTTTCTTAATAAGAAGAAAGTGTATGAAAATTGGGTGAAGTGTCAATTTTTGTGGAATATATCTTCCGCAGATACTATCAGCAAATCTAGTAGTAAATATTTTGATTTATAACTCTTTGTGGTACTCAGGAAAATACTACAACAACTACAGAAGAAGCAACATTAGACAAGAACTTAGTAAAAGTGAAGAGGTAAGCAACTGCAGAGAAGAGATTTTCAACTGAAGTCAAGAGTCAGAAAAGGATGTGACCACCGACTGTTAGGTAACCATTTTATGGTGGTGGCGGAAAAGCTCTTCATATAATTTTGTGGGTTGTTTAAATTTGTATCTTTTACCTGTCGTATTTACATATCATAATCGAAATTAAGACCATAAATATGCAATATTTTTTAATGAAGAACGTATAATCATTTTGTGGTACTATTTCTTATAGAATATATTTTCACTATAAAATCGAAAAGTCGATCCAAACTGGACACAACACGAGTTTAAAATTGAAGAAAAGTAAGACACGCAGTAAAGAAACACACTTGCAAACTCAAATTTTTGGGCAATACGTGTTTAAAAGAAAAGAGACAAGGAGTCTTCCTCCTGAAGACAGATTGCCTGAAAATTTGAGTTTGTGAGTATGTTTCTTTGCTCTATGTGTTATTTTTCTTCAATTATGAACTCGTTATAAAATATATGTTTCTTTTTATATTTCGAGCATATCTGTCCTCCAACAAATTGTGTAACATATCTGAGCTTTTATTATATTCGCATGAGGTTGCCACTTCTTAATTATGGTATGTCAAATAAGTTCCATTTCTAATTGGTTCTTAAAAATATTATTCTTATAGAATAGTTTAGAATTAATTATTTCATTTCTCAAAAAAAAATCAACATTACAGTAGATTAATCTACGCTGAAAATAACTCTAGCTTGATATGTGAAAGTTCACTTGCACTATTCTCTGTACAAATTATTTCTTTCAAATTCCAGTGTATCTGTTCTCAAAGGAATTTTATACGACATCCTGTATCTGGATGAGGTTACCACATCTTTATTGTGGCAAATAAGATCCATTCATAATTCGTTCTTAATAATAATATTGCTTCTGAATAGTTTGAAATGAATTAATTCACCCGTCTAATGAAAGACTCTAATATAGATTAATCTACGCTCAAATTAACTCTAGCTGAATGTATAATTAAATACATTGTTATTTGAATCAATTAATCTTTTCCAAGCCAGTTAGCATCATTTTACTAAATTGTATCGAAAATGTTATCAACTCTTATAGCTCCAGAAACAAAACACGAATATTTTGATTAAAGGTCACCACTTCTTATTATACTTATATTAAAATTGATTATCAGGTAAAAAGATATATTTGTATAAATTGATAAAAGTGTTTTGTTCTGCTTACTGTAGTTTCAATTTCAGTCAGAAATTCAAATTTTCAGAAAATCTGTCTTCAGTTGGAATTTGTTGTAAAGTAAATTAATATTTTGTCATATAGTATTAATAGTAAGGTTGAGTTTAGGCCATATAGATATTTGTTTCTTTTTTTTCCATGGTGATGCCTGATATTATTAAGTAGGGAAAATACATTCTTAACTTGAGTATACAATCCAATTAATTAAAAGTTGAAATAGTAATATTGAGATAAATAATGATGAAAAAAAATTAAAGAAATAGTTTTATAGAAATAAACAATCAAGAAAAGTTAGAAGTGAATGTTGCAATAAAGGTATTATATTGGATAATGTATCGAGGGGGAGTGCAGGTGGGTGTCAGGGACAAATGAGTTTGGCAAGAAGAAGGATCTACAAGTAATCCTTCCACATCGAAGGCGATGAAACTTTGGCCTAACTCCCACCCCCTTTCTACACCCCCACACATGCTTGGTGTGGGTGGGCTTGAAAGGGCGAGGGGGGGAGGGGTGGGTCTTTGCGAAAACTCAAAAACAGTTCAACAAATGATTCTATAATGCTAACTCAAAACAGAACCAATCCAAGAGGGCTGAGATATTTTTGTGCAACCATCCCCCCCCCCCCCCGCCACTACCCCATTTTCTGCGGGTGGCAGATACTTTTAAGAAAAATATATATGTTGATGGAATTCATGGGAGTTTGTCTTGAAGAGCTGACGCCTGTGCTTAATGGGGTTACTATAAATATATGAGCGTGAATTTAAGTGATTCTGTTGAATTGCCTTTCTCAAATATTCTACCTTCAACATACTTTTCCACTTTACTGCAAATTGCTTATCTATCGGCTTATTTATTTTTACTTATATATATATATATGTATACTTAGTAAGTTTTCTCACTAACCTATTGTCAAAATTTCTATTGTAATTTCTTACTAATTGTGCTTTTTTATGTATGTTTATTGTTTGAATGATTGAATTATTTCTTATATTTCCTCTGTTTTGTAGGTTTATGAAAAAGGTTTTAAATAAAAACCGAAACGTTCGTAATGAGAGCTTTTTTGAACCTGAAGAACCGACCGAGCCCTGATAAACTTTAGTTTTGTTTCTATTCCCCGGTCGATACTTTTATCAGTATATATATATATATATATATATATATATATATACGAGTTCGAGATTAACAAAGAACAACACACAAAGTAGGGAAACACACTTACAGACTCAAATTTTCGGGTAATCCGTCTTCAGGAGAAAAGAGAATGGGAGACCAAGCACGTTGTAGGCGCAACGGCAAGTAACCCTTGCACGTTGCGTCTACAACGTGCTTGGTCTCCCATTCTCTTTTCTCCTGAAGACGGATTACCCGAAAATTTGAGTCTGTAAGTGTGTTTCCCTACTTTGTGTGTTGTTCTTTGTTAATCTCGAACTCGTATTGTGTCCAGTTTGGATCGTATTTCGTTTTATCAGTGAATATATATATATATATATATATATATGATGTATAAATATTATAAATATATATATATAATTAAATGAAACGGTCCAACGGACTTTTTAATAAAAACCAATTAAAAAAGATAGCACACAGGAATAAATCACTTCTATATTTCGACCATCATCGTCATCAGGAGACTCAGAGTCGCCGCTCTGACTTGCTGCGGCACTCTTCGCCTCCTGATGACGACGATGGTCGAAATATAGAAGTGAGTTATTCCTGTGTCTATCTGTGTGCTATCTTTTTTAATTGGTTTATATATATATATATATACCATGATAAACGAAAAACGGTCCGGCAGGACAAATAACAATTAAAATAAGCAGTGACACATAAACAGAAACACAACAAAGACTCACTTTTCAATATTTCGACCGTAATGGCGGTCGTCCTCAGGAGAAGAAGTGAATTGACGGAGGGACGACAGTCAACTGAAGAACTCACTGGGTGAGGGCTAAAGCAGTGCTGCCGCAAAGGAGACAAATAAAAAAGGAACTAGGAAGTCGAGAGCAAAAAAAAAATGTTTTTGAAAGGTAGAAAAAGGTTAAGAAAAGAAAGAATAAAGAAAATATATAGAACAATTAAAAAAAAAATAAAAAATATTAAAAAATAAATAAATAAAAAACTAACGATTTAAATTCAAGCCAGGTTTCGAGCGTGCCCCCAGGAGCCAAATGTTGGCTTCCTCAGAAGCTTTTAAAGTAACTTGTCTGTTATCACTGGGGACTTGTTTAAGAACTTGGACTGTGAAACAATCATTGAAACTGAGGTGGTGGGAATTAGCGTGAGTGGCGACAGGGAGACTGCTGCGTTTACCAACCGAAAGCCTGTGATTATTCATCCGAAGGTTCAGCATCGTAGATGCTAAACCAACGTAAAAAGCATCACATTGGGTGCATTTCAAGAGGTAAACACAGTCAGTGGAGATACAGGAGGAAGGACTGTGAATAGGGTAAGAATTAAGATTAGTTAGAGACTTAAATGAAGACCCAGAATCAACAATGGGACAGGTAAGACATCTCCGACGTCCACAACGTTGTAGGCCACCGCTGCTTTGGGGATTCTGAATAAGTTTGCCGGCCCGGTGGGAAAAAATATTTGAGAGATTGGGGGCTCTTCTAATGGAAATGCGGGGCAACTGGTTAAAAACTGAAACGGTAGAGGGGGAAGAGGAAAGGATAGGGTAAAGTTCTTTAATAAATTTTCTTAATTTATGGATACCAGGGAAATAATTTGTAAGAAGCGAAGCAGTAGTAGTGGGGACTTCCTAGTTCCTTTTTTATTTGTCTCCTTTGCGGCAGCACTGCTTTAGCCCTCACCCAGTGAGTTCTTCAGTTGACTGTCGTCCCTCCGTCAATTCACTTCTTCTCCTGAGGACGACCGCCATTACGGTCGAAATATTGAAAAGTGAGTCTTTGTTGTGTTTCTGTTTATGTGTCACTGCTTATTTTAATTTATATATATATATATATATATTAGTTTGCTTCTCAACGCGAGTACTTCGCACTTTCCCGATGACAACGGATGTCGAAATATCGAAGTGAGTTCTGTAATGTCTTTCTGTGTTCTTTGCTTTATGTTAAAGTTTATATATATTGGTGTACTTAGGGAGCACGCCTTCTTTTAAACATATTTCATTAAATTGCTTGTCTCTCTTTATCCTCTCGTATTTCCTCGATACTTTTTCTAATCTTCTTATTAAAGACTTCCATTGACAGGAATGAGCATAAACAAGCTCACCAAAAGATTTGCTTTTAAAGTTCATCAATATTTATTTTTACTGATAACTACACTAGACTAAAAATAAAAGAACTAATAACTACAAGAACGGAGTTATAAAGGCACTTATTCACAGAGCATACAAAACTTCATCCAGCTGGGCGCTCTTTTAGCAAACAGGAGAGAGACTGATAGAAGTATTGGTTAATAATGGTTACAGCAATAAGCAATATCATACATGTATGAGAGAATATATTAACAAAGTACAACGAAACAATGAAAGAGAACAAGAGGCCAATAACGAAGGAACAACCGATATGGTACAGTATAAAAACCAATACTCTAGGGCTTACAAAACCGATGAACGGATTTTAAAAACTATCATTAAGGCAAATACGATATGCCGGAACTCAAATGACCGATTGAAACTTAACACTTACTACAAGAGTTATAAGAAATGGCATGGCATGGTTATAAGAAATAACTCAATAAAGAAAGAAGCACTCCAGAGAACCAATGTAATATATAATTATACGTATAAAATTGGAAACTGTGAGTTCCAAGTATTAATTCTAATTACATTGATTCTACGACAACGGCATTTTCCAGGAGGTTAACCATGCATCTTGCAGCAGGAGCTCCCAAAGAGCACACATGGAATAACACACGTCACCATGTGAAGTTAACAAGATAAATGCTCAATAGTAATACCGAAATAATACCCAGCAGAATGACCTTAACAGACTTCTGATTATAGAGGCGCTGCACATCCTAGGCAAGAAACCATAATTAAATGCCCAGGCTAGTAGATTCAATAGGATTTTAAAGTTATATGGAGAAAAAAAGCGAGATGAAGAGTTGAAACTGCCAACCCAACTGTAGCCTCCAATAATAGTACTTTTCATTCTTAACATGTTTTTTGTAGTTTAATACCTTTGTAGTTTGTATTTAGATATTATTTATATTGTAAAATATACATTGTAATTACCATTAAATTAACCATTAAATATACATTGATAACCGGTCTGTTTTTATTTTTAGTGTAGTGTAGTTATCAGTAAAAATAAATATTGATGAACTTTAAAAGCAAATCTTTTGGTGAGCTTGTTTATGCTCATCCCTGTCAATGGAAGTCTTTAATAAGAAGATTAGAAAAAGTATCGAGGAAATATGAGAGAATAAAGATAGGCAAGCAATTTAATGAAATATATATAAAGATTTCAAATAAACACGTAAAATGATAATCAATCATCAAACCACAATATGTTTTCCCATTTTCATATTGTGGTTTGATCATTGATATATATATATATTTTCTAATCGCGACCACATATATTCAACACTATTTTCCTTTCATTTTCTATTTTCCAACACTATTTCTTTCTTAGGTTCATTTTAACGTCAAATAACTTCAAGCTAACGTTTCTTCTCTACTTGTAGACCATCTTCAAGGCTTGGTATTTTCCTATTAAAAAAAAAAAACTTTACATGACCTTTATATTCAACATAGTACTTTAATTAAGAGGCACTTATATTTATTTTATAAATGCATATGTTAAATTATGGGAACTATTAATTTATTTTTAGCTTCTGTTTGGAATAATTTATTTCTGACTTTATTTTTAATTATCGTAGTTATTTTTATCAATATATTGTTTCAGTTTCCTTATTTCTAAGGTCAATTATAACTTAATTAATATTTTTATTTGTACTCGTAGTATGATCAAAACTTTTATTTTCAATATATTTATTCTTAATTTTCTCAATAATTTCAGATTATAAATGGCAAACAGTGGTTCTTCCATTAAAATTATTTTTAATGCTGCTTCTATCAGTACATGAGATGCTTTCATCCATATCATAAAGCTTTTGCATTAAGTTAACACAAATGTAAGCTTTAAGAAAGTTTTTTCTGTCAATTTAAAGTTCATATTAGTTTTATTGATTAATCAAATTGAGTAATTATCCCTTTCCATATTACCTCTATTATTTCTATTTAGTTAAACATGCTTTCTTTTATTCATCTATCTTTTATTTATCTAATTCTCTTTTAGGTTTTCATTCATAATATTCATTACAAAGTCTCCATCTGATATAAATTAATCGGTCTAAGACTTTTATTAGTAGACATTTTGTTTGTTCCTGTTTGTTTCTTCCAATACAATGGGCTTATTTTGTTCTTTAGCCTTAGCTTATGTGTCTCTTGGATTGTCTTTTGTTAAGCTTAGATCAATAATGGAAAACAGAGACAATTTTGAAACGAAAAGGAAAAGAAATGAAAAAGAGCACATGAAAAAAAATAAAAAAACATTTGAAATATAAGGTTAGGTTACTAAGAAAATATATTATTAGAACCTCTTCTAATTTAATATTCATAATAAATTAGTAAATGTTTAATATGAAAATCTTGTATATACAGCTATCTACAGCTGAAATCATAAAAATGATATAAATAATGAGGTAAAGAAGATGAAAAAAATAATAGTTCTAAAGAATCAGTAAAAATAACAACGGCAACTCTTAAACGGAATTACTTTAAATTTAATAATAAATTCCACTTATCGAAAGATGGATTATGAATTGAATGTTCAACTTCAGCAACTTATCAAAAAAACTTCCCTTATAGGAATTAAAAATACTTTATGTAAACATGAAGAGGCTTTAGAATTCTCGTAAGAGATTTGTCAAAAAATAATATTTAATGTCAGAAAAATTCTATTTTACTTAGTTCATAATGCTCTTTTCCTACTTTAGTTCAATTACTTGTAATATATGTGTTAAGTATTCTTAAGTTATTTTAATTGATCTTCTTATTGTTACCTGTGCAAACACTCACCAACTTTAGTTAAATGGTTGTTCAAAGGGATAAATTTTTAATCAGATGACGTATTTTAATATCATCCTAACCTTGAGACTTCTAAAGATGTACGTATCAATCTTATTGTTACTAGAATAACTCCATTTCAATTCAGTTTTAAATTATTATTTATCTGTGTTGTTTAGCTTTTTGAAGTCAGTTTCTTGTTTTTAATTACATTTTTAATATAATTATTTCTAATTCTTTAATTTGTTTTTATTCTTCTTACTTGTTTTATGATTTTATTAAGTATTTGTTGTAAATACTTTTAATATTTAATTCCATATTTTTTTGTCCCTTCTTCTTCTTCCTGTACAAGTTGGCAAGACTTTTCTGTAATCTCAGAGAAGGAAGTCTACAATGGGTTTTACTCCTCTAGAGAATTTTTCTCTCCTTGTGACGACGAGTCGTCAAAATATTTTAAAGTATACTGGTCGTGAAAAAATTCGATCTCAAGATTTTGACAGAATCACTTGTTTTGAGGTCCCAGAAGTCGTTTTATTATGTTTTTTCGATGACATCTCTGTATGTATGGGTGGGTGGGTGAGTATGTATCTAAAGTTTGTGACCACGCCTACGGTCCAATATAATTGATGGTTCAAATTGATATATAACAAAAAAATGGGCCTCATATTGTAGAGGAGCCCTATTGTTTGAAAGAAATTATGCATGATGGAAAAGTCACTTTTTTTTGCCAATTAATGTGTTTTTGGACAACATTTTTTTCTTCCTAACTACTAATGTTGCAGTTATTAAATTTTGGCATTATCTTTAAGGCTGCAAATACATTTCCACGGCCAGTGAACATATTATATTAATTTTCTTTTCAATATTACAAGTTATATTAATATTAATTAATATATAATAATACAACATTAAGTATATATTATATTATTAGAGTTGTTTTGCAGTATTACTAATATTTTAAATTGTTTTGAACTCTATTAACCAATAAAGGTAATTATGTTAGAAAAACATTAGTTCTATAAAAAAAAAAAGTAATAACACTGTCCATTTTCGGTTTTTTTTTTACTTTGTTGCTTATTGCGTTTTTGTTTTCTGTTAGTTGTTTATTCTGTGGAGGTATTTGTTTATAGTAGTTTGATTTTTTCAATAAATTGTTTTCAGTTTCGGGAATTCCAAACAAATTTTGGCAAAACGTCGACTTTTAATTAGAAGTAATTCATTTTTTGACCTAATTAGCCAATTAGTAGATGGCTAATTTTGTATTTGAAGAATCACTGGTCGATAAGCTAAATTAATACGAATTATTAAACTGATTGGTCTTAATTCAGTACATTCTATTGATACTGTAATTACGTTATTATAACAGTGACTTCATATAGAAATTAATGGTTATCTTTTTCAGTATAAGATTTCCTTATCTAATATTTAAAGTTCGTGACCTTTATCTCAAGAAAAAATTAAGTGTTGCTTACTTTAATGAAATACTTAATACTATGTATGAAGTTTTCAAAATCACAAAAAAACCAGGTCAAATACCTGTTTCGGCAGAAATACGATAATATATGTATTTCAGGCTTTAATAATATGCCAAAAGTCATTTAGTTCTTTATCGTACCATTTGTTTGACGTTGAGACATATGGATTTGTTAAACACTGTCGATAAACTCCTACCAAGCAAAAAGTAGCAATATATAATTTAAAATATGTTTAGAAAACTTTCAAATGTCTAAATAGGTACAGATTTAAAAATTTTCTTGTCACTAGCACAATTATAAAAATAAAAATCTTGGTTAACTGCGCGCAGTCTTTCTTTTCACCATTTTCTTCATCACCACTTATTTTCCTGGTGCTCATAGGCTGCGCGCAGTTATCAAGGAGTTCTTCCTTGTACTTTCTTCTTTGACCTGTACCTCTTCTGTCTTCTGAGAGGCACCCTCTCTTTCATACCGTAACCCTGCTAATCTTAGATCTATCTTTTCTCATATTTCTTCTCCCAAGCCTTCCAATACTGCTGGTAGTATGGTACAATACGGAAGTCGTGGGTGTCTTACTTGTCCTACCATCAATCCCGTTTCTTCCTTTACCTCTTTCCTCAGCAAACGCACCTACCCTATCTCCTACAAGACCTCTTATACCTCTGGTAACTGCGTTTACTGTTTGGATTGCACCCAGTGTGATGCTTTTTATGTGGGTTTGGCTTCCTCTAAGCTAAGCCTGCGTATGAATAACCACAGGTCGTCTGTTGGTAAACGCAGTGACCTTCCAGTTGCTACTCATGCCAGTTCTCACGGACTCAGTTTTAATTACTGTTTCCGTGTACAGGTTCTGAGACAGATAACTGATAACAATTCGAACGTCACTCTGAAGGCTTCAGAAGAAGTTTTTATTAGTCTTCTGGGTGGTAGATCTGCTCCTGGGCTTAACCTCAATCGTTGATTATTCCTTTTATTTATTTTAGTCTCTTAGCGTATCTTTTGTTTACTTACTTATTTTTATTTTTGTTTCAGTTTTTTCACCTATGCTAATAGTTTTTGTTTTCATTCGTCATAATTTATTCTGTTTTTATTCTTTTATCAATCCTTACCTCCTTTCCCTCCATAAGTTGGCTACTTTTGTTCTGTGCTTCTTCGAGACCAACCGACCAGTCGTTGTCTGCCTGCGGAGTGTTTCGATTCTATCTTCCTGATGACGAGGACATCGAAATATAGTAGTGAGTTTCTGTTTCATTTCTGGTGTTCTTTGTGTCAATATCGAATATATATTGATATATACGAAGATACAAGATTTCACATAAACAAAATCAAATGAGTTTTTAACTTTGGGTGTTTGTCTCTGACAAAGACTCCTTGCAAAATAAACACGTCAAATATCAATGACATTCAAACTACAATGAGAAATGAGAAGTACAGGATGCCTTGTGAAAATTAGAATATGTATGTCCCAAGAAAGAAACTAGAAGAAGGAACAACATTTTTATATATATTAATTAGGTAAAATTATTTATTTCTTACTGTTTACTTTGCATTGTTTTATTTTATTGGGTATTTTCTTCTTTTTTTTTTCCAAGCTATATTGTCGCCTGTGTTTTCCAGCTATTTTGTTACCTACCTCCGGGTTAACTTTTAGGTTACCTTCTTATTCATTACTTTGTTTGCTCTCTGATGACATAAAATGAAAGGTTTCAGAACATTTACTTCTATTGTTTTCTTTTTTTCCTTGTGGTTTGAACATCATTGATTGCATCACACTGTTTTTTATTGTGGATTTTCCGCATATATATATATATATATATATATATATCAATGATCAAACCACAATAAGAAATGGGAAAACAAGACTGTTTTCCCATTTCTTATTGTGGTTTGATCATTGATTGTTGTTTCACGTGTTTATGTGAAATCTTTATATATGGGTGGGTTCATGCAACAATGGGTATGGTTCCTTCAACAATTCCTGCAGGAACTTCAGAAGAAGGGGAAACTCTTTACATTGCGAGAGCTGATCATAATGGAATTATTATTCCGGGAAAGTTGCATCCAAGTAAAAGATGTTGTTACATCTCTTATGGAGGACTAGAAATAGCTTATCAACAGTATGAAGTTTTGATTTTACAACAATGAAAATAAACAAGAATTTAATTCTTTTATAATATATATATATATATAACCAAATAGATGAAACGATTCTTCGATCTGAAAAACTAAAATTTTCAAAAGAACATACAGAAAAGAAGTCACTTGACTCACTACTATATTTCGATGTCCTCGTCGTCAGGAATAGATGTGAATAGCTCCAAAGGCTGATAACGACTCTCTCTCTCTCTCTCTCTCTCTCTCTTATATATATATATATATATATATATATACATATCCGTTGGGAACTTGATGTCACAATTTTCACCTCAATGTAATCCTTTCATTCCTTCATATTTAATATAGTGGTAATAAACAGTAGAAATTGTGTAATGAAGATCAATGTTAAAGAGAGATTTTTGGCAAATTTTTACCCTAATTAATATAAACGATTTTAATAAAAGTTTAATTTAAATGATCTTTGTGTTAGAAAACAAACAGTTTTAAAAATCAAGAAAGAATAAGGGTTTAGGAATCAGCACACTTTTCTATTATAGTTTCAATTTATAGTAAATTTTTTTTTCCATTTTTAGCTTCAGTATTTCCGGTTACAAGCTTGATGAGTGTTTGGAATTTATTGGGTTAATACTGCAATGATGTTGTTAGTATCCTGTGATTAGGAGCTGGGGGGAGAATTTAGTGTTAAGTGCGTGAACAGGATGAACCGCTGGGTCAATTAAGAGGGTGTGTGTGTGTATGGCCATGTTCGTGCTTTCTATCTGATATAACCTCCTTCAAATTTGTTTATCTAAATTATAGCCTGTTTAAATATGTTTTAGTTTTAAATTGAGACCCTTAACTAGATTTACAAATATGAAGACGTTTATTTGAAATATATTTATATTCAGTTTACATGTATTTTAGTAGTTTAAAACAACTTTCGTCAGCTATTATACAATTAACAACTAAATAGAGCCTTCATTATTCAATATTTCTTATTTTTATTCTAAAAATAGCAAGAGTTGTATAAAAATATTAAAAATTAATAAGAAAAACGAACTAAATGTATAATGGATTTAGTTTAAAATGATTTAATAAGTGAAAATAAAGTATAATGAACGATTGAGTTTAAGCCCCGAATAGATCTACTTCCCTAGAGATAAAAAAATACTTTTTCTGAAGTTGTTAAAGTGATATTAGCGTTGAGATCAGGAATGCTTTTTATTGTTTGGGAAGTTTTTGTTCATCTCTAAATTTATAATGATCTTTTGTGAAGATCCTTTCCTTGTGTTCAATGTTTCAGAATTATTCGTTTTAAAGGTACAAAGTAGTATTTGTAAATATAGTTTCAAGATAGACAAATTTAATAAAGTAAATACTTGATTTGGCAATGTGGTGTCCTTTTTTATTGTATATGCACAATAAAAATTATTAAATAACAGAGTAGCCTGGTGGACAGAAGTGCTGACTTCTGAACTTCCATGCAGGAGGTGGAAGAAAAAAGAAATCCTAGCAGGTCGTTTCTAGGAGAGGAGGTTAAACTTGTTTTGATGTATCCATGTTCCTTTTGACCAAACCATGATAAAGAAGAAGGAGTTGATGTTTTTTAATATGTAACCCTTTTGCCACGTCATGGGAGACCAACTGAGTCAACACGCATAAAGATAGTTTGACAGTCTTCAAGAAGTGTTCTTGATGGATCTCTAGTCGGTGGACGTTCACAACCTACATTAACAAAACCAGGACACTTAAGTCTTTGATGGTTTTTTGATAAAAGAGGTGATTAAGAATAACACTTAAAAAATGATAGTTAATAGGCCAGTTGAGATGGACAGGAAATAGTAAGAGGTACAAGAAAGGAGAAGGATCCAAAGCTAGCTACATCTCAACTCAATGAACCTAAGTTGCTTTAGCCGGTTCAATCCAGCAACTTTCGAAAGAACCTTAGGCCTGTTTCAATAAAAGTTGCCAAATCCCATGGAGGAGTGAGACAAATCTAAAGAAAGATTAATGCTAGCTGGAAGAAGAAACAGGGGGTTAGGGCACCACAGCCCCTAAACAAACACGTGATTGAGGGACTCTCTAACCACTGGCGACTGTCAAAAGTACAGTACTTCAAGAATCCAGCTAGCGAGAAAGAAGTCTTGAAAAAGACACAATAGCTACAAGTGGACTTTCCTTCCCCTATCCAGGTCAATCATCCGTCCGGTTGTACCTTTCTTAGCTCATGTACGAGACAACAGCCACTCAAACCTCATAGACTATGACAAGGCGAAAGCATATGGTGGAGGAGGAGGGAGGGAGGGATGAAAGACACATGGTCGTATGATCCGTTAGGTCAACTTTATTTATTTGGATCCGTTAGGTTAACTTTTTGTTTTTTAGGGGCCAAGCTAGCTCAGTGGTTAGTACTCACCTCTGAACTGATAGGACCGGGGTTCGATCCCCACCTGGCCATCGATTTATTCACGTGGGAGGTGAATAAATCTGAGCACGTCGTCCCTCGGAGAAGGACGTTAAACCGTCGGTCCTGAGTCTTTACGATGTCAGGTACTCGTTGATGATCCCTACTCTAAATACACTTGACTTAGGAAAAATTTAGGACTCCCACTGTAGAATCAATCTTCATAGTGTGGTATCACAAAGGGCCAATGCTCGTCCTACGTGTGTTCCCTTGTGGGACTACCCCTGCAACCTAACCTAGGTCAACTTTTATTTATTTTGATCCGTCAGATTAACTGTTATTTATTTGGATATATTATAATAAAAGAGCTTTCTCTATTTACATTATTTATTTATTCGATTGATACTCAGATTGTATCAATGTTATGATACTCATAACATCGAAAATACTGAGAACGTGATAAATTTTCAAATGTTCGAAAGATGATCTACTAATTACTTATAATATGTAATTTATGGTAGTAATTTACGTTATAACTAAAAAAAAAGACTGAAAATAACAGAAAAGCTTCTAAAGAGGCTTGCATTTTGTTTCTTAGAGTCTGTTATAACCCCAGTTTAAATAAAAAAAAACTAGAATTTTTTAAACATTTTATTATTTTATTTATGCATTTTTTTGTTTTATTAATTTTAAAAATTAATTTTGTTTACAGTATATTTTTTTTTACATTTATCTTATTTTAAATGTTCAGCCTATTTATTCTTATATTTTATTATTTTATTTTAAATATAAAACCTCTACTGTCATCCTGTTGTAACAAATCAAATTAATGTTTCAAAGGAATCCTTTTTTATAAACCACCACCTCAAATATCCTTCATGAGTTCTAATTATACATTTTATTTTAGTTTATTAGGGGTGGAGATCCTTACCAAGTAGCTGTGAATGGAAAATAATAAACCAAGAGGCTCTTGAAATACAGCTTTGATTGAATTCCACTTTGCTTAATACTGTTAATAGTGCAACGATTGAATAGTAACTCTATCAAATATCTTTCATCTGATTATAAGTAAAAAAAAGTATAAATGAATTAAGTGTTTTAATTTTCTTGATATAAATTAAATATATTGATTAATATTTCAGAATGTATCATTCATTTGAAATTTATATTCTTAAAATATTTATTATTTTATCAATATTCAAGGCTTTTGAAAAGTAAGCAAAAATTATTCTCGATCTCAGTCTTTGGTTGAATCTTGGAAAGAT
Organism: Hermatobates lingyangjiaoensis; assembly: GCA_026182355.1. Taxonomy (NCBI): domain Eukaryota; kingdom Metazoa; phylum Arthropoda; class Insecta; order Hemiptera; family Hermatobatidae; genus Hermatobates; species Hermatobates lingyangjiaoensis. Next base: position 379,370 of record JAPFBL010000132.1, on the reverse strand, counting down.
CTTCTTGGGAGCATATTTAGTTTTTTATTGGCCGTCAAACATTTGGTTTTTGATTTTTGTATGCCCAGAATCACCCTCTTGAGCCCATCTGTCCAACCCTTTTTATGTTTTTTTTCGCTGACAAAACATTCCTTTCTCCAATTGATTAAAAAATATACCGCTGTAATTTCTTTTTACTTTATTCAATAACTAATTTCACTTTCAATTGTTATATCTTTTGATGTTATTTACTTATTAAAAAAAAAACTAGACAACCCTACTAGTTTTCCATTCACAGCTACTTGGTAAGTATCTCCACCACTAATAAACTAAAATAAAATGTATAATTAGAACTCATGAAGGATATTTGAGGTGGTGGTTTATAAAAAAGGATTCCTTTGAAACATTAATTTGATTTGTTACAACAGGATCACAGTAGAGGAAAATAAAATAATAAAATATAAGAATAAATAGGCTGAACATTTAAAATAAGATAAAAAAGAGTGAGTAAAAAAGTGACCTCTTTTGTCACTCACTGCTAAGAAATTATAGCAACAGTTATTAACATAAATTTACTGAACGTCATTCAGAGGAATAACTATTATTGCTGTTTCTTATTATTAAGCCTTGAAAACAAGGATTCTTATGTAGCCCAAGCTTTTGATATTGTATTCTAAACATATTTCAAGATACATACACAGAAATAATATTTAATAAAACAAAAAATTATATAAAAGTGAAAAATTTCATTTATTTTATGACTATAAGGGGAATTTGCTATTTGCATTTCCTCTGCAACATAAAATTGTAGTTAGGGAAAAAAGAACAACTACTTGAAAAAGTCGTGAATGCAGAATCTGCTCTGCTTTTCAACAATTTATGACATAAATAAATAAAACTAAAATTTTATTTATTGAAGCTTTAAATATAATATAAGTTTTATATATAAGGTGTTGTATATACACCTTAAGCATATTTTACACAAACAAAACCTGTAAATGAAAATATCCAATTTATTTTACCAAATATGAAATAATTTTAATGAAAGGTAATGTCTTTTTATAATATTACCTTAGGACATTCGTATTTGTGCAGACATTTGTGTTCAAGTTTGTGTCCCTAAAATTATTTATTTTAAACCTCTAATGTAATAGTTTATTATAAATACTGTCGGTATTTCATACATCTGGTAAATACGAAGGTTCCAACTACGAATTTTAAATAAAAACATTAGCTTTCAAAGTTTGATTTGATTCTGAAAAACTGACCATTCCTGATAAATAAAATTTTAAGTATAATACGAATTAACAGTAATTGCGTGAAATAAAAAAAACCATGGTCTAAACAACAATAAGATTTCCTAAAATGGGATCAAGATTGGTTAACCCTAAGATCTTTTGTTGAAAATAACTGATTAAGTTTATTTAATATCAGTAATAGATTTTACACCTGGAGTCATTAATTTCCCTGAATTATATTGAGAGAATTATTTTTCATTCTTCTTTCTTTTTAATTCCGTTATTTAAATAATTCCACATAATCTGGAATTAAGAGGTATTCCTAGTTTCACCTATGTGCAAACAAACAAGCAACAAGCAGTAAAGATAATCAGAGTTTTATAAGTATACAAGACGTATTTATATCAAGTTTTGAAAGAAAATTGTACAAAATTTTTTTTTTTACGCTCAGCGCTCTCCCTTGGCGCTGAGCGTAGCACGCTCAACTTCCATTGCTAAGGTCGTAGTACAACTCTCAAAAAATCTTTACGTATATTTTATTATTTATTCAGACAATGCACAGTGGCAAGAAAACAAACAAACATGATCGGTCATCAAGTTTTATAAGCCTATAGATATCTGCATAGGTATTTTTAATTTAATGAAACATTTTTCATCTATTTTCTTACAAAGAGAGAAAATTATTTGATTTTTTTTAAAAACAAAATGTTTGTTTATTTTTAATATCGTTTTTATTTAATCCAATGTTTTTGCAAGCAATTTAATTAAAGTATCAATGAATGCTCATTCGCTTAGTTGCTATGATGAATAGCTATCTTCATTTTGCTATTTGTGATGCCTTTTCAATTTATTTGACCAGAACAGTGATTAGTAGTTATTTTAACTGGATGAAAAATTAAATATATTAGATATTAAGAATATCTAGCGTTAATAAATATAGTTTTGATAAATGGTTTAAATTATATATGCTGTTTTTGATTAAATAAATGAATTAAAGACTATGGTGCCCAGACGCCCTGTTTTAAGTACAATTTGGAAAAATTAATTATTTCATTAATTTTATGTCTTCAAAAAATGAGAATTTTATTATCAAATACAATTTTTTCATTTTATTATAGTTATATTTTATAATAAGTCAGCATTACAATAATCACTCAAGCAGTTTTAAATTTCAATTAATCATTGGGTGGTTAAGGAAGTTTTTTCTACAGTACACACAGAAATCAACAAGAAATAACAACATAATAAACATGCAACTAATGGAACCGTGGGCTAACAGAAATTAACCTGAAAGGCGTAACAAGCAGAAAAGATAATTGTACAATCGTGATGATTTATAGCTGTAATAAACAAATTAAAAATTGAGCCATGATTTCAGATGAGCTTAAAAGTTCAAAATCTTCAGAAAACCAAATTTCACAAAATAAAAATACACGGAAACTTGTTTCAAATAAAATCTCTTATACTAATAAATAGCAGATAAAATTCGTGATTTTCCCTTTCACTAATTACAAATTCGTAAAGAAAATAACATAACAAAAAATAAAAAAACAACGATTAAGCTTAGAGTTCCAAAGAATATAATCTTTATTGCCAAGGAATGATTGAACTTTATATTTTTCAAAATTCTAATTATGAAATTTATTCTGGTGTAAAAATTATCAATTCAAATTTGGTTATCTTATTGGTAACCCACAATTTTATTTTGGTAACTTATCGGACTACCTTAAGAAGAGTTACATTAGATTAGATCAAAAACTGAACCCTTGCGGGTCAAAAATGTCAACCCTTACCGTGTTTTTGTTCGATCGGATGTTTAGATAAAACTACTCAGATAAGTGACTTTAGAACTGTTGCCCAAGTTATGTTCCCTTCACTGAATTGTTAAGGTATGCAGTAGGGTCAAAACCCCGACTGTTTGGATTTGGGATTAACTGTCTACGGCTTTCTAGCTCAGTACAGTCTCTAACTATGTGGATTGCAGTTTCTTCTGCCTCTTCACATAGTCTACACTCTGTCAATTCTCGTATGAGACCGACTTTTCTTAAGTGACTTCTAAAGCACCCGTGTCCTATCAGTAGGCCTACAACTAACCTCATCTGACTCCTTGCAATCCTCAGTATGATACGTGTAAGTCGCTGCTTCCTTTCTGGTCGCAAGAATTTACTATAGGTTCCACCACTAACTTAAGAAGAGTTGACTCAGCTACTTCCTATCTATGATAAACTGGATAGTGATGATAATTTTATAAAAGCAAACCTAGAAAGACGGTTAAAATTTCTGAAATAGTTGTGGCAGTTTTGACAAAACTCAGAATGTATTAAATAAGCATTACTTCACCAGATCATTCAAATTGTTATTGCTTACTGTATTAACTTGGCAAAAAAACTGTTATATTGTAAAAAGGTAAACATTTTCTGTTTCAATTGTAAATGTATAGTGTATTTTGTTAGTATGGTACGTCCTGTGTACAATAAAGCAGTCCGTGGAGCTAGCTAGCTCTAAATCAAATGAGTGTGAAATACCAGCTGGAGGAATTAAAGAATTTTAATTCTTACGGAAAAAAATATAGCATTTTATAAATCGTGTACCAGCGTAATGGATGATACAATGTAATATACTTAATGAGTTATTGAAGAACGTAAAGTGGTATGTACTAGTTATTGCACTAGTTTTAATACTAGTACATTCATCAGATGTAAATAAAACATTAATGGTAACACTTCATCATTTAACGTTTTGTTAGCTCTCTATCAAATTTGAATTCTTGAATATTTCATTTGAGTATTTTCAAAATTTTTCAAATCAGTAAATGAAAATTAAGTGTTGAAATTGAAAAACGTTTTATACTTGATTGTAAAAGAAACAGGGAATTATTCTTTCCTTAGTGGGGGGGGGGGGGGGTGAAAGTTTAATGTTAAATCGGAAGGAGAGGGGTGGTAAAAACAAAAGTGCGAGGGTGGGCAGGTGGAGGGGGTGAGCCGCCCCCGGTCTCAGTGTTGCACTGGAGGCCGTACCTACTGCCCCCAGCCCGAGGCTCCATACCGCGATCTACACTTTCGTCACCTTCCTACTGATTTCTTTACGGTAATCATACATTACAATGACTTATTAGCCTCTTGTATTATATAATATAGTTTATTAAAAATATCTTATTTTACGACCCCAAGCAAAGAATAGTTCTACAAATATAAATGAAACAGATAATTACCATTTTTTTTTAAAGAAAATATTGACTTAATTTACTACAATGAAAACCATAATGCATCGTAGTTATAGAGCACAGAACTACAGTATTATTTGTCTTAATTGTCTTAAGAACACACAATAACTCTTTCAGAAACAGAACAAATTTTTTCTTCATTACTTATGCAATCTGTTATAGTGTGGTATTTACTCATATTGGGGAATTTAAAAAAAAATACAACTCCACACAAAAAAAAGAGTTTAATATCAAAACTAACGCGTAGTTAGTTTTGATAACAGTTTTAAATAACTAACTATTAACTGTTATTTAATAGTTAGTTTTGATATTAAATAACAGTGTTCTTCAGGTTTACATCTGAATAGCCCAGATGTAAACTAAGTGTTCTAAACGCGTTGTTAGTTTGATATTAAACTTTTTTTTTTCTGTTTATTAAAATTTCTTAATATAAACAAATTTTTTTCTAAATTAGTTTATTGAATAAATAAAAACTACTGTATTCATTGTTTAATACACAAAAATGATGAACAGCCTGCAATTACAAGAAATCTCTTTTGTGTATGAACTAACCGGAGACATGAATATATACACCAGATTAGTCGAAATATGATTGTACAATTTTTAACACAAAATGTTAATTATCTGCTTAATCGATGAGTAAATATTTTGCTAGTATATTTAGCTACAATCTAAAGTCGGAAAAAATGACATTATCTACGCTTCTTGGAGTCAGTTTTGGGGTTTAAGGTCGAAAATGTGATTATTATTAGTTGTTAAGAACTTATAAATATATTTCTCAATTGAAGTCGTAGTATTTCCTACGAATATATTTTTATTAGTTTTACAAATATGGAACTACAAGTTTTTTTCTTTCTTTTAACCAAAAGGTATATTTTAATAGTTAAGTGAATTAAAATATTGGTAAAAAAATTAGCAACTTCTTATTAACACAAACTTTGGACATACAACACAATATTCAAGTTTTCCTGAAAAATATATATTAAACTTTACCACACAGCAAATGTTGGTTGTTAACAAAACAATATTCCTTATTTTGTAAAAAATAAAACAGAAAAAAATCTGTTCGTGGCAATATTAAAGCAAATAGAGGAATTAAATTTAAAATATTGCATTTATAATTTGGTTTATTTGAAAACAAAATTTTACTATTTATGCCTTACAATTTTGTATTGCAATTACATTTTTACCAAAAGTTTATTTTACATATATAAATCAGATACATGTATTTAGAGGTGTAAATTGAAAAATTTTTGTGTTGCAACTTTAAAGCTCCTAATTTATATATTAAAAAAATATAAACAACATAATTGAACTTGAATGTGTTAACTTAGAATAAATATTATATTTTATTTCTAAATTACTATTCCTTTGTAAAACATTTCTTTTTTAAATTAAAAAAATTTTGAAATATCTAATATTTTAAAGATTTTGCAATAAGTTTGAAGATGTTTATGGTTAGATGATATATATTACTAAGCAATTATATTAGTTTTTTTTTTTAAAAATATTTTAAATTTTTTGAAGAAAATGTTTTTGGATTGGTTTAAACTTCATTCATTGCATATGCATAATGGTAAACTGAAAATGTTTACTCCTTCTAATGAAAAATACTGGATTAATGGAAATATTGGGAAAGTAACTTTAATCTGTGATAATTTGTTTGTGCTACATTTTCACCGTAAATGGTCTTTCTAGACTTGCATTTATTTATTACATATATATATATATATATTTCGTTGAATAACTGACCGTATTTTACTGATGTCATTTTCTTTACCAGTTTTTCGAGGTATCTGAATACCTTCTTCTTTCCAACAATGAACTTCTTTCCAGCTTCTTTCGTTATTCAATGAAATATGTTTGAATGAAGGACTGCTCCTAAATTTAACACACACACACACACACACACACACACATATATATATATATATATATATATGTATTAGTTCTCTAATCGGGGTTCGGTCAATTTTCCAGGATAAAAAATCAAACTCTCGTTGCCAACGTTTCGGTTTTATTTAAAACCTTTTTCATATACAGAAGTAAGAATTTTTTAACTAAGAAAATGAAATTTACATTATTTAAAGGAACAACAATGTTAACCGGACAAAACCTTCGACTAGACTAGCTAGGTGGACAGTCTAGTCGAAGGTTTTGTCCGGTTAACATTGTTGTTCCTTTAAATAATGTAAATTTCATTTTCTTAGTTAAAAAATTCTTACTTCTGCCTATGAAAAAGGTTTTAAATAAAACCGAAACGTTGGCAACGAGAGTTTGATTTTTGAAAGTTTGAAAGTTTTTCGAGAGTTTGTTTGTTTGGAAAATTGACCGAACCCCGATTAGAGAACACACCTATTCTATCAAACGGTCGATATATTATTGAATCTGTTATATATATATATATATATATATATATAACTCTATCCTATCGCGACCATATATTCTACAGTATATCTACTTTCTTGTGGTTTGATAATATATGAAATAATTCTCAGAACACCTTAAGCCAACGTTTAATATATATTTGTAGACATCTTCAGAGCATTGGTTTTCTGAATGAGGGATTATTTCATTGTTTTTTCCTATTTACTTATCCACAAAAGTACTGATCCTCCAAACCAGAAATGGCAGGCCCTGAAGATTACTACAGATATTGATGCGTTGTTCAAGGTGCTATGAGAATTATTTCATAATATACCGAACCTCGGGAAACTAGAAATACCATATATCTGAAAACCAAGAAAAAGGTTCTATTATAAAAACTAAGAAACGTTAGGATATCTTATCAAACTTTTAAGAGAAAGAACGACGAAACTTACTTAAAAATTTTGAGAATGTCGTCGTCAGGAGAAAAAGAGCTCTGCTCACCTGACAAACAGCAAATAAAAAAAAAACTTAATTTAATTAAATATTGATTTAAATTTTAGTATTTCTTAAAATATTTATTCGGGTCTCGATTTGAGATTATTTTTTTATTTATTTTTTTTCTAATAGGTTTGGATTCAATTTGATTTTCACGCACTATTTTAGATTATATAATAAATCAATAGATTATTCTGTAATCTATAATCGTTCTATTATCAAAATTATATTCTTATATATATCATAAAATAAAATTTGTAAAAGTTTTTACTGTCCGTTTTCTTTAGGATTGGTTTATTTTCATTCATTGCATATGCATAATGGTAAACTGAAAATGTTTACTCCTTCTAATAAAAATTACTGGATTAATGGAAATATTAGTTAACAGGAAACTAACGGAAAACTAATGCAAAAATGGTTAAAAACCTTTACTATCGCATTCCTATAGTTAAACTATAGGCCTGAGGAAGATAAACTACTACATCTTAAAAGTCATAAGTGTTTTATAATATTTATAATACTATCATATCTCTTCAAAGGAAATTAATACATTCCGTAAGTGGTATCGTAAGATGAATCGCTAATTATGTGTAAGTAGCCTAATGTGTTCCAAGCCCCCAATGCCCACCCCAAAATACACTTGATAAATTAAAATAACTAGTATATGTTTTAGCAGATATAGTAACATTGTGCATATTGCAATTGTATACGTAATAATATTCAAGTCAGTTACCTTTGGATTTGAAATTATCCCATTGGATCATTGGTATTTGGATGGGGCAGCCATCCAATGGTAGGGTATGGTGGAGAGGTACAGAGGAGGAGACAAATGTTTCCTAGCTGCGAACGTACACGTGTATGTACTGTACGAGCACACGCGCACAACTTACTTTAAAAATAAAAAAAAATTATGAATTAAAAACAAAGTTATATTTTTATAATATTTATTATTTTTTTCTTACCTTTTAAAACGTAAACTTTAATATTAAGGACAAAAAATACTTTGGTTTGTAAATGCTTTCGACTAAAGTGGCATGTGATTGTGTCTGAATGAGACGGTTTTGAAAACACAGATAGCTGTGAGATATATAGCTCTTCTAGCTAGTGAGATATAGTTAGAAGGAAAAGATATGTTCGTCTTTGTCCGAAGGAATACCCTGGTCATGTTGGAGGGTAGGGGTTGACCAGTGCGATAACAATTAGAGAGAGAGTTACTCTCAAATAAGATAAGACGAAACTATCAGTGTTACGAAAAAAAACCCCGACATCTAATGAAAATGCCACGAAAAAAAACCCTATATTTCAGATGTGCGTTTGTGTGTGTAGCCATCTGAGAGATAAGAAAACGAGTATTTTGATGATTTGGCTTTTCGTATTATGAAACAAAGGCCGTAAGATGAGGCAATTTTTGTCCAGAAAGACCTTTCGTAAGAAGAGGCTTTTGTATGAAGAGGTACCATTGTATTAAATACACGGTAACATAAACCATAAGAAATTCATAATATGTGGATAGAATAGAGATAGAGAATATATTTATGTTTTAATGTTAAATCAGCATGTCCAGTTCCTTAGTAAAACCAGTTCATTATATAATCTTAATCTAAGACAGCTTTTATTGCCTACCGGACTTGTGATCTGCAAATTATAAACGAGACATTGTAAAAAAATACTTAAAAAACCCTAATTTTCTAAAAAAATAAAAAAAATGAAAACATATTTCTGAAAACTGACATTATTCATTTGCTGAATTAGATCCTTATAAAAGAGGAGATTAAAAAAATATATATTTAAACAGTCTTCACAAGTAAAGAAGTATTTCTTCATTTACATTTCGTTTTACATTTCATTGTAAAGTAGTATTTCTGGGGAATTCTATCAATAAAATACGAGTTTTTTTTTATTAGATTTAAAGTTATATTTATTATCGGTTCAAGTTCAACAAATTTGCCTTTTGAATCCGGTTTTCATAAATATTTGATAAATTATTTTTCCTTTTGAGTTTACAAAAAGTGTATCAATATATAAGATTTGATTGTTATTTCACGTGTTTATTTTGAAATCTTCTAATTAAGGGTTATATGTGTATTTCCATTTTGTGTTTCAATTCTACATGCTGCTTTTTTTTTTAATTGGTTATTAAAAATTGATTATTTCTGTTGGCTATCAAATATTAAAATTAAAAATACGTAAATTTTACGTTTTTTTAAATTTTTTTCATTTTTTTTTCTTTTTCTTTCGCTATTCCAAGTACTTTTTCCGTTTTTGTTTGGAGCTTGAAACTCAAAACAATGCGTTTGAACGCTCCGATCAACCCATCGCTATCCGTGCTAACAACCATGGACTTTCCTTTAATGAATGGTTCCAGCTACTACGATAAGCATCCGAGGAGCTGCATATCTGGTTTTTGAATACGCCTTGTAAACCAAATCTAAACTTAAAGAGATAAGGATGTTTCAAATGGTTAGAGATAGTTTATTTATTAATTTTTATTACTATACTATAAGTAAAGTATAGTGATCGTGAAAAAAATCGATCTCGAGGTTTTGACGGAATTACATGTTTTGAGGTCCCAGAAGTCGTTTTATGAAGCTTTTTCGCTGATGTCTGTGGGTGGGTGGGTGAGTGTGTTAGCATTGCTTGTTACCACGCTACGGTACAGAATCTTTGATGGATCAAGTTGATATTTTACATAAAAATGGGTCCCATAGTGTATATGATACCAATTGTTTGGGTAAAATTATGCATGACGGGAAAGTAACTTTTTTTGCCAAAAACCGTTTTTTAGAAAACATTTATTTCTCCTAAACTGATAACCCTAGAGTTTTGAAATTTTCACATGATCTTTGAGGTTACAAATGCAACAAACGAAAAATATATTCAGAATTTTAAAACAACAGGAAATATTTTTTTTTAAAATGTAAAAATTTTGACTTATAATTCAATCTCAAACCTTGTGAGAGCGATACAAGCCATACTGTTTGACGGATCAAAATGAAACTCTGCCTACAAATAGAACATTATGTGGAGAATGAGTTGAGATATTTTTTTTCAAAATTATATTCGCTAAAGGGGCGTTACAGTACGATTTCTGTTTTCAGAAGATGTTTTTTTGACGCTAAACGGCTCATTAAAAAAAAATGAAAATTTGACCAAAAATGGAACAATAAATTAGCAATTCATAAAAAAAAATCTGGAGTGGCCTACACTCAACTTTACTATAAGTAACTTAATATCAAATTTCTTGAGTATATAACACATAACGTCTCATATAAGCAACGTAAACATCTAAATGGGATATGATTATTAGTCTTTCATTCCTGAGGTAGTACAGATAGTGAATGAAGGACATATCAATATATAAGCTTATTTTTGTACATCACACAGCTGATGCAAATAATTTCATTATATGATATTATGCTGTATAACTACAGCAGTAATAACATTTTTGAAAAACCTAAGTGAACATTTCTTGATACGAAATATTCTCCTACAAGAGAACATGGCTTTTGTTCAAATAGCCAGTGGATTTGTTACATCGTTTACTTGACATCTTTCTACATTGATCATTAAAGTAACATTTTCAAATTTAAAACAGGAAAATACCCTTTTTTTCTCTGAAAAACATCATAAGCAGCGAAGAAAAAATGTTGTTTTAAGGTGATTTATAATTAAAGGTGTACGATAATTACATTTATTAATCTCTAAACGAAAGATTTCAATTTTGAATTATCTTTTACATTGTTGGCTTTGTATAGAATTATTATACTGGGAATTTTATGGCTTCTTAGTATTTAATAAGATCATTTTCCTTCCCCTTTGTCAAATAACATATATACGAATTTTTTCTGAGTGAGTGTTATCCTTTTCCTGCCTCCTGTACTCTGTTATAAGGTTGCTATGAATGTATATTGAGAAAAAATATATTAGTAATTAGCCAGTTTACATACTCAAATTGAAGTCAAAGCCAGCTATTCAATATAATTTAAATCTTTTATAGTTGGTAGCTTCTAATTTTTGAAAATAATAAATATGAACTATTAGACTAGAATTGTAAACAAAAAAACTGGATATTTCTCAACAAACATAAGTCCTCTTTCTTGAGGAAAGAGTCATTCATCACATTTAAATGGTATGGAAAGGTACTACATTCCAATGATAATGTAATTGTAACTGATATTAAGTTTTGCTCAAGAGTGCAATATTTATTAAAGCATTTTATGAGACAAATCCATCATGCCATGGAAGACATGGAAGAAATTTATTAACTGAATCGACTGAAATAAAATTGATGTTTAGAGGGTTAATGAAATGTTTAAATGACTTATATGAGGTGTAAGAAGAATAATGTCATTACATTTATTTGAATAATAAGTGTAAGGATTTAAATCTTCTATTACACAGATAATCATTTTTTTTTTAGAAAATCAAGGTAACATTACTAGAATATTGATGTGGGCTTTTGCTTAAAATGTAAAACTAAAACTGAAATGAGAACATAAAGATTTTAATGAAGTTGTTAAAAATTGACTTTGCATATGTGGATATGTCACCTTATTTCAATTGAAATAATTAAGTTTTGGCAGCTTTCATAATTAAAACGTTTATTGCCAATGTTTAATCTTAATGATTTACTATTTTTAATTGGGCTATAAATACAATACTTTAATTGTCTTCCTTAGATTGGAAAGAGGTGACTATGATTTGAGGTTTTTATATGAATATAGTTAAAAGAAAATGTCATATTATTTAGCACAATTTGTCTTTATGGACAAGGTTTTAACGTAGACTTCTTTAATTAATTGGGCTATAAATACAATACTTTGTCTTCCTTATATTGGAAAGGGATGGCTATGATTTAGAGGTTTTTACATAAATATAAAAGAAAACATCATATTATTTATCACAATTTGTCTTTATGGACAAGGTTTAACGCAGAGTTCTTTAAATAAATAAACCTTACATTTATTAAGGTTTCACATTGAGCTAAAAATATTACAAAGCGACTAACACGTTGATGCTTTTACTGGAAAATAAATACCTGATTTATAATCTAGAGGTAGTGGATAACAGAAATTCACATTACAAACCCAACTTTATGAATATATAATAATATTTGTGAAGAATGTAACGTGTAAAACAAATATCTACATGAATAAAACACACCAAAGTTATTACAATCCCATATTAGTAACAAATATGTTATTACTGGTTATTTTAAGACAACTATATCTTTCTGTACAAAATAAACAACTTTATCTTACTAATAAATCTTATCTAATGCTAATAAAATATGATCGAGAATAATTATTTAGATAATTGAAACAACAACAACAATTTTGATGCACAGTTCAAAGATTGAATTATACTGCAATGAATAATACCTAATTGTTATAAGTTATGTAGGTTATATTAATTTACAATTGAAATTAGACTTTCTAAAACTGTTTGATGTTTTTAATTTCAATTATTTATTTCTAAATTAAAACATGATTACAACATAATGTTTCTGAATTTATTTTTCATTTTGAGTTAATTAAATTTATGTAAAACTAAAACTGAGGACTTAGTTTTAGTTTCACTTTCCTCTATCCCTATGAACCATAACACCATGTATAACTTACAATGTACAGGTTAGATGATGAAACATGTTTATGGTTTAAATTATAATTTTAGTTGACTCTCAACCAATAATGATAAAGAAAAGCAAAGTATTCTTGAGTTTGGTCATAAAAACATACATCTTCATATTAGTATCACGTTTAGTATGACTTATTTGGCTTTATCAAAGCTAAGAAATTAGTAAAAAGCACAATTAACAGTCATTAAAATCTACTGTGCAGTTTAAATGACTAATTAATTAGAAGAAGTAATGACATAAATAGTAGTTTTATCAGAAATGTGTAACTAATCACACATTAAAGCTACGATTTTATTTCTTACTTATTGTTAACACATTAAAACTGTAGAACTGTTTTTAAGAATAATAATTATGTTTTAATGATTTGTTAACCCTAATGATAACAAAAAAACGTGAAAAAGTTGGGATTGTTGTGATGTATAAATGTTTTACATTTGGTTAGAGACCAAACCTACTAAAATATTCATTTTTTTTAATGTAGATAAACCATTGTTATGGGTTAATGTAATTTTATCAAATTTGATGTAGTCATTAATTTTCATTGATTGACTTTATTACAAAATTCATATTTTTATAATAATAATTGTATTGAAATAATAATTATAAGGTAGAAATAATTAACTACGAGTAGTAATAACAATACTATCAGTTTCTAAATCTGGATATAGTCTACTCCAGTTTCTGTGATAAATTTAAGAAAAATATGACTTTATTTGTGTTAATTTGATTATCTATTTCTATAGAATTAATAAAAGAATATTTCCTATTATCATAATATTTGAAGTTTGTTGATAAAGCGTTCTGGTTAAAGCGCATGCGTGAATCACACTACTATAGCCAATGATAGTTGAGTATACATCTCATCATCAGGAATTAACCAATTATATTAGCAGATACATGATTTTGAATCAGTTGTTGTTCGGTTTTCGTACGAGTAGCAGTATACGCGTCTTTTTCCCAAAACTCCAGGTAATTTTTCTAGTTTTGCCATCTATTTGATATATTTATCTACAACATTAGAAGAATGATAGTACTTATGTTGTGTTAGTGTTTAAAAAAAGGTTGTTTTTCTTTTTAATAAAGATGTTATTAGTTACATGAATGCAAGTAGTAACACTTGACGACGCCATATTCAATTTATAAAACAAACCAACTTAATTTCAGAGAGTCACTAACAGCATTTTATGTTGGTTGTTTAATTTTTCTTACTTTCTGTTAGAATAAAACGTCATTTTAAGCATTGATTTTTCATATAATTTCATTTTTACAATTCACTATTAGTAAATCCAAATCAAATTCAAATATATAAATTATTAAATCATATATCTTTTTTAAAACTGGAATATAAAAAAAATCGACGAATATTTCTGAAAACTCACATAAAAGAAAATGAAAAAAACACATGTTGAATTAGGATTCATCAAAAACATACGTTTAATAAACAAAGTGGAATCTCATGGATATCGCACTGTCTCGGGACCGAAGGTTTAACGTCCTCTCAGAGGGAAGATTTACTTAGATTTATTCACCTCCTGCGTGGGTCAATTGAGGGCCAGGTGGGCATCGAACCCTGGGCAACCAGTTCAGAAGCGAGTACGTTAACCACTTAGCTAACCTGGCCCCTTAAATAGATTTAAAATCACTACATTTCTTCGCTACTTGCTACAGCATATCGTATTTTTAGTTATAGTTGGAATACATAATTTTAATACTAAATATTTTTAACTTTATACATGAAAAGTTATTACAAAAGTTTGGATTATAATAATTTATAAATCTTATTTCTTTAATTGTTCCACCATAATAAAAGTTTCTCAAATCTATTTGATTCATGAATTTTTTTAGATAATCAAACATTTGACTGCTCTTTACAATTTTACTTTTGTCTAGATGCCAGAAATTTCCCGTAGATATTGTGAAGTTCATGAATCCGTCTTGCTCTTGATGGAGGTTCGGCGAGTTAAATAATATGTGATTCCACGTCTGAGGTATTAAATTGTCACCAGGACACCAGTCGTTATCAATGATCCGAAATCTATTGAGGTAGCCTTTGGTTCGACTATGGCTAAAGAGTGCTTTTGTTATTATATGGTTTGTTTCTGTATTTCACTTTTTCCGTGAATGTATAGTTAGAGGAATGTTTTAGTTAAGACACCTTTGGTCGAGGTGACCATTCCAGTTCCCATTTCTGAATTGATAATTCATGCATTACTGTTTGACATGTCCTGTAGGAATCTGGGAGATCTAGGATTTGACAAGCCCTTTTAGCCAAATAGTTTACATGTGCTGCGGAGGGCCTTATAGGAAGACCAATTTATAGCCAATTAATGTACTTTCTTTCTTATCCTTAATTAATAACTCTAGAAAGTAGGCATTTTTAAATGTTGCCATGTAACGAAGATAAGAAAAGTAAAAAAAATTTGATTTCTGTTTTAATCTGAAAGCATGTGAATATGATATTGGTCACAACTTTGATAGATCATAATGAAATTGACTCGAAAATGGTGTTTTATAGAATAAAGAAGTGTTAGAATGAGTACTTCATCACCTAATACATACTTTCGAATAATAATACTTTAACAATACATCTGCTAAGTTCCATTTGTAGGAATCTGTCAGGTTGGGATAAAACAATGATTAAATTTTCCTTAAAATCTGGAGTGGCCTACACTCAACTTTACTATAAGTAACTTAATATCAAATTTCTTGAGTATATAACACATAACGTTTCATTTAAGCATAACGTAAACATCTAAATGGGATATGATTATTAGTCTTTCATTCCTGAGGTAGTACAGATAGTGATTGAAGGACATATCAATATATAAGCTTATTTTTGTACATCACACAGCTGATGCAAATAATTTCATTATATGAAATTATGCTGTATAACTACAGCAGTAATAACATTTTTGAAAAACCAAAGTGAACATTTCTTGATACGAAATATTCTCCTACAAGATAACATGACTTTTGTTCAAATAGCCAGTGGATTTCTTACATCGTTTACTTGACATCTTTCTACATTGATTATTAAAGTAAAATTTTCAAATTTAAAACAGGAAAATACCCTTTTTTTGTCTGAAAAACATCATAAACAGCGAAGAAAAAATGTTGTTTTAAGGTGATTTACAATTAAAGGTGTACAATAATTACATTTATTAATCTCTAAACGAAAGATTTCAATTTTGAATTATCTTTTACATTGTTGGTTTTTTATAGAATTATTATACTGGGAATTGTATGGCTTCTTAGTATTTAATAAGATCATTTTCCTTCCCCTTTGTCAAATAACATATATAAAAATTTTTTCTGAGTGAGTGTTATCCTTTTCCTGCCTCCTGTACTCTGTTATAAGGTTGCTATGAATGTATATTGAGAAAAAATATATTAGTAATTAGCTAGTTTACATACTCAAATCGAAGTCAAAGCCAGCTATTCAACATAATTTAAATCTTTTATAGTTGGTAGCTTCTAATTTTTGAAAATAATAAATATGAACTATTAGACTAGAATTGTAAACAAAAAAAACTGGATATTTCTCAACAAACGTAAGTCCTCTTTCTTGAGGAAAGAGTCATTCATCACATTTAAATAGCATGGAAAGGTACTACATTCCAATGATAATGTTGGCATGATGGATTTGTCTCATAAAATGCTCGTTTATTTTTGCCTTTCAAAAATGTTATTACTGCTGTAGTTATACTAATGATCAATTATATATATATATATTGCACTCTTAAGCAAAAATTAATATCAGTTATAATTACATTATCATTGTGAATTGTAGTACCTTTCCATGATATTGAAATGTGATGAATGACTCTTTCCTCAAGAAAGAGGACTTATGTTTGTTGAGAAATATCCAGTTTTTTTGTTTACAATTCTAGTCTAATAGTTCATGTTTATTATTTTCAAAAATTAGAAGCTCCCAACTATAAAAGATTTAAATTATATTGAATAGCTGGCTTTGACTTCGATTTGAGTATGTAAACTGGCTAATTACTAATATATTTTTTCTCAATATACATTCATTGCAACCTTATAAAAGAGTACAGCAGGCGGGAATGAGATAACACTCGCTCAGAAAAAAATGTATATATGATGTTTGACAAGGGGAAAAGAAAATGATTTTATTAAATACTAAGGAGCCATAAAATTTCCAGTAGCATAATTTTGTAAAAGACCAATAATGTAAAACATAATTCAAAACTGAAATCTTTCGTTTGAAGATAAATAAATGTAATTATCATACATCCCTAATTATAAATTATCTTAAAACAACATTTTTTCTTCGATGTTTATGATGTTCTTCAGAGAAGATAAGAGTATTTTCTTGTTTTAAATTTGAATTTTTGACTTAAATATTTAATTTAGAAGGAGGTGAAGTAAACGATGAAAGAAATCCACTGGCTACTTGAACAAAAGCCATGTTCTCTTGTAGGAGATTATTTCGTATCAAGAAATTTTCACTTGTGCTTTTCAAAAATGTTATTACTGATGTAGTTATACTAATGAGATTATTTTCATCAGTGGTGTGATTTACAAAAATAAGCTTATATATTGATAAGTCGATGAATCACTATCTGTACTACCTCAGAAATGGAAGACTAATAAACATTTCCATTAATAAACATAGAGCATTAATTTGTACTCGAGAATGAAAATATAGTGGCTAAACTAAATTCCGGTAAATTTGATAATAATGAAGCATAATCGCCCTTCGAGAAATTGTATTTAATATTATGAAATTCAAGAGGTAGATCTTAAGGATGTTTAGGATGTACATATGTAGTAAGAGAAGGTTGGTGTTATTTGTTATGCTATTTGATAATATAATATCAAAATTCAATATTTCTAGTAACATATTTATTTTTACACTTTTGTGACGATTTATAATAAATTAAAAGGAAACCTCTTAATACAGAGTTTATCAAATTAAATAATGCCGGTAAAACAAAGTTACTTTTTGTTGTTATAATAATATGAAATTCAATACCTGTAGTAACTTCTTTATATTTGACATTATTATCATCACTTGTAATAAAAAAAAAAAGAAATCTTATAATATGGAGTTTATATGTTCAATAAAGGTAGTAAAACAAAGTTATTTTATCAAAGTTAAAACGGATTAGAAATGATTTTTAAAACGTTGATTGGAATTCAATTCAGGTTCATAGGTCTCCAGTTAGTGTATAAATAATTATTATCCAGCCAGAACATGGTTAGTCCCTTCATTTCCCGCCAAAGTTACACATAATGCGCATGTCTTTTTTATCGTATGATCATTTCAACCAATCATAGCTCTCATTTTTTTCCAAGTCCTTTTCATATTTTTCATAATAGCGTCACTTTTATTTGTAATAGTTTTAAACGAATTCAAATGTGTTCTGATTGAAAAATTTATTTCAATATATCTGTTTTCAATTAGTTTTTACGTTGATTGAACGACAATGCAAGAATACAGAAGATATTCATCATAGTTACGGTCAGTGGAAACATGATATTAATTTTCTTTTCTATATTACGAGTTGGATTGATAATTCTTCAGACTTTTCACTTTTATGTAAAGAAATATATTATTAGTAATAGTATATTTTGATCACCATTACACCTCACCAGGAAAATAGAATATTTCATATGGTTACCACCATATATACCATACAAAAAATCACGTTGTAGTCATTTTCAAGGCTCAGGGAACTTATCACTGAGTCAAAATAGTTTCTTCTATAAAAATATTGAAAAAGCTTCTTTTAATATCATTGTAAACAGTTCTTTAGTGTATTAGTTGTACCTATTTTCCAAATTTCATTTAGTAATTTTGGATCTTGAACAATGTTATTCTCTTATGCTGTATTGTTACATTAAAATTTATTATTTTCTAAAATATTATTTTTAGATAAATACAATCTATACTTTATTAAAAAATCCTTCTAACAGTGTTTCAATTGTTTTACTATATGTGTACTGTTATACTATATTTATTGTACTATTGTAGATTCTCCTATTTTATTTGTTCATTGTATTATTTGTGTTATTCACACCATGCTCTTAGTGTGAATGGATTTTAGTCAGTGAATATCAATAAACATATAACACAACAAATACCTCATTGAATAATTGGTGAATATCAATTGCTTAATTAGATGTATTAACATTATATTTTATGTACCAACTACAACTTAATTTAAATTAATCCAAGTTTCATTTTAAATAAAGGGGTCAGATTAGTCCAGAGTCAACATGTTTGCCTAGGGACTGTTAGATCCGAAGTTCAATGCCCACTCTGGTCCACGATTTATTTACGTGGAATGTGAAAAAAAAATCTGATACATCGTCCTTGGGAGTGGGCGTTAAGTGGTTGGCCCCGAGCCTGTACGATGTCAAGTATATGTACGTTATAGGCCCCTACTCTAAATAATACACTTCTGTTAAGACTCCCAATGTAGAATCATTGTGTAGTATCTCAAAGGGCCAAAGTTCGACCTATGTCTGTTCTCTTGTGAGACTGCCACTCCAACATAACCTAATTTAAAATAATCCTAGTTTAATTTAAAATATTCCAAGTCTAAATTAAAATAATTCATTTCACTGTTGTTCAAATTTATTTATATTATATATTATATTATATTTATATTTATAGTTTGTCAACTTGAAAATACATATACACTATGTTGAAGTTTAAATAAAACATTGGTTATTTTAAATTAAACCGAAAAACTAGTATATTAAGGCAAAAAATATATTCCTGGTGGTTAATATTACTCCAATCGTATATACATTAAGTTTATTGTGAATTGTAGGAAATGTTTCCACATAAAGTTGACTTGTAAACGACAATTACTTTACAAGTAAAACTTGTTACTTTACTATAGTATAGTGATCGTGAAAGCATTCCATCTCGTGATTTTGACCGATTTACATGTTTTAAGGCCCTAAAGTTATTTATGACGGTTTTCCAATGATGTCTGTGCGTGTGCGTGCGTATCTAAAGTTTGTGTAGACGTTACAGTCCATAATCTTTCATAGATGAGGTTAATATTTTCCATAAAAATGGTCTTCAAAGTGTACATAGTGTTTATTATATTTGATTTTGCATTAGAAAGTGAAATAGAAATGCATTAAACCATTTGATTTTGTCAATTAATGTCTTTACTTAGGTAATGAAATTTTTCCTCATTTGAATTTTTAAATAATGATAATAATCAATTAAAATAAGATTTAGAGAATAAAATGCAATGATTTGGAACACCACTACATTGGATAAACAGATAGGACTTTAAGACAGTGGTATAAAGTATAGATTCATAATTTAATCAGAAAAAGATAAGAGATTTCAAAATTTTTAAAACAACAAGAAAGTTTTTTTTTCAACAGATATTGAAATTTTGACTTTTGATTGAATGATTGAATGTGAAAGCTATTGAGAAAACAAAAATCTTTATGTTGTTAACCGGTTGATACTTTTTTTACTTATAGTAAAGTTGAGTGTAGGCCACTCCAGATTTTTTCTTTTTTTTACATTTTTTTATCTTTTTTATTTTTTCTATTTATTATTATTATTTATACATCTAATTTATTTGGTGTTTATTTTCATTTCTTTTATTTTAAATTATTATTTATACAACTTTGGTTTTAACTTATAACTTATTCTAATCATTTTCATTATTATTATTTACGTATTTAATATTTATATTCCCGGATTTTCTTTATTCTTTGTTATTTCTCCTTAATATTCTTCATTATTATTACTATACTCTCTCTCCCTCACTATCTCCGTCGGTCTCTGTTTCAATGCCTCTCAATCTCTCTCTGAAAATTCAATCCCGTGAAATATTTTACTTTGAGTATGTTTTCCTCAGGCATTTTATTCTCCTCTATTACATCATAAAAATGATCATTTCGGTTTAATTCAGATCTTTATAGCCTTCATTTAAGTCTTATGTAACAAAATGTTTGCATGCTAAAGTATGCAATGATTTAACATGAATAATCTAAAAATTAAAACAAATGCAGTATAATGAACCAGCGCACATATCAATAAATAGGCTTAAATTCATTTTTAAACTAATTTAAAAATAGGACTTTCTTGTAATGCAAAAGTTATAATTTATCCAGAAAACTCATGCATTTTCTATAAATCAAAAAGGTATTTGTTAAAAAAATAAAATCAGCTATGGAATTTTGATTTTCGGGACATTTAATATTCACAAAAATTATTTGAAATAAGCCACAATCGCTAATGCCATTTCTGTTAAATGTATGTATTAAGAAAAGAAAAACCTTTTTGTAAATATACATTTTAATAGAAGTATGTATTTTGTATCAGAAGATAAGATTAATTCATGTATCATATACATGAGTACAACATGTACCATACTCATATGTATGAGTAAATAATTACTCATACCTGAGATAAGGTAACACAATTCATGTATTGGAAGTAATTTTTTGAAAAGTTATTATTCGTAAAGCTGTACACATTTAATAATACATTTTCTGAAAATTACATCAAGTTAATTTGAAAAATAAATATATCTTTTAGATTTTTGAAATTTTAGAAAGTGATCTAGAAATTGATACTAGATCAAATTATTGTTTATACACCTCATTTATTTTGGTATTTCTTTTTTTTTATTTTATTTTAAATTATTATTGAATGTATTCCTTATATCGACCACATATATTTAACACTATTTTTTCTTTTTTATCGATCTTTGGTCTAGCTTCAATAATACAACACCTTTAAACCGACGTTTCGTCTATATTTGTCGACATCTTCAGGGCTACATCAATACAGAATTTAATTACCATAATAATATAATTATGCTTCATGTTATTGTAATTAAATTCTGTATTGATATAGCCATGAAGATGTCTACAAATATAGACGAAACGTCGGTTTAAAGGTGTTGTATTATTGAAGCTATACCAAACATCGATAAAAAAGAAAAATACTGTTAAATTATTATTTATATAACTTTAATTGTAACTAGAATAAACTTAATAGTTTATTCTCTAATCATTCTCATTATTAATTAAACAAACCATGTTTACTATTATAATACTTGATAATTATAATAGTAATCATTAAGTATTGTATTAATACTTAATTATGATTTATTATTATTAATTATTTATTAATAATAATTAAATTATTACATTATTTTGTCAACAATCGCTCCGATTTACCCGTCGCTACCCATGCTAACAACAATGGACTCCCATGGTTGAGAGCCATAACTCATTTATAATTTATATAGTTCTAATTATAAGTGTTCTATAAAGAACTGTAAAATTTAAGCTGATGAATCTAACATTTCATTAATAATTATCACAAACTTTTTTTTTGTACTCTCTTTTCAGTTGATGTTAATAAACCTTATCATCAAGTGATGATGATTGTGGAACCATTTTCACTTGACTTGATATACTGATTATGACTATACAGACTGTCTTCATCAGTATACTTGAGCTTCCAGTATACAGCTGACCATAAAAGAAAAAAAACATGTGAATATCCAACCAAGACTAACAACTTCAAGAGATAATCCCCAAAACTAATTGATTGTTATAGCAAAACTTCATTCAAGAGAAAAATACAAAATACTATTGTGGTATTGAAAATATATTAATAATAAAACCGCTCAAAGTCTTAGAATAAACACAATCTTTATTATATATTTTCCAATAAATAAATGTAATTCAATGAAACTTTATTATGAAATTATACCAGCAAATAAAATAATAAAATGGATTTCCAAGTAAGCATTTCAAAGTTAATCTGATTTAAAGGAGTTTATGCATTTCAATTTCAATTTTACCTTTCTTTATTAATATTAAATTACAATTCAACATAATTTTTTTTGATTTGTTTATTAGATGCATAATTTAAAATATTTTGTTAAAAAAGATGAAACATTAATAATGTTTATTTAGAATCATTGTAAGCTATTCAGTTCTATATGTTTGATAATTATATTTTATTAAAACTAATATCAAATCTCATTAAATGATTCTAGAATTCAAGGAATTCATGAATTTTAAAAAACAATGTTTCTTTGTAAAGGAATAAATCAAATTCTTGGATTTTTGGAAATATCTTGTGATACTACTTTCATTGTTCTCAATAATTAGTTTTAGCAATTTGTTACCTGTAGGGCAATCTCTTTAAATTGTTGGTCGTGGTATGACATTTTCTTGTTTTTTTTTATATTCAGGTATACATTGGAAGCTCACATGAATATAGTGTACATAATCTGTACATCTGCACAAGTGAAAATGGTTAGTAAAAAAGTTTTTTCATATAAATAGGTTTTTCAATAAATTATAATTATTTAACAATTAAATCATGGATAAAATAATATGCAAATGTATGGTTAATATAAAATATACTAAAAAAAATTGCATTATATTTGTTAACATTGATTTTGTGTATTTTCTATCTCTGGGTGTTTATTATATTGTGGTACACTATTTTCACAAAATTGCTTTCTTTCAATTTTGATTGCAAGAAAAAGAAATAACTTGCAGTTCACAAGATATTTACTTATACATGGTATTACATTAATAAATAATAAAATATGAAATTTTAAATTTATTGTTTATTTTTTAATTTAATTTGTTCATTATCTCTATCAACATAACAGAGTTTTTAATTTTTTTTTATTCTTATTTAGAACAATTTACATTTTTGTCTCTGAAGGGTAATATCTACGCTGATTGTATCGTATTTAAATTAAACGTCAAATAAAATGCCAGGCCCCTCGACGATTTTAATCAAAAAATCGTGTTGACTGATTTCTAGCCAATTTATTTATTTATTTATATTTTCGTTTAGGGATAACAGTAATTTAAATATAGCATTTAGTGATTATATATTTATTGGTTTTTTGGGTATCCTTCTCACAAAAACACTGCACACACACACACACACACACACACACACACGCATATATATATATTATTAAAATAAGCAGCAGCTTCTGCATTGACCAGTTCCTTGTTGACACTCTCTAGTTTTCGTATCACTTTGCGGTGAGACTCTGGTAGCTTCCAAAGAAGGTTAGCAAAAGACATTAACACACACAATAAACTTTAGGTCAAACACGAAAAAACTGGTCAATGTAGAAGCTGCTGCTTATTTTAATAACATATGCTTAAGGGAAGACCTGCTGCCATTGTACACAAATATATATATATATATATATGTATTTATTTTTATTATAAATTTTCACAATAAACACATGACATAATAATCAATGTTCAAAATACAATAAGAAAAGTGAAAAAGAGACTAAATCTTTTTCTTTTATTATTGTGACTTGAACAAATTTTTATATTAATATTCAAACCATAAGAAGAAATGAAAAAAAAAAAGACTCTTACCTTTCAACCCTAACAACCGGTCAGAGTCAGAAACCCAACTAAAACACAAGTTGCAGAAATATCATGGTCATATCAACTTTATGGTTTTCAAATTGCAACTTAAAACAAGTGCTGTTCTATGGTTTCTAAGGTGACTATTTAGTACATTGATGTTTATTGATTGAATATTGGTGTTTATGGTAAGGTGAATACGCTGAAATAACTCAATAACTGAAAATTTAGAATGCACCAATTTAAAATTGATATAAAAAGTAAGTTTAAAAGGAACACTCTTCAAAAATATTATATACGACTTTTTCTGTTACTATAAAACTATCTGTTGAAAGCTAAAAAAAAAAGAAAATAAATTTCTTAGTCATACAAGGAAAAAATAAGGTACCTTTTTTTGAATAAATAAATTTTTTTTACAGCAGATAAATAATATTGTTGCATTAAATAATATAAAGTTTGACAAATTATTTTGTATAGCTTGTAGGGAAAGAGTTTTACTTTACTGAAAATGTTTATTCTTTTTATTTTAATGATACACTTTTCATTTTTTTTTTTTTTTGATGAAATAAAATATATTGAGCTGCGATAGGATAAAAATAATGATCAAAAGATCGTCAATTTAGGTGATAGGAATATTGTGACATATCTAAGACGGTTTGTTTCTTGTGGTAAGAAATGCTTTAATTAAAAATTCTCCGAGTCTCATTCATAAAGTCTGTTTGCATGGATTGGTTTTCATTCTTCAAGCAC
The DNA here is from genome assembly GCA_026182355.1 of Hermatobates lingyangjiaoensis. Classification (NCBI taxonomy): domain Eukaryota; kingdom Metazoa; phylum Arthropoda; class Insecta; order Hemiptera; family Hermatobatidae; genus Hermatobates; species Hermatobates lingyangjiaoensis. Next base: position 354,295 of record JAPFBL010000132.1, on the reverse strand, counting down.
TCATCCATGAGATATTCAGAGGTCTTTGGAGGAATTTCAATGAGAACAACTTTTCAGATTATTTCTCCTTGCTTCTTTGCTCTTTTTAAATTATAAGGAAATTTTAATAATTTAATGTTTGGTAGATATTTATTTATTTCTCTGTATTTTTTTAAATAATATTTGGTTGTTGATGATATATAATCATGGGATAATGATAAACCATGTATTAGTTTTTCAAGTAGTTTTTAATTCACTTTCTGTTATTCTTAGCTACATTTTTTTTTTAAATATTTTGAATCAGCCTAATGAATCTTCATATTACTACTCTTGCCATGTATATGTATTTATGAAAATAATTTAACTTAAAAGTATAATAACGTCAAGCGAGTTAGGTTAGCCGAATAGTAACTTGTTTGTCTCTGGAATTGTAGACCATTATAATCTTACAGTTAACAATTAATAATACAAATAATTTATTATATCATACTGTAGGGATATAATGATTAATAAATTATTATTATTATTATTGTTACTGTTATTATCTGAGGGTGACCATAGCACGGCGTCAAAAAAATTTTGGTACTTTTCCCCTTCTGTACTAATGTACCCTAGCAGTTAGCTTCAACGCCTCCAAGAAGCTCAGCACTTTTGCTGGATCCAGCGGTAAAAGTTTTTCTCTCTATGGTTTTGTCTATGGTATGTGTGTGTCGAAGCACTTAACTATGTGCAGCAAGGTTACCTGACAGTCATCCAACAGGTGCAACGGTGTTTCTTCCTTTTTTTTTTGTAGAATCTGCACAAACCATCATTGATAATGCCCATTCAGGCTCCTTACGTTTCGGCAAAAAGTGACTTCCTTTCTCGTTTTTCGGATCCTTAGGTGCACTTGTGGGAGGTTGGCTTCCACTAGTTAGCGCTTTTGGACCATCTGCGCTTCCGGAGGATGGTCTCCGGACTTCTTTCTCCTTATTATCATACAGGGGAAAATCCCTGAAGATCTGTCAGTGGTATTTTGTCCACCTCGGGAGAGCATCGCATACCGGAGGAAGGCTATTTACTCAAGAGTACCCTTGAGGCTCCGTTCGTAATACAGTAACCTCTGTATCATCCATCCTTCGGCACGGATCACATAACGTCTTGGATTGGGGCTGGGATAAGAGGAGAGTATTTGAGAAGTTGGAAGAATGTGAAACGAAGATGGTCAGGCCCAGCTACTGGTCACCTTCTCCTCCTCTTTCGTTTGTCCCTGCATATAGCAAGTTAACAAGTTAACCTCGCGAAGGGCGCAAGTCGGAGTTGAGTGCTAGAGGCTATTAGAGGTTCATATCACTGCATCACTACCTCATCATTAATAAATACATAAATAAGTAATTTTTGGAGTTTCTCTCTTCAATAAATAGAGGGCGATGATGAATTCGGTGTACTTATTATCCAGTGACTTAAGCTCACTTTAAATCAATCAAGTACCATATAGAGATATATTTCTAAATTTTTCCCTAAATAGACAAATACTTGTCGACACATCTTTTTATTCATCAGTTAAAGACTTCAGGCATTCTTTCTTTAATTTGCTATGCTATGTTTAATTGATTTTAATCCTTAATTAAATTTATTGGATTAAAATCAAACAACGAACTCTGTGTGTTTCACTGTTACATCAAAACGAATGCCTTCCTGTGGTCCCCTAACTTGAATCAACGTTACTTCAAAATCGGAAAATAATCTCTAATTCATTGAGAATATCACACTATATACTTAAGTAGAAAAGATATATACCATGCTTAAATTTACAAGTTGTATATTTTAAAAATGAAAATCATGATGAATATCTAAATTAATTTCCAGTTGTTGTTTTATTTCCGAAATTTCTTAAACCAGGAGATAACCCTGTTATACAATTTGAAAAGTTTAGAATCAAAATTGAAATTTCTTTCTTATCATTGAAGTTATTAGCACTTGTCGAGAAGTTTATTTTAGTATTGTCACATTTTTTCCTTCTTTCTGTTTTGGTTAGTTTTTCAACACTGAAAAAAAGACACAATATATGATTTTTCCACCTCTTTATTATTAAAAAGTTGCTTTTTTAAAAAAAAAAAAAAAGAAAACATAAAATAAGTCCATTCTTACATATTTAATGTCATTGTCAATGAAAAGTTGTTTTTTGCGTAGTAGAATATTAAGAACTTAAATTCCATTCCGTGATTATTTACTAGTGGAAGTTACACAGCTTTGATTTAAAAGTTGTCATCTTTTTTAATGTTTGTTCTCATTGGACAGAGGAGGGCTTCTCAAACGATAAGCACGGTCGCACTGGTGCACAAAAAGAGTCACCAGGTGTGCCCCAGGGAAACTGGCCGATCGAGAACTGACCGAGTCCCGATAAACTATAGTTTTGTTTCTATTCCACGGTCGATACTTTTATCAATATTTATATATGTATATATATATATTTATAAATTTGGGGAGCAATCCTTCTTTTGATGGATAATGGAATTATTTATGCCACAGTACAAAGGTCTTTAAGAAAACCTTTATATAATATATTATTATATATATATATTATTATAATTATTATATATATATTATATTAAATATTATTATATTATTATATATATATATATATATTATATATATATATATATATATATATATATATATATATATATATATATATATAAAGATTTTACATAAACACGTGGTTAATGATTTGGTTAACATTTATCTTTAGTGCGTTAACACTGTTTGCGAAAATATCTAAAGAAACAAGAACGTACTAGTTGCACTATTTCATGGGTGTTTAGCTCCTAAAAATAATATAATTGTTCTATTTTTTTAAAATGATGTCTTATAACTCAAGCTCGATGTAAACTTTAAATTTACTGGAATAACCAGTGTTGATGGACCAAGTTAGTTGTGAGTGAAGGTTGCAGTGTTACCTTTAGCGGTCATAATCAATATGAAGTACTCGTAAATCCCAGGCTTGCAAAATTATAACCCCTCACCTGACTTAGCCTTGATTAAAATCAGTCTGCCTTTTTGAATTACTGCCTTAAACAGTAGAAATAAGGGCTTGATTTTTTCCGCGTTTTTTGGACGGGAATAAACCAAAAACAGTTGTTCGTTTATACAAAATATTTTAAAATTAAAGTCACAATCAATGACACATAATATAATTTAAATTAATAGTTGTATTAATAGTATAATTGTATGTAACTGTGACAGTTAGAGGGAAAGAATATTCAATCACTACCTTTAACAGTTTTAACTGATGTGTTGTTTTAAAATCTACTGAGCAAATAATCTTATCCTTTTCCTGTTAACTATAGGTGTTGTTACGCTTAAGAAAAATAATCATTGACATCGTAATACTATAGATTGCTTAACAGTAAAATATAGTTTGCAGGCTCAAAAAAATTGTTCATAGTTTCTGTAACTGTGTGCCATGACAGACAATTGGATTGCATGCTCGACTTTGAGTTGGTAAAACACGGGCACAATTTACACACAGGTCTCTATTTATTTCGGAGATGAAAAATCGGAGCGGATGTTTTAGTCCTTCGGAGAGGATGTTTAGACCGACGGTTCCAAGATTGTACGATGCTATAATATATATATATATATATATATATATATATATATATATATATATATATATATATATATTATTATCGTGTAAACCAATCCCTAGCGATGATAACGTCAGCCGTTTACCGGCTTTTTGTTTGATCGGTGATTCTACAGATTCTACATTGGGAGTCCTAAATTTTGCGTAACTCAAGAGCATTTCCAGTAGGGATCTTTAACGTGTACCTGAGATCATCGTACAGGGTCTAGACAGACGGATTAACGTCCTCTCCGAGGGACGACATACTCAGATTTATTTACCTCCCACATGAATAAATCGAGTGCCAGCTGGGGATCGAACCCCGGACTACCAGCCCCAAAGACGAGTACGTTAACTACTGAGCTTACTTGGTCCTTACTATATCATATACTCATTAAATATCCCTATTCCAAACATAGTTGAGTTAAGCAAAATTCAGGACACTCAATGTAGAATCTGCCAGGTAATATATCTCGCATATTCCTTTATTTTTTGAGGTGATATAAAAATAATACGTGCATTAAAGTCAGGCTGTACTAACATATTGAATTTAAATTAGTAGAAATCACGTTTTATCAGTGATTTCACTTTACCTGGGAGGGTGCCTTTGTTTTACTCTTTCTACTGTTTGTAGTGAAAAGTAAATGGTAAAGAATAGTGAACATGTACGTTCAAAGCTCCAACCTTATCATTCTTATCTCAATCGTTTTCTCACCCTCTCTCACGTTTGCTCCCACCTATATGAACATTCTCTCACTCTCTTTTTCTCTTCATTCTCTCAAAACACACACACACAAACACATACACAACACAACACACACACACACACCATCACATATTCTTATCTCCTGCTTTACCTTCCTGGCAGTTAAGTTACGATAACATATGACATTTTACCCCCAAAAAAATAGATTGTTTAATAATATTTTTATAAACATCCCCTTCCTTCCTTTGTTACCAGAAAAACAGTTACAGATGCTACTCATAGTACAATTCACCACAAAAATTATGAATTACTCTATTTTCGACTTAACTTTATACATTTGTAAGTCAGTTTTTAAAAACGTAATTTTATTCTATAAAGAATTAAATTACATGTTATTAAACCAAATGAGTATTTCTTAAAATATTAAGTATTAATTTAATAATTAATATTAAATTATTATTTCATCTCGTTTTTTGTAGATTATTTTTAAAATCAATATAGGAGGCCATGTTAGCTCAGTTGCAACGTTCTCGCCTCTGAACTGGTAGATTTGGGGTTCAATACTCATTCTGGCTCTCGATTTATTCACGTGGGAGGTGAAAAAACCTGAGCACGACAGTAAAGTGTCAGTCCTGAGCTTGTACTATGTCAGGTACCAGTTAAAGATCCCTACTCTAAATAGACTTGAGTTAGGCAAAATTTAAGAATCCCAATGTAGAATCAGTCTTCTTTGTGTGGTACCACAATGGACCAATTTTTGGCTTATGTGTGATTCCTTGCGAAGGACTACTCCTGCAAACTAATCTAACATAACCTAAGATCATTATAATTAATTTCCGTATATTGGTTAACCAAAAGAATAGAAATATTATTTTTCTTTGCCACTGGTTTAATAGGATGATAAAATCTTAAAAATTTTAACCTTTTGATGTCAATATCCATACATATCTAGTGAAATGGTCGACTAGAATGTGCATGCATTGTTTTGAGGACCGATTATCTTCAAAACCTGCCAACGCTATCAAGTGACATGGTCTGAAAAGTCGCTTCGGCAGGACCAAATTGGGAGAGTAATCCTCCAGAACGACTATGCCCGGATTTGTTTTCAATACAAACTGTAAATCCTACAGTACACATGAATTGCCGTGTCAAGGCATTTGAAATAATAATGTGGCCTAATTTTGCAATCAATGGCGCGGACCTATGCGTCCATAATGATGATGAACAAGTTGAATAATTTCGTTTCTAAAATTTTTTAAAAAACAAAAAATTTTAGTTTTTTCTTTTAATATTTTCAGTATCAATGCTTTTCTAAATATTTATTTCGCAACATTCAGTTCAATGAAGTATTTGTATTAATCATTCCGTACAACAGCTAATTCTACTTTATTGAATACTTCGTTTTCAAAATATTCCAAAATCGGAGTTACAGATGATCTAATTTATAGATAACCAGATAGGTAATCAATCACCTAGAATGTTGTTCTTTTCTCTTTTTAGTAGCTTGTAAAATAATTTAATTGAATTAAATTACTCATGTACAAAAGTAGGATTTGTTCGACCAGTTTCTGACGTTTTCAAGTTAAACTTGAACTAGAGTTTTATTGGAAGATGGACAACACCCCAAACTAGTCAAATAGCTCTCACTTTTGTATACGATGGCTGAAAATATCATGTACAATATGGTAATGTGATATGGCAATATGTAGAGATGGCAAATTTCCTGAATCAGAGTATCAGAGGTAGAAGAGGTTCACCCCTTCAACTATGAAATGAGCTCAAATATTTTGAAGATTACAATATATATCTATTTATTTAAATTTATTATAACTTATTTATAAGATAATTTATTAAAATAATATAATTTATTTATTTTATAAAGAAACAGTTAAAGAAATATTAACTAACTGGCATTTGTTCTTTAAAAGAATAAATAGAAGTTTGACATATGCATGTATTAGTCTTATAATCTTCAATTCTGATGTTTAACTGAATTTGTAATTATATTAAAAAAATTCAATTTTTTTTATTAAATAAACCCGATTTCATAGGGAATGAAATATTTAAAAGTTTCATGACAAAATATTGAGGGTAAAATATTTTAATAATAAATTACTCTATCAAAACATGAAAAGAATGCCTACCAAATTAATTATTATATTCATTTTTAATTCGTATATGTAATGACAATTGATTTAGATTTATACAATATTTATAATACTACTTATTATGTAGTCGTATATAAATAATTGCTGCTTTGTAAAATCTGCAAACAGGTATAAACCTTAAATTAAAGCCTGTCATTTTTCTCAATTCTGGCTTCCTAACCTTTTCTCAAATGTTTGCGATCTTTAGAAATATCTGAATTGGGCCTTTATAACTCACCCCTTAGCTGTCAAATACGATTCGGTTCCATTCAAGCAAGGGTTTTTGATATCCTTCTCTGGTATGAATAAATTGCCGTCTTCTCGTAAACCAGTTTCAATTACCGTTTTTTTTTTGAAAAAAAAAAATAATATTAAAGAACTCGCAAATTTGAAAGAAGAAAATTTGTGATTTTATAGCTAGTAAAGCTTTGCTTAGTCCAGTGTGATTTAATTTCATCTTGTTAACATCATTTGGGTTCAGTACCAACCAAGAAAACCATTCTTATGTTTTTATGTACTTACTAGACTACCCGTGACCTGTTGGTCATCCAACACCTTCCTTTTTACTGTACTCATGTTCACATAAATGCCGATAAACTCTAAATTAATTCATTTCTAATAAAGAGGATACTGAACATATTTTTAAGACAGTTCTCTTTATATTTTTTTGTACAATTTGAATTTTCTAAAAAAAATTTCTTTCTGGCTGCCCCTACTGAGGCCATGTTTCAAATACTGTTTTTCATTAATGAACGAAAACTTTCTTTAGAGTTTCTCCTTGAGACTTATGAATAGTCATGGGAAATACTAACTGAATTGGAAATCAAATCCTTGAAAAAGGAATGTTGTCCTCTTCACATAAAACAATTTTTAATCTTGAAATTAAAACTATTTTCCCTTGACACCGTGATATGATAGCTTTATACTGGTAAACAGTGACATTATCATGAAGTTTCTCAGTTATCGGTCTTGTTCTATTACATAAGCCCGGTGGATCAATGTTTCAAATATGGGCTCCTTTCATATTTGGCTTTTAAGTGCGAGCAGTGTACCTGGTCTTTATCAGAGGAGATAATGTTTAATAAGTCCCTTGTCTTTGCATTTCATTTTTTATTATCAAATACCCTTTGTTATACTTTATTATTTAATTACTTCATTTTTTATTATTTAATTGCTATATATATCTAATATTATTATTTGTATTCTCAGTTTTATTTTATCATAACTTAGTTTGTACTTTTATTTATGTGTCAATTTCTCTGTTCATCCCTCAATTTGTTCTTTTATTTATTTATTATTTTTTTCACATTTCATCAATTTAATTTAATTATAAATTGATTCTTGTCTACCTTATTCTCTGTGACTGGGTGCGCATGAGTCATCTCTGAACCAGGGCGTTTGGTTTCCCTGAAGACGGTTCAAACCAAAAATTAGAGATTGTATGTGTGTGATTTTAATTTCTCTGTGTTTCTTTCTGTAAATTGAACTAAATTTGTCTGTTTCGGATCGTATTTCCAACGAAAAAGTATATATATCTATATATAATTATTTTCAAAGAAAATTTATTTTGTTTTTTATTGATTTTTCTATTGTGAACTTCAGGCATGATTCTTCCTCAGGTGCATTTCTGAATGCGTTCATTTGGTTTATGTTTGTTTATATAACAAAACAGTCATCAACATATCGGCAGTACATGGTAGACCATCTCTTTTGTTCAATACATTATTTTCAAGGTGACACCTGTACTACTTGGTAAACGTCACGACAATTGGTAAATCATAGCGAATCGATCAGTTTGTACGTACTCGTACATTGATCCATCAATGTGCGTAAAGGAATTTTCCATTGTGCATGCCTGTAGTAATTTATTTGACTGGTCCTTTTTGTTATGTCATGTTGTGGTATATTGCTGTTGGAATATATATAATTACATGTGATTTCATTAACTAGAACATTGATAAATAATGACTCAACGTCTAAAGAACCTATTGTTCCTCCTGGTTTTATTTCGCTGATTATATCGTAGAATACATTGGTATAGCAAATTATATATTTCGTTGGTATATGTGGTGGTGTTATTCTTTTAAGTTCTTTTGCTTACTGGTAGGTGGGGGATTGTTGGTTACCTGAGAAATGATGCGAGAAAGTGGGCTTCCAGGCTTAGGATTTTTACTGTTCCATCCAAGAATGCAAGACTAAATTCACCAACTAAGGGCTGAAAGATTTTTTCCAAACTTACCTTTATTTACACACGATATGATTTTGTTAACCTAAGTTTTCTTCTATCAATTTACATATATTTCAAATAAATTTCTACTTTTATTTTCTTACATTTGCATGAATATTCATATGTTGTATTCAATCTTAGGTAATCCTTTCTCTGGATTATTCTTTCCATCTGGCCACCCTATAAAATTATATATTCGTTATAAATATATGTCCTGCAAGGTCACTAGCAATGTTATGTTTACATTTTTGTGACATGTTGTAAACTAAATTTTAAATATATTGGGATTTTTGTTTCTTATAATATAGTATATTTTCTAAGCTATATTCTTTATACCATTTTAGAATTTTATGATAGTATGAAAAGTATAGTATACAAGTATTATAATTTTTGCTAAAAAAGAATAAATGTACATGAAGAACTGTATCTGTAAAATTTGATTACGATCAGTAAAATGGTAAAATTTATAATAGTTATTTGTGTTACTGTATTTTTGACAAGTTCTGACATTCGGAAATAATGCAAACGTTATAGAATACAAAAACGTTATAGAATGCAGAGAACATCTGGTGAGGGGTTGAGAAGAGTGGGAGGGAAGAGTGGTATTTTAAAAGGGTGAAAGCACAGGAAAGGACTAATGTCCAGAAAGGGATGTTTGGGGAAACAAAGGAGTAGAGTAAGAAAGAGTAAAAAAACTATCCGCTAGCTGTCAACCCTCTTTGAAGAGGCTATTGCTCTCGTAACGAAAGTATCCAGTTTGAAGAGACCGTTACTAACGTTTATAATATTTGATTTATTAAATTTAATTAGAGACGATTCAATAATATTTCTTAACAACATTGATTTTTCATAGGTAATAAATTTAGCTCCCGTCCAATCAATATGGACAGGACACCAATCAATATTTTATATATATATGTTCCAAGATACGAACATACTTACTGTCTCTAATTTTCGGTTGAACTGTCATCAGGAGAGTTGAGATAGGGACAGCAAGCGTACTTGTGAAGCGACGGTTAGAGAGACCAAGTGTTGTCACACGCGTGCCAGGTTCAAGTCAACTATGAAAAATAAACTAGGAACAAGCGAAGAGCTAAGAAATAGAAATTTCTATAATATAAACCACCGCTTCGCAAGTATCTCAACTATCCTGTTGACGGTACAACCAAACATTAGAGACAGTAAGTGTATTGGTATCTTTGTTCTGTGTCTGTGGTTTACTTTGAAACGTTTGTTGTTCTTTTTTGATCATTTTCCTGTTTACAATATATATATATATAACGGTCTACAATATATATATATATATATATTATATATAACGGTCATAGAGCATCCGTTAACAACAACTCCAATTTACCTGTCGCCATACACGCCAAATCCCACGGTGTGTCTTTTAACGACTGCTTCAGTGTGCAGATTCTGCGTCAGATTCCCCCTGGTGATAATACCGTGACCCTTAGAGCCTCTGAGGAGGCTCACATCTGGTTGCTCGGGGCGCGCAGTGCACCTGGACTTAACCTTAAAAGATAATTTTTTTGTACTTTTTTTTTTTTTGTACTTTTTTTCCAGTATTCTTTATTCTCTAGTACTTATTTCTTTTTTCCTCTTTCGTATATTTTGTGTATATCTATTTTGTCTTCTTCACTTACTACTAGTTTGTTTTATCCTATTTTATTTTTCTAAATTCTTATTCTTAACTAGTTTCCCATACTTACCCTTTTATTCAGTCTCTATCTTTTATTTACTAAAACAACCAATGCAAGTTTTTTGTATTGTATTTATTTTTATTTATTTATTTATTTTTTTTTTCTTCTTTTCTCTATCATTATTTTTGTTTCTTATAGTTTGTTTTTATCTTATATTGTTTATAATTTTTCACCTACTTATAGTTTTACCCAACCAGTACTGCTTATCTGAGCTTCTGTTTATATCTTCTCCTAATTTTATACTTTAAGACCGGGTACGGTTGACAGCACTGGCGGTTGCCGGGTTGGTTACTTGCCGTTGCGCCTACAACGTGCTTGGTCTCCCATTCTCTTTTCTCCTGAAGACGGATTACCCGAAAATTTGAGTCTGTAAGTGTGTTTCCCTACTTTGTGTGTTGCTCTTTGTTAATCTCGAACTCGTGTATATATATATAATATATATATATATATATATAAATGCTCGTATATCAAATCCATATGAAGGTACTATTAATTTAGAAAAATGGTTACTTTATTTACCTTCTGATGTAAAAACAACGTATTTTATTAATATTTTTAAGTTGATAGAATTTTTTTTGGATAGCATCCACTTCAAGATGAAAAACGCTCATTATTTGAATGGTTTAAGGCATGAAATTACTTTAGCTTTCAATGGTATATTAGAGATCATTTTCACTTGAAAATGGTAATTTCTGATGTCTTGAATATTGTTCTTTATGTGGCCCACTGCCAACTTTCTAAAAATAGCGTTTCTTGCAAAACTTTTTCCTCCAATTTTTTTTTTGTTGAAAACTTAACTCATGCTTATATTTTCGACTTTTTGTTTATAAAATTAATTTCTAACATTTCATGAATATTGCTAACAATTCCATTAGAGGTATGAATAACGGAAAAAATATATACATTATAATTAATCTCACCAGTAAAATAATATAAATCATTTAAAACATAAGTCAACACACTTTTTTATTTTTCGAAGAAGTTGAGTTAGTCTTTATTTTATAAGTTAACACAATTTTTATTTCGCTAATATATAATTAACTTTACATAATTATGATTAGATTTGCTCGTTTATGCATTCATTGAAATTTTCGGTGACATTGGAACCATCAAACTAATAATAAACAGATTTTTTTAAAAGAATTTTGAAATCCTCTCCAGTAATTATGGTCTGCTAAATAAAAAAAAGTGGCATTACCTTTAATGAGACGGTTGTGCTAGCATATTGTCTCAAGAGACCAATTCTTGCTTCGATTTTGGTTATGGCGAGTCAAAGCAACGATTCCTTATCTACCATTATCTAACGTAAGTATAAGAGAACAATCAATACAGATCGTGAAATGAATATTCCCATGTTTAAAATTTTACCTTATCAATTCATTCATAATGTATTTGAAGCATTTTGCAACTCCTAGTCAAATATGGGAGTTCGAAGAGTCCTGCCGTAAATGAACACACATAGACCGAACATTGGCCCTTTGTACAACCGCATGAGAACTGTGTTGTGTGTCTGTCCATCCATCACTAACTTCCTACCTGCAGGCCTTTGACAGTTCTTACATTTAGTTGAAAACATTTCACTTTTTGTACCCCTGCAGTTACTTTTCCTGATAAACTCCACCAGTTTAACTTCTCAATTAGCAACATTGCATTCTCCTAACTTTAAATCTATAGTAAGCTCGAAACTTCTTTATATATATAAATCAAAAAGACAACACATAAAAAACGGGAACACTTACTGAATCAATATTTCAAACCGAAGTTCGTCATCAGGAAGAGAATAGAAGGGACGAAGAAGAGGTACGTAAGTTGAAGAGTTTTTGTAGAAGGCTACTTAATTTTTTAGGTGTTATCTTTTTCATTTACTTATCTGTCCGGTTTGGACTATTTAGCAATTTTATTTAGATATATATAGGTCAATGATCAAACCACAATAAGAAAAAGGGAAAACAAGACTAAGATCTTTCAACAGTAACAAGCGGTCTTCGTCAGAGTCAAAAACCCAACTGAGTTGGGTTCTTGAAACCCAAGCAGTTGGGTTTTTGACCCTGGCGAAGACAGCTTGTTACGGTTGAAAGATCTTAGTCTGTTTTACCTTTTTCTTATTGTGGTTTGATCATTGATCGTTATTTCACGTGCTTATGTGAAATCTTTATATATATATAGGTATGTTATCTAATCGGGATTCGGTCAATTTTCTAGATTCAAAAATCAAACTGTCGTTGTCGACGTTTCAGTTTTATTTTAAAACCTTTTTCATACCCAGAAGTAAGATATATATATATATATACACCGAAATTCAAGTTTTTATTACTTTTTATCTTACTGAATACACCAGTATACTTGAAGTGAATCCATGAAATTTTAAATTATTTTTGCATACAATTGTATCTTACAATTTCCTAATTAAATATTAAACCGTGAAGTTTATATTTTATTTTTTAAATAAAAGAAAGAGCATAAATAAAATAACTTAAAAAAAATTATTAAAAAATTTTTTTTGAAAATATTCTCAAAATGATATTTAATAATCATTATTTTCATTTGTGATTAAGTCGACTAAGAATAGTAGCAGGATAAAACTTTTTCTAATAATAAATACCAAAGGAGAAAAAAAAATCCGTAATAATGTTTAAATATAGACGTTATTAAAAAATTCTTTCATTTAACCTTATGAGGGAATTTATTAAGCATCTTGTTAAAGAAATGCAAAAGTGTGCTATCTGCTGAGATATTCAACCTATCCTTTAATTTAATGTTGTAATCCCATGTTATTAAACAAAAGGTTTTAAATAATAACCTTCAATGTTTCAAAAAATAAGTACAATACAAAGATCGTTTTTTTTTAATTAACATATGAACTTGTTTATTAATCAGTTTTACTTCAAAGTGCATATTTTTATTATGTTGAAAAATTAATGTCTTATGTATTAAATGAAATTTATATAATGAAACGTGGAGGGGCTTACACTCATCTAATCATAAGTAAACTTATTAATGGGTAACTAAGCAATTCATTTAATCAATTGCTTTATAACCATACAGTTAATCGATTTCGGTACTCATATTGGGAATGTGACTGAAACTCTATTTATAGTTTAGGATGAATGTTGCATAGAATGACAATGTTATTGAATTCAATCAGTAATGAAAATAAACAAATATTTTCTCAATATAAAGTGTTTGATTCAGAAATAAAAATTGCTCTCAATAAAATATGACTAAGGGTTTAAGCTGTAAATTCATCGAATGATATTATTAATAAAATCATCTCATTTAATGAAAAAAATAGTGATATCGTATGACTAGTTATAAATAAAGTTTAGTAACTTTTGTTGGGTTTTTGACTTTGACGAAGACCGCTTGTTATGGTTGAAGGATCTTTGTAATTTTTTCTGACTTTGTTACTGTGGATGTTTATATATACACATATCAATGATCAAACCACAATATGAAATGGGAAAACAAGACTAAGATCTTTCAACCGTAACAAACAGTCTTCGTCAGAGTTATTGTGGTTTGATCATTGATTGTTATTTCACGTGTTTATGTGAAATCTTTTTTATATACGCATATATATATTTAAAAGGAATCAGATCCGATTGGACAATAAAATTTAAAACTTTTGAGAAACAAGAATGAAAAAGGGTCGAAGTATTGAATGTGAATCCTAGTTTCTGTTTTTCATTCATGTTTTTCAAAGTTTTTAAAGTATATATATATTTGTGTATATTTTGGGAGCAGACCTTCATTCAAACGAACTAGACTAAAAATAATGAAGGCAATTAATTAAAACACACACACACACACACACACACATATATATATATAAAAACTAGAATTTTAAAAGAACACATAGAAAGGAAACCACTGAACTCACTACTATATTTCGATGTCCTCGTCTTCAGGAAAAGAAGTGAATCGCTCCAAAGGCTGATAACGACTCATATATATATATGAGTGTTTATGTGAAATCTTTTTTATATACGCATATATATATTTAAAAGGAATCAGATCCGATTGGACAATAAAATTTAAAACTTTTGAGAAACAAGAATGAAAAAGGGTCGAAGTATTGAATGTGAATCCTAGTTTCTGTTTTTCATTCATGTTTTTCAAAGTTTTTAAAGTATATATATATTTGTGTATATTTTGGGAGCAGACCTTCATTCAAACGAACTAGACTAAAAATAATGAAGGCAATTAATGAAACACACACACACACACACACATATATATATATATAAAAACTAGAATTTTAAAAGAACACATAGAAAGGAAACCACTGAACTCACTACTATATTTCGATGTCCTCGTCTTCAGGAAAAGAAGTGAATCGCTCCAAAGGCTGATAACGACTCATATATATATATATATATATATATATATATATATATAATAACTTGCCAACTTTAAGTCTAGTATGTTTCTTACATACCTTCTCGAGTTTTCTTATGTTATTCCTCCATCTTTCCGGTACCATATAAAAGAACTTATAATAATATAAGAAAACTCGAAAAAATATGTAAGAAACATATTAGACTTAAAGTTGGCAAGTTATTTAATGATATATGTTTAAAAGAAGGTCTGCTCCCAAAGTATACCAATATATATATGTATATATATATATATATATACCATGATAAACGAAAAACGGTCCAGCAGGACAAATAACAATTAAAATAAGCAGTGACACATAAACAGAAACACAACAAAGACTCACTTTTCAATATTTCGACCGTAATGGCGGTCGAAATATTGAAAAGTGAGTCTTTGTTGTGTTTCTGTTTATGTGTCACTGCTTATTTTAAATATATATATATATATATATATATATATAGTTCACAAAGGAAAGAGAAAAAACAAATAAAGACACACACAAAAGACTCACAACGATATTTCGACAGTCGTCGTCATCGGGCAGAAGTAGTCACTTTGAGTCGCTGAAGCTAACTGAAGCTGTTTTTTCTCTTTCCTGTGTGAACTAGTAGTCCTGTTGGACCATTTCAAATATATATATATATATAGAGAGAGAGAGAGAGAGAGAATGGTTGCTCTATATTGATACTATATTGCTTGGGAATAATTAATTTCAGAGTATGCTAATAAATTCGTGACATAAAAGACCTAAAACGTTGCTGTCGTAGTTTACCTGAGACATCACTGCTTTAATTTTCTATACATGAAATGTATATATACATGTTTATACAAATGTTTATACAATGTGCCCATATTGATGATTTTATAAAACAAAAGAACAGATTATCCAATAGCCTATGTAGTTTTTTGGCGAATCCTTCCTTTCAAAGGATTGTTATTCTTCAATTCTTTAATATCAAGCGACATTATAAAATATTTCCAAATTAAGTTACATTTGTCCGACTCTAATGATTTTTAACATTAATGAATGATTGTTCATTTAATACACTTTTGTTAAAGGAAATTTAGATCTTTTGATTAGTTTGGGCCCTGTTGATTTATTATGTAAATTAATTTAAATTGTGTTTTCTCTGAATAGGGTTAAAACAGTAATTCAGGTGTTTCAATATGTTTAAAGTAAATGAAATATCAGTTCTTTGATAGTTGATTGGCTTGAATTTCATTTGATATTATTCAAAGAATAAAAAAAGAAAAATTAACATTTGAAGAAATTTGCATCTATTTTTTTTAAATCATATAAAATAAAGGATATAACCAATTTCCAATTTTCTATGATCTCAATTAAATTTCTTTGTTCTGAGAATATCCTGTTTTGAAAAATATCAAAAATTACGTCTCCACACAAAAAAGAGTTTAATATCAAAACTAACAACGCGTTTGGAACACTTAGTGTTCTTCTTCTGTTCTACATGTCTGCAGTGCAGATGAAAACCTGAAGAAGAGCAATAAGTTTTTTTTTATTAATCTTTTGATATTAATTTCTGTTCTACACTGGCACTATTGACATGGAGACCTGAAGAAGAAGACCAAATGTTTGAAACTCGTTGTTAGATTTGATATTAAACTCTTTTTTTACATTGGCACTGTTGAGATTTAAACCTGAAGAAGAAAACTAAGTGTTCGAAATGTGTTGTTAGTTTTGATATTAAACTCTTTTTTGTGTGGAGACATAATTTTTGAAATTCCCCAATATGAGTAAATACCACTCTATTACAGATCACGCAAGTAATGAATATTCTGTTTGTTTCAGGTTAACAAATTGATGAAATGTAATAGCTCACTGCGAGAGATGCACACTTTTGTCAACATCACTCTCCTTCTCTGGTTGTACACAACTAGATCCTTAGGTAAGTCACTATATTTATAACTTAGTATTTTTTTCTAAAAATAAGAATGATTAGTAATATTCAAATACTGATTCTCCAAGCGAATGTTACTACAATCTGTTTTTCTAGTATCCATTCAGAAATTTTACTACAAGAACATTCTTTATTAAAAATAAATTGAATTGATGAAATAAATTAAATTCTTAACAGATTTTTAGGTTTTTTTTTTTAGATAGAACATAGTAGATTTTCTGTTCTTCTCCTATTATCAGAAATTCAGAGATGGGGCTAAGATCCTTCAACTTGTTTTGGTGTTACTTCGTTCATCCAGTTTATTCAGCTATATCGCAGATGATAACAAAACAGATTGATACGTAAAAGCTCTTTCGCTGCATCTCGGGTGCCAAGCCCTGACCGAAGATAGGGGCTAACTAAAACCCTTTGGGTCATAATCCCGAATCTTAAAATCCCGAAATTTAAAATCTCGAATGTATTAAAATCCCGAAACGTCAAAATCCCGAAAAGTCAGAATCCCGAAAAATAAAACCATTTTTTATTTTTTTTTAACGACCTTGCACCAGAGTGGCAAGACTGTAATAGGAGTAATGGGATTATGATGCGAACCCGTTTCTATGCATTGTCGTATGTGTGTTTATGAGAGAGAGAGAGCGAGAGAGAGCGAGAGAGAGAGAGTGAGTGAGAGAGTGAGAGAGAGAGAGTTAGTCGTGAGACTTATATCGAAGATATAATTATCTTTATTTCAACACCTTTGCAAAACAGAGTTTGAATTGAATTTATACATTAGGAATATTAAAAAATATATTGAAAAATCTAACAATTTTGAATACCTGTATTTCTACACATTAACAAAATAGTGTTTGGATAGTGTTTATACATTAGAAATATTTAAAAAATACATTAAAATATTTAAAACTAGAATATGGGAATACCCAATACATATACATATACTAGCACACATATACATACAGGCACATATATATATATATATAAGAAAATAACAAGATTTCACAATAAACAGTTGAGTTCTGTTGAGATTTGACTCTGACGAAGACCTTATGTAACGGTTGAAAAATCTTAGTCTATTTCATTTTTCTTATGTGGTTTGGACGTTGATTATATAAGAAAATAAACAGATAGATAAGTTAACAGGTGAACATATCAATAGCGCACATGAAATATGAGCATATATATATATATATATATATATCATATGGCATCTCCGTCCTTTCCAAAGAGGTTTCTACCTTGGATTTTCCCATTCAGGTTTTTTAGGATTTTAAGATTCGGGATATTGATCGGCATGCATTTTCGGGATTTCGATTTTCGGGATTTTGACCATTCGGGATTTTGATATATTCGGGATTTTAAATTTCGGGATTTCGACATTCGGGATTTTAAGATTCGGGATTGTGATCGGAACCCCTCCCAGATACATCCGAGGTGGACCACGCGGAGGCGAACTTCAAACAAACCCTATATGAAACAAATTAATAAATAATACCACGCTCTAATAATATCAAATAATATTATACTCTAACGACCGGGAGTCTTCTTGATTCTCCTAAACTTTGCACGTAGACAAAAAACTTATGTAAGAGCCTTCAACCAAAACATTTACTCTCTATGTAACTCTGACCAAGAGTTGCAAGCTCCTTTAGTTGAAATATCGTAGTCTCATTTCTTAATTTATACTTTCCTTTAGACGTTGACGTACAGCTGTGTGCCTGTGTGTGTGTTTTGCATTGTTTTGTTATTTTGAGACCTGTTATTAATATATTTATAACATAAATATATATACTTCGGTTTAATTGTTCAATAGCATTTATACTATGGAATGATGTGCTTTATTAGATAACAATAAATCGAAAATTTCTCAATTTTTTTTCAATTGTTTCCGCAAGTAGTCATGACCTATTTATTGACAATTGGTTTTAAATTGCAAGTATACTTCGTTACCAGCTTTTGGTTGAGATCTTTTATAATTATAGGGTCACTAGCTGAGCAATCCGTAATTGTATGGTATTTACTTATACTGGGGTAAATATGGTAGATAAAACAAGGTTTCCACACAAAAGAAGTCTTTATTCTACGAGTTTCAAATATTTCGTGTTTATCGTCCAACATTAACATCAGATGGTCCTGACCATTTGAAGTTTACCTGACGATCAAAAAAGTATAGAATAAAAAAGCTTCTATTGTGTGGAGACTTTGTTTTGTTCGTTTACTCCCAGTATGAGTAACAGGCAGTTAAACAAAAAAAATTATTGTTTCTGACATTTTTTGCTCTATAGAAGATAATTGGTGAATAAAAAGAACAAATTTCAAGTTAAAAATGAACATCACAAGAGTATTATTTTTAATAGTATTTTTTTCACCGTTTTAAACATTTTCTACAAAACTGAATTTAATATGAATCGATATTTGTTCAACTATTGAACTTGATTTTTTTTTTTCAAATATAAGTTTAATTGCCATTTGATATTCTGTTTTCATGCTCTCACGTTTATATACTTCGAAATTTTGCTTTATTTTGGAAGTAAACAGTGTGGCTCATTTGTTGATTCGCACCCAATTTAGATATTGTGAGTTGAGACCCATAACTGGCAAAAAAAATCGCTGCAGTTGTGATTCTATTCTTTCGGAGGTGCTTTAAATTGTGAAAACTTATCTTTAATAGAGTAGAAATCATGAACAGAAAACTAACGTCATGCATAATGAAGACAAACGATGGAAATAATTTGCAGCTTAATTCACCAAAATTTATACGATTCTACGAAAAAAATATTACAATGCTTTCACACTTGTTTTACGTAAAAGATTTACGTAATGTGTATAATTGTAATACCTGGAGTTTGATATAGTTAAACAATTCATTTACTCATTCATATAGGATACTAAAATTGTCATAAAGTTTATTTTTCCTTTATATTGTTTGACTAATGCATATCTATTGTCCTTTGTGCAATGTTTAAACAAAATTCCTCCCTATTTTAAAGCTTTTCTTACAATCAACATTATGGAAGTTTGCCAAATAACAACATTTAAGAGCTTTTTGTTCCAAGAAACCAATTTTCATAACTTTTATCCCTTGGTCTTTAATTCAAATCGTGCTTATAGCAATAAAGTTGCTGATAAGTTTTTACAAATTAAATATGTTAACGTACCATTTTTAATTATTTTTTGAAATTTTTTTTTTCAAAAATACATTTTATAAAGCCATTACTGTATTTTTTTTTCATAAATAGAAACTTAATTGGGTTCTACACTATCAAATAACTAATGTGTTCTTCACAATCAATCCATAGGAAACGTTTAGTTCATTTTTGCAACTTCTGTTCTTTGATATGTTTTATCCATCATCTCTGGTTGCTGTCTGTAACATTCAACTAAAGTTAACACTCCTATATTGTGAGAATCATGTTTTTTTTTGTTTTCAAAAAGATATCCACCGTAGTCTTTTTGATATATTCGGATATTTCCTCTTTAGACAAAAAGATTGACAATATATTCATCAGACTATTCAATAATTTTTTTAAAGTTATTATTTTGGTTTTTATTAAAATTTTTATTTATTACATATAAGAAATGAGCTACAATTTTGAAATAATTCAAATTAAATTCATTCTTCTTTAGTTTTTATTACTATATTAATTAAGTGTGTTTCATTTTAACTTAACTCTCAAAACATTTAATATTTATATAAAGCATATTTCATTACTTTTGCAGTCTGTTATAGTGTGGTATTTACACATATTGGGGATTTTAAAAATTACGTCTCCACACATAAAAGTTAATATAAAAAGCAACAAAGCGTTTCAACACTTAGTGTTCTTCTTTAGGTTTAGATCTTGAGATGTAAACATGAAGAAGAACTCAGTCTTTCCTAGGTTACTACCGTAGAACAACATCTCAAGAATGTAGATGTAAACCTGAAGAAAGACACTAAGTGTTCGAAACGCGTTGACAGTTTTCATATTGAACATTTTTTCTGGGTAGTCTTAATTTTTGAAATTCCCCAGTAAACCATATTTTAATAATAATAATTTGTCTTTAATAATCAAATATTCTGAGGTAAAATGGGTAAACAAACAAAAGCGTCCATACAATGAAGTTTTATTCAACAACAACAACGCGTTTCGAACACTTTGTGTTCATCATCAGACACCAACCCTTCAGCACCACATTCTTGGTGACTTTTGTTTGTTTATCCATTTTACCTCAGAATGAGTAAATACCACACAATTACGGATTGCACAACTAATGATAATCAAATATGAATACATAGAATAGGAATTTTTTTCCAAACTACGCTTAGGTCGTAGATTACACATAAACGAGGAATTTTATTTAATTTTTTTTCACCATATAATAGAATAAAATTTGTAAAGGTTGAAGTAAATTTACAGTATATTTTGAAGTAATTTTTCGATGGGGATTGAAAATATCATCTAAATAAAATAACCTTACGATGAAGTAAGCAATGGCGTTTTTGTTTTCTTTTTATTGGAAGTATAGTGAAACTGAATCATATTTCTTTATTAACTCCTTCGATTTTTTTTCTATTTCTTTTGACCAATTCCTTGGAATTATAATTATAATTCATTATAACACCTAATTCATTACCTTAAGTAGCAATATTCAATTGGATACTATCGATTTGTCTTCCTTTATCAAATAGAGAAACTCTTATAATATTTCCGCTTTAATGGGCATTATTCAATACATCCAGCTCTTAATGTAAAGTATCAATACTGATAGAAAGATTAAAGTCAAATTAAGGATAGGAACACAGTTTAGCCAACTATTTATTTTTCACCCCAATAATAACGCAATAATATATGGGATGAGTTCAGATTGGTAACACTGATTCTACCAATATCGTCCACCACTAATGAAAATAAGGAATGTTAAACGTTACTGACATTTTGTAAAGGGATGTGAGTAACCAGCTTCCATTACCCATGATTTGAAGATGTCCTGTAAAATCCTCAGAAAATAAATAACAGCTAAAAGTAGTATTGAATGAAAGAAAACGACCTATTCAAGAACATTCAAGAAGACAGAACCTTTGACCAAAAAAAAAAAAAAATCTGATCTTAGATTGATGAAATACATCACACTCAAGGTTGTCATCCCACATTATTTCGTTTTCTACCATTTTTTTCCGTCTTTCTTTTTTTTTTAAAGAAGTAAACACGTATTCTTTCAAACTGCTATGAGTAATAAAAATGCTTTCAAATAAAAAACAGAATAGAGTTTCAAACATTACATCTATTTCCTTTTGTTTTCATTATATTTTCTTTCTACTTTGAAAAAGAAATCCGATTTTTTTTATACTATTTAAAAGTAAACAAATTGATTAAAATAATTTTCTATACCTTTAATACGTTTTTGTGGATCACCTTACATAAGCCATATCTTCATATATTACTCATGGCTATAAAAAAGAATCTGGAGTGGCCTACACGCAACTTTAATATAAGTAAATAAATATCAAACTGGTTTCAAAACACAATGATAATTGCCTGATCAATAGCTTTCACATTCAATCATAAGTAAACATATCTACATTTTATTGAACAATATTTTTTTTTTTCAAAATTAAAACTGTCTTCCATTTATTCCTTTTCTAATTAAATTATGATTGTGTCATGAAAATTTGTCAACAACATAGCAGCTTTTCTATAGAACAAAAGAGTTCATTCCTCATGCTTCAAAAATATAATTAATAAATACAAGGAAATCTACATCTGATATTATGTTTTGTTCAAAGGTGTAACGTATAGATTGATTATAGCATTTTGTTGGACAAATCCATCATGCCATAAAAAGCATCAAAAATTACACGCTCTTTGGCGCTAATTTTTGATATGTAAGAATATTATTCTTCTTATATCTCATATAAGTCATTAAATCGTTTTAAATTTGTTCATTATACCTCTAAATATCAATTTTATTTCAGTCCATTTACTGTTTAAATAGAAATATAAACTAATCATTCGGTGAGTTGATTTATATAGTACCGGAAAGATGGAGGAAAAATATAAGAAAACTCGAGAAGGTATGTAAGAAACATACTAGACTTAAAGTTGGCAAGTTATTTAATGATATATGTTTAAAAGAAGGTCTGCTCCCAAAGTATACCTGTATACATACATACATATATGTATGTTGGGTTTTTGACTCTGACGAAGACCGCTTGTTACGGTTGAAAGATCTTAGTCTTGTTTTCCCATTTCTTATTGTGGTTTGATCATTGATTGTTATTTCACGTGTTTATGTGAAATCTTTTTATACATATATGTATATATAATATTTCCTTTAATGCCTTAATTTACAAAAATTTTTAGATGGGTTAATTTGATAAGCAAAGAATTACGTTTGCCTAGCAAAATATTTAAAAATTGCATTTTAGTATTTTAATTAATTATGTAAGTTAGAAAAAAAGTTTTTATTTTGATACAATATTATACTAATAATTGGTTTCAAGTCAATGTTTTCCTTTTTCGATCTTTTCATGTTCGTATCAAAAAGTTGAAAATTGTCCATTTAGACTGAATACTGAATAAATATTTACTAAAAGAGTTCAAGTATGCGAATGCAAAACTGTAATATATGCTGAAAAGAGTGATATGTGATAGAGGGTGGGGGGTGGGGGCGGTTTGGATTTTAATCCAAATGGAGAGGGCAAGAGGGGAAGAGTTTTAAACGATCACTGCAATAAAACATAGCAATGGTATCGAGTCTGTCCAGGGGAAACTGAGCTCAAGTTATTAGCAGTATTTCCAAGATGGCAGCAATAAAGAAGGGACTTGAAGTCGTTTCACCCTATCCAACTTCATTCTCTTCCTTTCCAACATTCAATCTATTTGCAATTTTACTGCCTACTGATCGATATTCTAATCAAATTAAAACTCACACAAACACATATTATAGGAATGGTTGGGGGTATATATATTAGTTTGTAAGATATTACAACCTATTATTGTTTAGAATTGTTTTTTCAAGCGTGGAAACAGAGAATACATTCTTACACTATCAAAGGATAGAGTACCTACAACGCTTTTCGAATGCATAACGACTCCTTACTGACTTTATTAAGCACTATTGTAATAAACTGACCCCATTAAAAGAAAAACAACTGGTTTATTACTAAGTGGGGAGTTTTAAATTCTTCTTTACTAAGTTTAATGAAGTTGTATATTGAACTTTCTTTTGTGTAAATGCATTTCATATTTCTTGTCTCTAATGGGTGAAATCTGTGAAGTATGCTGGAGTCTGTTTATAATGGGATTGAAATTTTGATTGTTTATAGTTAAATATTCTGCAAAATAAGATATAGAATACATTACTTACTATTTCTTATCTTAAATGAACTATCCGGAATATTTGCACAGTTTTTAGAGAAATTTAATCAAGATAACTTATAAGTTATTTTAGGATGTCAGATTAGCCAAACAGCTTACGCACTCGCGTTTAGACTGGTAGATCCGGAATTTGATATCCACACTGGCAACATATCAATTAATTCACGCGGAAGATGAAAAAATTTGAGCACGTCACCTCTAGAGAGGATGTTAAGGCTGTTTTGACCTTATATGTACCTTGGCCTCTAGGTATACCACTAAAATCAAATCAGGCCGATGTAACTTAACGTTCAACAATAATGTGTATTCTCTTCTCAAATCAATGAATTCTCCCGATTCAATCAAGGACCTTGTCTATAAGAAGGTCGTTCTTTTGGTTATGACTTATGGATGCTCTGTCTGGTTTAGAGCAGCAGAGACGAACAAGTCTTGTACCTCGATCGTTCAGTATAAGTTTGCCCACCTTATAAGCCAGGTCTCCTTGGTACGCCCGAAATGTGGATATTCAACATGATTTGAAAATAGAATCAATAGATGGTCACATCACCTGACTTATTACCAATGAAGACAATAAACTATGTACTCATCCAAACCTCCTTGTACAAGCTCTCAATACCGCCAACCTTCCTCAAACTCACTGACTATTTTTTCCAACCCCTGACTAATAGCAGTTTGCAGTACAGAAAAGTTCAAACAATAAGACCACATGGCAGTGAATAAGGCGTCATTACTGTACATACGAACTTGATAACCGACATGATTTACTGACAATCTAAGTTAGTGTAGCACAGTAATCATGCAGTAGAAGGCATCTGGTCTGGAACTGCTAGTTACGATGTTCACTTCAGTGCGCGAATATACTGGTTAGTCATTGGCCTTTGGTGCAGTCTTTTGGCTACTTCAAACTTAAAATGAGTTCAAAGTACTCTAGGTGACTATGAGGAAGTAGGTCTGCACGATGCTACATCACGCATCATGACATGCTCATACCGCATCAACAGATCAGCCCTAAAACACGACAATGAACAGGTCAGATTGATACTAAATTACTTATAACCAGGCAGTTCATATAACAAAGGTACTTCGGGTTCCCAAAAGTATCGCAAGACTTATAAATAATCATAACACTCATACTACCCCTCGTGTTACTAAAATAACCATGAGAACACAACTTATGATGTAATGATACTCAGAGCTACTAGGACAGGGGTTCTCAGCTTTCCTAGGTCCATTCACCCCTCTCGCTATTTCCCACAATGCTATTCCCCCCACTCCTCTTCTTTCCAATATAGTATATACACTTTTGCAATTTTACATTGATTATGTTTATAATAGAATTTTACCAAATTAAATGCTAATTATAATTATTTATGCACATATAAAATATTAATACAGTCTAAATAGTATTTTTTTAATTTGTAATTAAGAGATCAAAACCTATAATTGCTTTCCTCACTTTGTAAACTTACTGTCGTCACAATTTAACACCTGAATACCCAAAATTTACCCTGGGGGTGAATTTCATCCTTATTGAGAACCCCTGTATCAGGATGTTTCCTAAGGAAGAATTTAAGACTAACCAAAAGCTAGAATACAACTAAGTAAGACTCTTAGTTACTGAATATTCCCTCGGAGTAAAAACTAACATACTAGTTACAAAAACAAATAACATACTAATTACACAACAAAGAACATATAAATTTGACACGAAAGAAATATAAAACTTAGGACTAACAGACAACCTAAGACTTTGAAACTTAAACTATCCCACCAGTCTGCTTTTGGCTTGAAAGAGGACGTTAAGCAGTCGGTCCCCGCGTGTACGATGTCAGGTACTCGTTAAAGATCCTTACTTTAAACAAACTTGTTTTAGTTCATTGTGTGATACATTTTGTGTATTGTGTGGTATCTCAAAGGGTCAATCTTTGATCTATGTGTGTTTTCTCGTGGGGCTACCACTGCAATCTAACCTAACCTAAGCTGCTTTAAGTTAAAGGGGGCTTAGATTGTGATTGTGGATTCTAATCCAAAACATAGCAATGAAGAAAAGCATTCAACCTAAAATAACTCTATTGATCCTATGAGGTATTATAGGTTCTTAATATTGCTATTATTTTTTAATTTTTTTTTTAAATATATTCTTTTGATTTAAAATTTTAAAAGTGTGCAACCCCTTAAAGGGACTAAATGACCCTTTAGTTTTAACTGTTATAACTACACATCTTGTACTAGTTATAACAGGTGATGAGTAAAGAAAAACGTGTGTTTGAAAAACTTTCTCATTTAAAAAAACTTTATCTGGGTAGACTTTAATTTGTTATTATTATTGCCAAATTACTTGCGACCCTATTAAAAAAAAATAATGAAAAAAATGTAAGAAAATATTGTTGTTTTATTATGTTAGGAAAATAAAAATAAACATAAAACTAAACCATAAAAGTAGTTTTTATTCTTTTGAACATCAAAAGAATAGAAAAAAAAAAGGTAAAATTGAAATGAAATTGCGGTGGGAGGATATAATGAAAAGGAAAAATTAAGAACACTGTAAATTAAAGATACAGTTTGATTTTTAAAATTTTAATTCTAAAACTTTTCAACAATGGAATTATCTGAATGAATTAAAATGGAATATCTGAAAGAAGCACTAAATGGCAAGTTTACTATTCCTGAAATAGTTACCTTAACTAACTCAGTTTCATTCCAAAGTCTTTAAAAACACAGATTATAATTACTCTGTGCCTTACATCTAAAACAGCTATGTTTTCACAAATTTGAATATTTTCATCAATTGTTTTAAATTGTGCTAATCATTTTCGTTCAGAATATGGTTGCTGTAATGTAATTTAAATTTTATTAAAAAAAAATAAATATTTTGCATAGTTTATTAAAGATAGTTCTTTCATTTAAACAAAATTAAGCGATCTTTCCTTTTATTAGCTTTACCAAATATTTCCGAAAATTTGTTATCGAATGCTGCAACTAAATTCAATTCTTCATCAGCATCTTCAGTGCTTCTGGTGGATTTTATTGGTGCCAATTATCTTAACTACGCTAAAAGGAACATTAAAATCATTGCAGTATTTTGTAAAAGGTTTTAGTCCATGTTGTATACTAAATATAGTATTTGTATATTTAGTCCATACGCTCAGTATACTATTTGTTGTTGAGATATTAATCTTGTTTGGCAGTTTGATTTTACTGATGTTTACTGGGCTGAATACTCTCTGAACATTAACATTAGAATGGGGAAGACAGAGTGAATGAGATAGAGGAGGAGGGGTAGTTAAGAGATAAGGTGACAAAGGAGTTGGGTCTCTTTTTCTGGATGTCTTTTTATAGCTGAATTTGATAAAAATAAAGATGGGTTAAAACAGAAATAGTTACCTTCTCTATCAGTCTGTGAGATTAAACCGTTGGGCATTGTTTGAACGAGTTTTCAACGAGCAATGAACTTCATTTGAACCAGATATTTGCAATCAATTTAAGTAATTTTGAGCAGAGACTTATGCAGAGAGAGAAGAAACGTGCTAAATGCTCAAAGAACGCCAGATCAAAATAAGCTTTTACAGAGATTTCATTGTAAATACTAGATTAGATACGTATCTTTAACACAAAATTTTATAAAAAAGAGTTTTGAAAAAAAAATAATAAAATTTTATTTTGAGGGCTAAATTGGCGATCGTGCGTTACTATCAATCAATATTGATCACCATTTAAACTAAGAGCATTCACAGCCCGTCGATTGACATGAAAACTAGAATAACAGCTTCTAATATTTTGTAAACCAATCCAATCTAATTCTGACAGGTAAATGACATTCACCATTAACAATATACATTCTGTTTGTAATTTTTGAAATGTTTGATCCATCAACAGTATGAAACAGTTTTATTATCTTCATGTTCAATAAAAGAAGAATAAGTGCGAAGTATGTTAAAATTACAGACAGTGTTTGACTATCTGCAAGAAGTCAGAACGCATCGGCGCTTATAACGAATGTTTTGACAATCTAAAACATTTTTCCAAAACAATCACGTAGCATAGATCGTGTTATGTATTTTCAATCTGTTCATTTTTATTTGACATGATCGCTGTGAAATTTTGTTAGGGGAGGAAGGGGGGATGAGTGGGGGGGGGGGGGGCTGCAGGGTAGCAACGCTTCTGACGATGAAACTTCAATATAATAAGGTAATATCCCTTATGATTCTACATAGGGAGTCCTAATTTTTGCCTAATTTAACTGTACTTAAAGTAGGAATCTTTATTGGCTACCTGATATTGAACCGGTTCGGAATTAACGGCTAAACATCCTCTCCGAGAGACAACGTGCTCCGATTTTTTCACCCTCCGCATGAAAAAAGTCGAGGGTCAAAGTGAAAATTGAATAGAAAATTGTTTTCTCCCCTATGATTATACATTGAGAATCCTAAATTTTGCCTAAGTCAATTATATTTAAAATAGGAATCTTTAACGACCACCTGATTTTAAACAGGCTGGTAACTGATGGCTTAAAACCCTCTCGGAGGAACAACGTGCTACAATTTGTCCACCTCTTTCATGAAAAAGGCCAAAGTGAGAATCGAATAGTGGTTCTATCAGTCCAGAGCCAAGCACGCTAGCCATTAGGCTACCTTGCGATTTACATTAATGTTTACTTTAGCAGAATGAGAAATATTTTCGTAAACATTAAACAGACTAAATATTTTAAAATGGTACAGTGAAAAGTTTTATTATTTAACTTTTGAAGTTATTAAGTTTGCTACATTGGCTATTAGTATATTTTTTTCAATAACAAAATTGAAAATGATATACTATTCAATACTTGTGTTATTATTGATTTGAAAAAAAATAATGAAAACAATTAATTTGTTTGCTATAAAAAAAAAATTCTTCCTTTAATAAAGAAGTTTAAAATATATTTCCGATTGGAAAATGGTTTAAGTTTGTCCTATTAAATCCTAATCGGTAAAGTTAAAAATATATAAAAAAAAAACACAGAGTTAATGTTGCATGGTGAGCAAAGGAGAACTAGATAAGTGCAAACCTGAAGCCAGGATTTGGCTAGTCTCAATTCAGAGGGTCATTAGGTTTTAGTAGTGGGCACCCCTTGGGGGCTGTTACGGTCACGGGCTCGGCTCAAAAAAACAACCAACCCTCAATAATGAGGTCTTATGTTACTTCAGGTTTTTTTTTCTTTTTCCCAAAAAAATAGCCATTTTACTGACGACCTATTATTTTATTTGGAAATCTGTGTAATAAGAATAATATATATATATATATATATATTTTTTATTTATTATTTTTTTGTTATTTTATTTAGTTAATTTCAGCCTTATTTATATTTTTTATTTCTTTAATTCTTTATTCACGATTTCATATTTTCTTTTCTCTCCTAATTTACTTTAATACGGTTTTTATTGTTTATTTCTTCATTTACTGATAGCTTAACGGGTTCACGATGGTGAGGTGGCTGCACGTGTGTTACCCAACTGACGAAGACTGCTTGTTACGATTGAAAGATCTTAGTCTTTTTTCCCATTTCTATTATATATATTTCACCGCCCTGCCTTCCTGCGGGACTCTTCGCTCTTCACACCTCCTGATGACGACGATGGTCGAAATATCGATGTGAGTTATGTCTGTGTCTTTCTGTGTGTTTCCTTCGTTTTGAATTTATTTTATTTAGAAAAGTCCGCTGGACCGTTTCTTTTAATTGTGGTATATATATATATATATATATATATATATATAATATATATATATATATATATTAGTATATTTTGGTAGCAGTCCTTCAGATATGCATGCTTTGTTAAACACGACAGAGTAGTTCCTGTCTATGAGCTTCTTCTCAAGAACTTCGACTTGCCTAAAAATAGGTTTTTCGTTGTTAGAACAACGGTTGATATGGTCAGCGATTGTAGTCGACGCGTTTCGATCACTTTCCGTAATCATCTTCAGGACATCAATCAGGGGGGCCTTTTAATATATAACAAAGCATGCATATATATATATATATATATATATATATAGCAGCATGCAGTAGTAGTACAGTAGTAGTTTGCTTATCAGCGCAAGTACTTCGCACTTCTTCCTGATGACGATGGATATAGAAACATCGAAGTGAGTTCTGTAAAGTAACTATTTGTTAACGGTTATATATATATATATATATATATATATATATATATACGTATGTACCTTTTTACTTTTTTACTTCCTGACATTTGATCAGGGTTAATTAGTAAAATTACCTCTTTACCAAATTTTCATTCTTATTTCAGGACATTCTCAGGGTTAAAACCAAATACAATGGACCATTATCTTATTTGCACGACACTTTAGATAAAAATTCAAAAAACTAGCAAGATAAAGGCTAGTTACAGGCAATTTAACTGCTCAATTATCTTATCAGTTATATTTGCTGCTACCTAGCGATATTTTTTTAAGCAGTTTTTATACATTACAATTAATAAATCTATGAAACAGTATACGCAAACAATATTGTTATTACATTACCGGAGTGGTATGATTTTGTGAAAGAAATTGATAGCCAGAAAAACTGATATGCCCACATCATTAAGACTAGTTATTTCATGCATAAGGCTTCCAATGAGCAAATATCATTAGAACTTTAGGAACTTGAAAAAAAAAATTTTTTATGTAGTATCCTAGAATATCAACTGTGCATTCATTCTAGTTCTTAATTATCTGTCTATTGAAAATGTCCTACTTTCAACTTGTTGAATGAAATCATACATCTCCGGAGAATCTAATTATAAGTTCGTTCATTTTCATATATCTCTGCCTTTAAAAACTGTTTTCTAGAAACCATTTCTCATTTACTTATGTGATTACACACTTTGTAATTATTCCGTTTGTTTGATATATATGCGTTTTTAAAGATGAATAAATTCTATTTTATTCCATTATATAGGCATGTGAAAAAAAAAATATGAATCAAAAGTCGTTGTGTGCAGTTTAATTTAAAGTTTAAAAACTGTCCATATTGTGATGCATTACCTGTGTTTATTTGTCAAACGTTCGATATTTTGTTAAATAAAATAAATAACAGAGCAATGTATCATTAAAGTAAACCGCAGTCGCGGCGTTTACTGTCTTCCGATTGAGAGACTCGATTCTACGAACTAACATCATGCTAACAAGATTTAACTGGAAAAGGACATGGCCAAGTGGCATGTTATACAAAAACAATAAAATAGTAAAAAAAATGTGCTTTTTTAATTTTTATTTAATATAAACAAATTAATAAAGAATAAAGAAAACTAAATTAATCTAGAAAGAAAATAAATATATTAACTGCTTATCAATATATCTATAACTTTAAGTTGCACTTATTAAAGCAGTTTTTCGTCCGTGAGTGTATTAAAAGAAGTAATCAGATGTAGTCGCAAGGGAATCGTAAGGAAGATTAACAATTTATGAAGTCCAGTTTAATTGAATTTAAGTCGAATGTAACAGAACTAAAGACATATATGCATGTACACATCAAAAATATATGTATTCATCTTACTTCTTATCATCTAAAACTTTTATTTTACCTTGACTGGTTTCTATATTTTTCTTATCTTTCTAATTTTTTCTTTTGGTTGTCTAATATGTCACTTAGCCAGTTATATGTTCAATTCAACCTTGTTAGTAGGAAAGTTAGTTCTTAGAATCAAATTTCTCAGTCTGAAGATCATGAATGCCGAAACTGCGGTTCACTTTAATGGAATAGATACATACATGTATCATTAAAGTGAACCGCAGTCGCGGCGTTTACTGTCTTCCGATTGAGAGACTCGATTCTATGAACTAACATCCTGCTAACAAGATTTAACTGGAAAAGGACATGGCCAAGTGGCATGTTATACAAAATCAATGAAATAGTAAAAAAAATGTGCTTTTTTAATTTTTATTTAATATAAACAAATTAATAAAGAACAAAGAAAGCTAAATTAATCTAGAAAGAAAATAAATATATTAACTGCTTATCTATATATCTATAACTTTAAGTATGCCTTTTTTTTCTTTTCAAATTAATTTACCTTTCCTTATTCTTCATTAATTTATTTATATTAAATAAAAATAAAACAATTATATCGTTTTTTGACTATCTCATTGATTTTGTATAATTTGCCACTTGACCAGCTCCTTTTCTAGTGAAACCCTGGCAGCAGGAAGTAAGTTTGTAGAATCAAATCTCTCAGCCTGAAGATCGTGAATGCCGAGACTGCGGTTCACATTAATGATATATGTTTGAAAGAAGACCTGCTGCTTATTTATACTAACCTACATACACTGATATATATATATGCAGAAGAATCACAATAAACATGTGATGCAATCAATGAATTTTAAACAACAAGTAATAAGGGAAAAATAATAGATATAAATGCTCTGAGGCCTTTCAATTTATGTCATCAGAGAGCAAAAAAAGTAAAAACCAAAAAGGCAACATAAAAGTTATGCTGAAAGAAGGCAACGAATCAGCTGTTTCGTTATCTTCATCTGCAGAATTTATTTCATTATTTTGACCATTTATTTCTATTATTTTTACTTTTTCTTTGTCGTTTAAACTTTGCATATATATATACCATGATAAACGGAAAACGGTCCGGCAGGACAGATAACACTTAAAATAAACACTGAAACATAGACTGAAACATAACAAACACTCACTTTTCAATATTTTGACCGCCATTACGGTCAAAATATTGAAAAGTGAGTCTTTGTTATGTTTCAGTGCATGTGTCACTGTTTATTTTAAGTATATATATATAAACTAAAATTTTTAAAAGAACACATAGAAAAGAAATCACTGAACTCACTCAATATTTCGAACTGTTGTTCGTCATCAGGAGTAGACTAGAAGAGAGGTCGAAGTGAGATACATCTCCCCACGTCGAAGGACGGAGCGAGAAGTTTTATAGTTCCTGACTGGGTAAGATTATAAGGATCATCCTCAATCTTTATGTTGCTATACAGGTCATATTCTTCTGTTCAAAGGACTTAAGTCATATATCCATACATATATATAGACAAATTGGTCATAAGAATTTTAATGAAATGATGTGTTCCTTACACTTGTATTCGACATGTTGTGTTCGACAACTCAATGTCGAAATTTCGACCCAAGTGTAATATTTTCATTGCTCCATTTTTAATACATGCGTTAAATAAAAATGAAAAAACTGTGACATATATGTGACTGACAAAAAAAAACCCTTAGATGGATATTATTGTAATTTAGTAATACAGATGAAATATAATTGTAATAATATTATAATTTAATGTCATAGTAGAAATATAATTTTAACAATTTTATTAATAATTATCTAAGCTAATAGTGTAGTCGAATTTAATATTACAGAATAGTACCTTTAAAAAAATGAGGCTTTTTTTATACGAGGAAGAAGTAAATTAGTTCATCCTGGGCAAAGTGGACTGTTTACTTTGGTGAGGTTCACTTTAAGGCTCCCACGATATTTAGAGGCTCTATTTCATCATTTGTTTGGCATCCACTAAACAGCTTTTCCCCCGCCAAGACATAGTTTCTATTTCGCTGTCTAAACACAACGTATTTTTATTATTTTGGATTATTAAATACGCTAAATGTATTATTATTCTATTGCAATAATATGATATATAAATATGTTAATAAATTATCCGTTCATTTCTAAAAGATGTATTTTATTTTTATTTTTTCCTTATGTAATTTTTATTAATTAATTTTCCATTTAATTTTTTTAAAATGAATTGATGACTGAAGTAGTAAACATATCTAACCAAAAAGAATATCGTGTTTGCAGACAAACTAGAGCAATTGATTGAAATATATATAATACTGGCAGACGTGCCAATCTTTGACAGGTATTTTACGAAAATTGAGAGATGATACGTAGTGTTCTAATATATTATTAAAAATTATAGAATAGTAGAAAATATAATTATTTGAACAATGCGTAAATATTATTTTATCTGGGGTTTCTTTTACGTTTGGCAGCTTTAGATACTGAACTCAAATTTGATCTTATTCTAAACGTAGTTGTTATTTAGTACGCAGGTAGATAAGTAGGAATTCTAAAAATACCTACCTATCAGGAACTTAAAAATACCTGTATATTTTTATTTTAGTTATATGCCTGTATACCTGTGTAGCTAGCCAAACACAGCTTATAAGTCTATAACTTCGCTTCTGCGTGGAGTTTTCTATCGATTGATCAGTAGTTTTTTTTTTAATTTGTCATTCGAAAAATGTTGATATCTTTTTTTATATACTTTGTAATGCATTTATTTATAACTTTTATCTGTAAAATAAATTTTGAAAATTAAGAGGTGAAAAAAATATAAATATTGACCCAATTATAATTGTTTTAGAAGTATTTGCGAATGTTGCAGAACAGTTTCCTAAATGATTCAATCTGAAAGACACTTCTACTTGGAGCGCTCCCTATATATACATATTAAGTATCGACCACAAAGCCACACCTCGAGTGATTTTATTCAAAACCGTGTTGACAGATTTCCAATAAATCTCAAAACGTATTTTTTTTTTATTAATTAGATAAAATGCTCGACAAGAATGAACAATAGTCCTATTATGTTTACTATCCTTACTCAGATTTCATAGAATTCTTTTTATTTTTTATTGTTTAAACCGATCCTCTACCGGGTGATAACATCAACGGTTTACCGGCTTTTTGTTTGATCGGTGATTCTACAAATTCTGCATTGGGAGTCCTAATTTTGCCTAATTCAAGTACATTTCGAGTAGGGATCTTTAACGAGTACCTGACATCATACAAGTTTGGGACCGACGTCTTAAAGTCCTCTCCGAGGGACGACGTGCTCAGATTTATTCACCTCAAGCGTAAATAAATCGAGGGCCAGATGGGGATCGAACCCCGGACTACCAGCCCAGAGGCGAGTACGTTGTCCACTGAGCTAACCTGGCCCTGTAAGTCTCATAGTCACTTAAGTATACAATTTAGGGATAATAACAGTGTTAATTTTGAGATGTCTTCTTCCCTTACTCACTCCCATATTTACACACACAACAGCATTTGTTATATTTTATAAATACATATAGTATGTAACATAAATATACTGAAATAGAGTTTTTTTCAAAAATACAATACACACACACCTTGGTTGTATTTCATAAATGTATGTAGTATGTAAAAGAAGTATACTGAAATTAACGTTATTTAAAAATTACAACACACACACACACACACACACACACACACAAGCACCTTGGTTGTATTTCATAAGTGTATGTAGTATGTAAAAAAAGTATACTGAATTTAACGATATTTAAAAATTACAACACACACACACACACACACAAACACACACACTGAGTAAGTAAGTGAGAAAGAGAGAGAGAGAGAGAGAGAGAGAGAGAGAAATAGATAGAGAGAGAGACAATAGTTTGGATAACTCATTTATTGGAGGTAGCTGAATTGAAGTGTATAGGAGTATTTTAATATTTTGCTCCAATACTGTCCATTCATTCATTTTCATCTAGATAGTTAATAAAAGGGAAAAAAAAGTATATATAAATTATTTAAAGTATCATTAGAATCTATATCTCAGTCAAGCAAGTATTAGAATTGTTATATAGAATGTAAATATGTGAAGGTATGTTAAGCATGGATAAAAGGGAAGTAAGTACATTAAGTTCTCAAGGCAAGAGTGCATTTGGCTGAGGGATTTCGCACGAGTTGATTTGAAGCAGCAGTGATATTGTATTGGTTTAAGCGAAGCAGTCTACTTGATAACGATACCGAAGCCCATCTTATCTGTCTAACAAACCTGATACAAGCCATCTTGACTGCACACAAATCAGCACGCTAATTACAGCGAGCTTTACTGCTGAGTAATCGAGTGGCGACCATGCATCTCTGACAAACCACCTCAATCTCAGTATGGTTATTAATAGTTCATGTAGTTTTGATTGAGGTTAGAACAGTAAAGTAAATCATAAATCTAAACCATGTAAGTTTGTCTTAATTACAATAGCAAATCTAAAGTACAATAATATTTTTCGACTTAAGTAATAATGCGTGTTTAAATTAAGAACACTATCAATTTTGAAGAGAAAGAGTGTATTATATATACCTAAAATTGCAGCGTTATGATATATTATTTATTATAGTATTATACTTTCCACATTGAATTATATTTCATAAATGAATATGGTATGTAAAAGAAGTATACTAAAATGAACGTTTTTCCAAAAAAAAAAACACGCACACACAGACACTTGCACACAGATACAAGATTTCACATAAACATGTGAAATAACGATCAATGATGATAACATAATATGAATGGGAAAAAAAAGACTAAGATCTTTCAACTGCAACAAGCGTCAGAGTCAAAAACCCAACTCTCAGTTGGGTTCTTGACCTGGACGAATACTGTCCCCCACGGTTAACTTTGAACAGAGGTTTGCAAAGGAGAAATTCTAAATTCACATAACCAGTTTCCCCCCAAATTTATGATTTATTTCAATATAATAAATAAGAACTAATTTTCAACAGTAATTGAAAATTGTTTGGACACAGATAAGTACATATATAACTCATTTTTGATGAACTACCGTGCAAAATCATTCGTTTCATAGATCTGCCTATTACATGTGAACTTTAGAAAAAAAACAGGGTTGAACTGCTTACCAAGAAAGTTAATTTATGATGAAATAGGTAACAAGTTTACAAAAACATGTTTACCAGAAGAACTAATTTTTGATTTTACGAATAACTATATCTATCTATATAATATTGAATTTCTATTTGCCAGCCAAACAAAACTCTTCTTCTTCTTTCCTTTTCACCTGATGACGAAAGCTCGTAATATTGAAGTGAGATTTGTTATTCTTTCTCTGTGTATATTTCTTTCAATTGTTTGATATATATATATATATATATATATATATATATATATATATATATATATCTATATAAAATAAATTCAAAACGAAGGAAACACACAGAAAGACACAGACATAACTCACATCGATATTTCGACCATCGTCGTCATCAGGAGGTGTGAAGAGCAAAGAGTCCCGCGGGAGTCACTGCCCTGCCTTCCTGAGGGACTCTTCGCTCTTCCCACCTCCTGATGACGACGATGGTCGAAATATCGATGTGAGTTATGTCTGTGTCTTTCTGTGTGTTTCCTTCGTTTTGAATTTATTTTATTTATATATATATATATATATATATATATATATATATATATATATATATATATATATAGGTGTGTTCTCTAATCGGGGTTTGGTCAATTTTCCAGGATAAAAGATCAAACATTCGTTGCCAATTAAATCGATATATTATTGAATCTGTTATATATATATAAGACGATTACATTTTTTTTGATAAAACATATTAATAAAATTTTACGTTACTTATAAATATATAAATAATACATATAGCGCTTTATAGAGATTTGAGAAGTAAAAAGTAAAGCAGCTATAGGCGGTTGACTATTTTAATTATTACACAATATTAACTGGATTTACGCAATATTGAGCAATAATGCCAACATTAAAATAATATTGCCAATGTAATTATAATTTAATGGATATCACATTAAAGACAAACTATTACCTACTAATACATGTGTTCTACAGTGCTTTTAATCTCATTATTCCATGAAAAGAATTTAATATAGGTTTGAATGCTAATTTGGAGCAGAGCGTTTATTATTCTTAATAAAATTGTT
This sequence comes from Hermatobates lingyangjiaoensis, assembly GCA_026182355.1. Taxonomy (NCBI): domain Eukaryota; kingdom Metazoa; phylum Arthropoda; class Insecta; order Hemiptera; family Hermatobatidae; genus Hermatobates; species Hermatobates lingyangjiaoensis. The sequence continues at coordinate 316,529 of JAPFBL010000132.1, read as the reverse complement.
GCACTTTTGACAGAAATGTCCTGTTTCAAATTGGTTACTTTAGTGGTTGTCGTTTTATTGCTAAAAATCACGCGTTGAGTAGCTTAAGTGTTCCAATAGCACTGAGAAATTACCGAAAATTGCTTTCATTTTCTCTAGATATAAAACCGAATTTCAGTAAAGAAAACAGCGTTAAAATATTATTTTTTATGTCATTTATAATTATAACAATATATATATTAATTAAATATAACTGTTTCGGGGACTTTTAAATAAAAATGAGTTAAAACGAAAGTAACACAGAGATAGAAACAAGTATAACTCACTTTATTAACATGATATAGCTAAATGGGGTAACCTGGGATCCAAATTTGCAACAAAGAAAATTGAGAAAACCGCCATGTTTAAATATAATGTATTAAATATAACAAACAAGTTTTTACTTTAGTTTTAACAAATTCTTCTTTTTAAAAACTAAAAAACTGAAGTTTATCGAAAATCAGAATAAGTTTTTTTAAAGTATACTCTTGGGGTTCATTTTTAAATAAAAATTGAGTATCCCATTTTTAACAAGATTAATTTATAGTCCCTGTTAGGCCAATTGCTAATTATTTGTAAGTGAGTAACTCTGAAAATAATTATGAAACGTGTTTTTCCATTTAATGTAGAATTATTAATCCTAAGAAACATTGTTCTTACGAGAGTTTCAAAATAAATGAGTTTCCATTTTAAATCATGTAGAACAAACTAGCCTTTATTCATTTGTAATGTAAGAGTAAAAAAGCAGAAGCAGGAAAGATAAAAAAAAAAAACGAGTAGCAAAAGTCCGGACAAAACATTTGCAAACCTCTTTATAACTACATATGCGAAATGCTAACAAATGACACAATTAGAAGCAATGAAAGCTAATTCACCCAGGTAAATTGCTTGCAAGCAAAGGCTTGTGTTCATTCCAAAAAGCATTGTGTTCTTAACAGTAAAACGAGTAATTTAACTCTTAGTTACCAAGAATGGAATAGCTTCTTCTCAAAGTTTAATTTAAATTGGAGGAAAAATACTATTATAGTCTGTGGTTGGAGGTTGGTTCAGGGTGGGGGGGTAGAGTGAAATGTTTTCTTATTACTCACTTCTGTAAACAGGGAGAAAAACCTTAATTGACTTTCAAACCAGATTCTACCTGTTTGGTAAGAAAGATTTATTTATTCCGAGGAAAAAGTCTCATTTTTTTTTTCTCTCTCTTCCACCATATTTTACCCTCTTTCATGTTGTGTGGGGACTGATGACAACACTGGTGCACGCGATACAATCACATTGAAAGAGGGAAAGAGTAAACCGAATTTATCTTGCCTCTAGCCAATTTAACAATCCCACAGTAATGTGCAGTCGACGTTATCAATGCCTTCTAGAAATAATTCAATCTGGAAAAATAGATTAAATGTCTTCAAAAATCAAACTTATAAAACTGAAGTTGTATATATTACTCCAGACTTTGTCAAAGTATATATATATATATATACACAATTAAAAGAAACGGTCCAGCGGACTTTTTTACAATAAAATAAAAAACGAAGGAAACACACAGAAAGACACAGACATAACTCACATCGATATTTCGACAATCGTCGTCATCAGGAGGTGCGAAGAGCGAAGAGTCCCGCAGGAAGACAGGGCGGTACTGAACTCGGAAACCGCAGCCAGTACCCAGTACTTTTTTATAATTTTTTATAGTTATAATTTTTACTCGTTCCTTTTACGTCTTAATTTGGCTCTTCATTTCCTTCCCTCCCTTCCCCCGCTTGGTGGTAAGTGGTGGGGTACTGGCTGCGGTTTCCGAGTTCAGTACCGCCCTGTCTTCCTGCGGGACTCTTCGCTCTTCGCTCTTCGCACCTCCTGATGACGACGATTGTCGAAATATCGATGTGAGTTATGTCTGTGTCTTTCTGTGTGTTTCCTTCGTTTTTTATTTTATTATATATATATATATATATATATATATATATATAATCTGTTTTTTAATCTAACTGCGAAGCTGTTTATTTGTTACTTAATAATATTTGTCATAATTAGTCCTTGGGATCGTGTTATATTTTCCTTTTCTCTTCATCTTATATATATATATCTTCATTTAATATATGTACAAATGACTATGTCTAAAGGTATGATGATTTGTTAATTGAAGTATTTCTGAAACTTATGGCTTCTGATATGAAGCTTCAGGAAAGGCGTACCATATATAACCATTTTCTTTGAAAATTTGCTGTTAAAGGAAATTTTTCTTCCACTGTAAAATAGTTTTACTGTCTGTAAAACCAGATATGATTTGAGGTGTTGAACGGTGGACTACATGACCATTTACTAGGCTTGTTGGATCTTCTATGTTTAAACTTAAAATTCTAATTCTAAATTTAACAATTTTGATATTATATAAAGTAAATTTTAATTACATTCAGTTGAATGTTCTTTCACACAAGCAATATAATATTAATTTTATAAAACAATGTTCAGTTAATTAACTCTTAACAAGTTATTGGCCCAATATTTTGTAAGTTAGACTCATGTAGAGGGGAAATTATTACTCCTTCAATCATTCTGTCAAGTTTGGGTTAAATGGTTTTTAAATAATGTTATATTTATATTTTGTTTCATTTTACAAATGAAAAACAAATTTATTTAAATTTGAATACAACAAAAATAATTGTTTGAGAGATAGAGCGAGTGTGTGTGTGTGAGGGAGAGAACATGTGATAGGGTTTAGATTAATTGTAATTTTGGTCGGCATATAGAACGGGGAAAGTTAAACGTTTGTTTCTAGAATTGAGACAAACTGAAATGAAGGCTTTTCGAATAGGCTTTGGCTGGAAGAGTCATTCGATGTTGTAATTACCACGTAGAAAGTTATATTAGTCCTCATGTTCTGCCAGCTCTCTTTGTTAAAGCCTTTCCTCCACAAGAAACTGACACTCAAAACTCAAATTTACATCATGTGTTGGCCTTTATTCACAATTAAAATTATTCTGTAGTAATTTTGTGGTTGTTTTAATAATAAAGTAATGACAATTTAATTTTTGTAAAGAACAACCCTTCTATGCAATAAAGATTTTATACTCAATTTATTTACTAACAAACTAAAAAATATTATTTCAGGGAAATTTTGAAATTTTGTTAACATATTTTTTTGGGACACTGTTATAATATAATGAACTTCTAAAAATGATTGTTTTACATCCATTTTTATGGTAATTTAACACAACATAATATATTATGTAAAAGTTATCTAGTATCTCATATAAAGGAATTTTAATTTATTAAATTATATATATATATAAATCAAATATAGAAAGAATACACTGCAAAACTCATTTCGACATTTTTCCGAATCGCCGTCATAAGGAGAAGACCTGTGCTTCACTTGAAGAGCGAAACCACTCTGAAAAACCCCTTGGTCTCCGTTGCAGAAAAGTGTTGCTAAGATATGCAGAAAGGAAAAGTGACAAAAAATAAAGCAACTAATATTACATTAAAGAATATAAATAGAACAAATAATAAAATGGAATGAAATTAAACAAGTAGAAAAAAAAACAGTAGCTGAATTCAAAAAGCTAAATAATAACTTAAAACAGAATTAAAAAATAATAAAAAAACATCAACTGACGATTGAGAATTCGTCTAGATTGAGTTATTTTAGCAGCAAAAAAAAATCACCGTAAGAAATTCAGAAAAATATTAATTTTTTTCAGCAATTACAACTGGTCCGAATCTCACTTGAACTGTAACAAGTGAAATAGGATAGGGAGTGACATAATCTTGGGAAGGGAGGGACGCAAGAGAGATGTTTTAATGTTTATAAAGAGCAAGAAAAGAAAGAAAAGACTGGGAAAATCCAGATAAACAAAAAAGTTTAAGTTAAAATAGGTGAAACTCTTATCTGCCAAGTGTCTAGTTTGGTAGAGAAAGCTATTGCTTTCGTTATAATTGATTGTAATTCGAGTAAACTGTTACTAATATTCATAGCATCTTATCAGTTAATATTAATTAAGGAAGACTGGAAAATATTTATTACCATTATTGAACATTTGTTTGTGACCATTTTGAGTTTGAGCCCTACAGTAGTGATTAGAAAGAAACCCATGAAATCCTGAAGGACTACTCAAGTACTGATCAATAACAGTTAGATAATCAGAAATATATATAATTTGTAGAAGTTTATTAACTGTTTTAAATTTTGATATCTGTTGTATTCAGGAGACAAATATGTAGAGATATTGAAGTGATTTATGCCAGTTGTTTCTATAAGTTCTTTGCTCTGAATATTTTACTCTGTAATTTAAATTATATATAAAGCAAAAATATTTATTAGGTTGGTAGTTTTCAAAGCCGATGACTTAGTTTCATCTACAACTTTTCACATAAGCATAAATAAGTAATTTTTGAATTCAATAACCATAAACTATTAAATACATGCATATTGTAGGTTCCACAGAGGTTAGTAAGCAACATATTATTATGAACATCTGCTATGCTACTTCAATGGTCTTGTAAACGCTCGACAGGTATTGCAAGTTGTGCATCTTCAAGTATGAAGTCCCGCTTAAAGATAACAATCCAATTTAACGATACAAAATGGATCGCATGTCTACAACACCGTTTTATAAGATATGACCGATTTTTATAATAAAAGAAACTATTGCATTGAAGGTTTAAAATTAAGAAGTATTGGAATTGAAACTTATCGTTTTAAGCATATATTGTAATTGTTAATTTTTTTTTACATTCATAATTTCATAAATCTTCATAATGCACTGCAACAACCAAAGTTCCTGAACTCTGAAGGTTATATGGTCAAAAACTCAACTCTGTCTTTCGACGTTTCGAAAATTGATATTTTCATTATCAAGGCTACAAGGAAATACATATCTTATCTTGTAACCTTGATAATTAAAGTATAAATTTTCGAAACATTGGAAAACAGAGTTGAGTTTTTGACCAGACAACTCAAAAAGTTCAGAAACTTGAGTTGTTGTAGCGTATTATTACATTTTACTGGTCCTTAGATAATAATTTTAGTTTAAAAGATGAACTTACAAATTTTTCATATTCTTGGAGATTTTTCTAGGAATGACCTGCCATTTGAGATAGCAATCGTTTTTATTTTTCTATAAAGTTTTAAGTGTTATTTTTATTTTTACAAAGGTTTGTTGGTTGGGGTGTTATTTCTATTTTTGAAATATTAATATATTTCCTATGACGTATTATCGCAAAATATACGTATGTTCTACCTTTTACATGGTGTTAAAAAAAGTTCTTTTAATATAAATTTTATCATTTTATAAGGCCGATAGTAAACGCTGTTAGTAAAAAAGCGTGTAAAAATATAATAAATTTATCATGAAGCAATCTCTATTAATGACAGCATACCACCATTCTATTAGCAAATTATAGGCGCTTTGAAAAAAATAATTACGAGAATTTCATTTAACTTTAATGAAGTTGAAGACTTTATGATAGTACGAGCGTAGGCGCCTTTATGATTAGCTTTGTAATATAAATCAATTATACTGCCTCTTTTAAATTATGCTAAACCTTTGATACCTTTGCACAGGAAAAAAACCAAAAAGTTGCATGAATAACGAGATTGAACAACAATATGATGGTAACATATTCGAATCGGAAACATTAGAAAGTGGTAAGTGGAAAAGTGAATTAGGAAACATTAATTACACTTATTGGGGTATTTCAAAAACTTATGTCTCCACCCAAAAAAAGTTTAATGTAATAACTAACTTGATATAGCTTTTATTACTTTTAATAATAAGTGTTGATATTAAATTTTTTTTGGCTAGAAACGTAATTTTTTAAAATTCCTCAAAATGTCTAAATATCACCCTATAACAGATTGCACAAGTAATGGATTAATTACATTTTTTTGGATTTTAATTGTGGTTGTAAATAAATATAGATATTCGAATGAGCGACATTGGGATTTTGTTTTTATTTTTTATGCGATAAAGCCATCCAGTTTCTTTTTTGTGGTAAATTTCTAGTTTTATATTTCTTAGATTGTCTGCGAAGTACATGTCATATGCTTCAGTAGTAGTTTTTTCTGATTCACAACATATAAAAAGTTGTGAAATTAACATATGATAATTGGAAAAGGAATGAAAAGAAACTATTGAGAAAAGTACACTCCATCAGATGGTGTCGGTCTCGAGGTTGCTTGGTCTTAAGATTCCAAACTCAAGTGGGTGTTAACTTACTAGGTCTTGGTTTCTCTCAGAATTCATGGCCATTTTCTCCCGTGGTAGTCCAAAAAGTATTCGGCTAGAATACTACTTGCTCCTCGTACAGTCTCTAAACTGGTGCAATATTCGCTGAACTTATATCCGGGAAACAAACACTTTTTTTTTAACCGATTCCCTAGAGGGTTTAAAACGTCAGCCTTTTACGGTTTTTTTGTTTGATCGGTAATTTTACATTAGGCATCTTAAAGTTTGCCTAAGTCAAGTGTATTTAGAGTAGGGATCTTTAACGAAAACCTGGTATCGTACAGGCTAGGGACCAATGGTTTAAAGTCCTCTTCGAAGAAACGACGTACTCAGATTTATTCACCTCCCACGCGAATAAATCGAGGACTAGGTGGGTATCAAACCCCAGACTTACCAGTTAAGAGACGAGTACGTTAACCATTGAGCTACTTTAAATCGAGGACTAGGTGGGTATGAAACCCCAGACTTACCAGTTAAGAGACGAGTACGTTAACGATTGAGCTACCCTGGCTACTCCAACAGACACTTTCAAGACAATCAAGATTGAGTTGTCATTGAGAAGTTCTAATAAACAGCAGCCTGTCACAAATAGTTGATAATTCGACTTGATAAATCGGTATAGAAATACTTCAAACAGATTAATGAACACAACTGATACTTTTATCCAAAGTTTTCTGAAGAGGTATTCAATAATTATAAAAAGAGTTTACTAAGATATTAGATGGATATAGCGTACTGCGGTATATAGTATATTCATTTATTTTCTCCATTGATGATATGATATATAGTTCATTTTTTTTGTAATCTTGAATGAAATTGGTTTTGGTTTCAGTAAAGAGTGTATTGCTTTGTGTTAGGTGGTGAATGCTGAACACTAAGGGTGATCAAGGGACCATTATCTGGTTATTGGTTTGAGTCGGGGGGGTTTCCGACTGGGATTTGCATGCTAATACTATTGGAAATAAGGTTAATGGAGTTGAAATTTGATTTATTTGAAACAAAGGCTATAGGGAGTATAATGAAAGGTTCAAGTTTCAATGGCAGCGTTGGGATCAGTTAATCAGGCCCATTGTATGAGGGGGGAAGGGACAAGGCATTGTCAAGGGAAGGATGTTGGACGGTGCCTTGACCGGTCTAAGATAAGCCCTGCGACGATAATGTTGCCAGATTGCTTTCCATTGTCTAGTTGGATTTATGGTTGGCCAGCGGGGCGTCTCTAAAAGTTTAGTGTGGCAGCCACACTGCCGAGAAGGCCAAATTAATCGAGACGTGATGTCCCTCCGCCTTCACTGCGCCCTCCCATTTACTACCCCACAATCCTCTTTTTTTTTCAGGCTACACAAAATATTGTCATATTACGTCTTTTCAAAACTCCTTCACTTCTCTACCAGGATTGTCTTTTTTTTCAGACATAAATGAATTAAATGCAACTAACGTCAACTTTAATTTATTTTAGAAATACAAAATATAATTAATTAATTTTTCTATAATTTAGTTTCAAATATTTCCCCTATAATTTCAGTTTATTCTCCATTAAAATGATAAAATATATTAATTTTATTTTATTTAATATTTCAGTAGTTCAATGTCTTGGTATTTGTATAATAATACTATATTTTGTTTGTGATATATAAACAATTCAATTAGATATAAACAAAAAATCAATATATATTCTTTTTTAGAAAGACAAAACATAATGTATAAATATGCGAAGATTCTTAAATCCACGGAGGTTGTTAGAGGATTATAAATACGTAAATCTATCTTATATTGTACTTTGAAATTGTTCTTGAGTGGTTTTAGACCTAGTTAATTATTAAAGGAACCATTTTTTTGGACTCATTATAGAATAAAAAGGTAATGAAATAGTCTCCACATACCGAAATTTAATCGTATAAACAACCCGTTTCGAACACTTAGTGTTTTTTTTTTCAGGCATTAACTTAAAAAATACAATGTCATCAGAGAGTTATATTTAGTACGAACTACAATGACTATGTAGTCACTATGTATAGTAACTACAAAATAAAATAAGGAAGAGAGTACACACCTAAGGGTGAGTGTCTGTGTTACAACTGACTGGGAATAGGATGGAAGTGGGTGAGGGTATGGAGTGTACATCTGTTTCATATTAGAAAGCAGGTGCATTTCTTTGTTGTTTTTTCCCTAAAGGTTAGGGAAAGCTAAAGTTATTCATTAGCTTTTTACCCTACAATGAGTAAATAACACATAATAACTGATTGCACTACCTTAGAATTTTTTTAACTTCATCCAAAAAAAATTAAATTATAGTTTTAAGACTACCTTGTATGGGTATATTAATCTGCGCCTTTGAAGACAGTAGCCAGGGTTGGGTAAGGTTGAGTGAGGGTTATTTCTATTTTAGTCTTGGTAGATGAAGCAGATCACCTTGTCCCCTAGAACCCCGGCTCTTTTGTATACAAACAATCTACAAATATCTCCACCGTTTGGTCAAAAGATTCAGAGATTTTACTACATTGCTATAAAAAAAATGAATGATTCATCAAAAACCGGCTTAGAATAAAAATAAAGTCATGATTAAGTCCGCTTTTTAATTTACTGTTTAGTTAACATGGTTAGCAATATATAACCAGAGCTTGTAGTCCTTGTTAGAGATATTCCACGATTTCTGTCCTATCAGTAGTACTTTGAATTTGTATTTAAGTATTAAAAATTTCTGAATGCGTGAATTTGAATTCAGATTTATTGGTTTGATTTCCTCTAAATCAGTTGCTGTCAGTTCTATGACATCAATAACGCCATAGATTCATTAAAGAGCTTCAACAGCTACAACATAATATAGCGATCATGAACCATTCTTTCTTTTCAAAAATAAATTTTTTGCGCATTGCATCCTACGAGGTGTGTAAATAAAGTAGTGAGACTGATTTTTTTTAAATTTTCTATTCAAATATAATTACAATGTGATATTGTCACCTTCAAAATAGTTCCCTTCGGAAGCCACACAGCGCTGGAGACGGTCAATTTCTATAGGAAAAGTTCAATTTTGTACCACGGCTTTATTTTCTGTCTTAGCGATAGGAGGAAGTTAAATATCAAATGTAATGACTAAAACTCGTTTTGTTTCTGTGATATTTTGCAAACACATACATACACACACTCATACAACACACAAAAACACTTATACACACAAATACACACAGAAAGAAATATACATGCATGCATTCTCACGCGCATTTGTCGTAAACCCCAAAGATTTGAAAAACAAATATTGAATTTGAGGGGCTTCAAAGGTGTATTGTTGTTGAAAAGTTTAATTTAAAAATGTTGACCTAAAAAGAATGCTTTTATGTCTCTAAATTTGTATAGGTATACTATCTATACTAATCTCCAGAAGTAGTATATAAATAATTTATTTCTTTGTTTACATTTGGATCAAACAGTTTTGGTTTATTCATGTCCTGGCCTCTCGGCTTTTAAATGATAAAGCAGAATAGGTTGGTGTTTATCCCACACAATTACTGTAAGAGAGAGACACCATAGGACTCAACCTCAACTACTATGTGTGATTAAGATCTGTGAGAAAGAAAAGGAACCCTCGCCAGGCCCAGTAGTCAAGCTGATCATACAATTTTAGGCTCCGCTATGTTTATCTGATGTAACACATTAGGCATTTATAGATTCTGCAGTAGTAAATTACAACACTACAAACACCAGCGGTGGAGCTGTTTGCAGTATGTCGATGACACTGCTTTTACAATACGTAATCTATATTTATGTTACTATTGATTAATACAAAGTAGACTAACAACATCATTTATATATTGTAGGATTATCTCTATTTGATAATTGACAAACAAATTTGAGTCAGAGGTAGTTAGTAACAGAATGATGAATAGCATTATATTCTTAATTTTCAAAAGAAAAAAAGAATAAAAAATGTGTTGGAACAATCGACACTGCTATTCAAACTATTATAATTTATCATAATACAAGACAGTGGGAAACAATGTAAATAATTAGCAAAATTTATTATGAATAGGTGGGATGATATATAAGTTATGGGATAACCGTGTGTGGACAGTCCAGTTTTTTATGCGGGGATTTAATCAATTATTTTCATATATTTTGTAATGAAATTACCTCTATTAGGAAAAAATATTATAGTTAAAACATACATAAAACATATATTAGATGTAAAACTGAAATGAATTGATCACATTTAAATACATACCAGTATTTCGGTTTAAATCATCGTATTATTTTATAATTAAATAAATAACGTTTACCGATGTCAAAAAGGGTCAGAATAATAGAGAAACATTCCTAGATTAATTTTCATTGTTGAAAGAAAAGGGTGTTAGGAAGGGGGGTTTTTGGATGGAAGCAGGAGGGTTGCAACCCTTATTTTCTCATTTAAAGACCTAGAGAGTGGTCTTGGTCCAGTTGGACGGTTTGTTAAAAATTAAACCCTACGGAGCTGTTATAGCCTGGTGAAAAGGAGTCATTACCGTCTTGATAAATGTCTGGCTATATGCGGACAACAATTAACCAATGTAGCCACCTTGCCCAGTGGCTATGAATCATTCCAGCCGACCTTTTATTCTAACCTAATAACACTTCTATTACTGTTTAAGTTTGTCAATACATAATACTAAAAAAAAAAAAACAACCCGTTGTTTAATACTGAAAATTAACAGTTCAGTTACTGTTTAAGTTTGTCAAAATACAGTTCTATTACTGTATAAAATTAAAATTTAAAATTAAAAAAAAAAACCTTTTCCAATACTGAAAACTAACACTTAAATACATGCATATTGTTAATACCACTGAGGTTAGTAAGATTTATATTAGAAATAGGTAATAGGTAGAAATAGGTAAGATGTATCTTACGAGGTATGACGGTTTCTAATATTTCTAATATTAATTACTTAAGTTGTCAAAATTTAAAATTAAAAAAAAACCTTTTTCAATACTGAAAATTAACACTTAAATTACTTAAGTTGTCAAAATTTAAAATTAAAAAAAAAAACCTGTTTCAATACTGAAGACTAAGACTTTTATTAGTATTTAAGTTTGTAATAACACAGTGCTATAGCTGTTGAAGATTTTCAAAACATAATATTGAAAAAAAACAACTGTTTGTTTTTTTTGAATATTATTGAAACTTAAGTTGTCTTTTCAAAAAACTGAAACCTAACAGTTCTACTACTGTTTAAGTTTTTCAAACACAGGTCTACTACTATGTGATCTAAAAGTCGGGTTACTTTTAATTTTACGTACATATACACTAATTTCAAAATTTTTTTGTTCTTGAGTTGGAAAACTCATCAAAATCAAATGTTCACTGTTTTGACTTGACTTGAGAATGTGCGGTTTTTATATAAGAGGCTAAAGGAGTTTTACGAGGTTAGACTAGTTTTTGTGATTTTGGTAATATTTTGCTGTTGAAAATAATAGAGCAGAAAGTATGTATTTATCCTTGTGTAAAAGATGATATCATGTTAAGTGCTCATAAACTCTTGAAATGTTGACAGTGGGGGGGGGGGGGGGGGGGGTACAGTGAGTCAACTTGAGCAAAAAAAAAAAAAAAAGAAATGCTTATAAGAAGTATAAGTTGTTCTTCAGGTAATTATAATTTCAACAGCAAAAAATCGTCGAGCACGCAAACACGAGTCTAACCTTTATGCTTCTCACATAAAAACAGCACATGATGTATTGTCAAAACTGTGAACATACAATCGTGACAAGTGTGATAACACAAGAAAAAAAATTTGATGTGTACAGCGGGCACGAACTTCAAAAATGGTTCTTATTTTTTATGACACCTCATATTATGTTTACTAATCTCTACGATACTAGTAAAAATAATGTGCTTAACAATAATACTGTTTTTTCATAATTTGTGATAAAATTATAAATAGGACAAATATAGTCATATTATGTAATATTTTCGATACTTCAAGTTGTAAAAAAATATAGCATTTATAATGAACAAAATTTAGCTTCCCAAAAAAAATATAACAAAAAACGAAATTAATTAAATGAAACTACACAAAATTTGAAATAATTTGGGTGAAATTTCAATTTCTGCTTGTCTAAAAAACAGAGTTTTTATTCAAATGCAATCATTTATTAGTTTGAAGTTATTTAGATTGATGATTAAAAGTTTTATCGTTAATGACATTAAGCTGGATGCTGGAAATATTTATTTCATGTATAACATAAAGAATAGGTTAAATGAAAGGAAGGTTACTTCACTATTTAGTATTAAATATGTAATCATGACAATCATCAAATGATTAAATTAAATTATATTAAATAGTCGTTTAAATTGATGATATTGATTATTTAACAGCAATGTTTTATTGTGGTAATTTACCTATAGTGAATATAAAGAAAATCTGCATTGATTGGTTGACTTCTATTTCTTGATGTTAATTTTTCGAACGTCTTTGTTTAGTGAGTGTGTAAGTTTGTGATTGTGAGTGTGTGTGTGTGTGTGTGTGTGTGTGTTAATGAAAGCGCAAAATGTTGAAAAATAAAAAGAACAAAACATAATTTTGACGTGATATGATAGATAATCACCAAGTGATTAGAGTTTGAATAGAAATAATTCAAATTTCATAGTGTATTTGTTTTTGCTGTTATTTAAAAAAAAAATATGATAAATGTAATAAATCAGCAGCAAAATTATAAATTTTTATTTTTTAGAGTTATATTTGTTATGGTATTTTATTTTAATTGACTTTTAAATAAGAAGATAATTTCTTAGAAGTAAAGTTCGTAAAATTTCAATTATTCTAATAAATTGTTGAGTTGTAAGCGTAGTATAAAAAAGATTTTATTAACCTTGATCTTTCATTGAACATGAAGGTATTAGCAAGGTTGAGGTTCAGACAGGAGACAAGGCGGCCTGTGGGGCATAATTGATGTAGCTTAGCTTTTACGAGTGTCTAAAATTGACGGCACTTTTCTCATAAACTCTATCCACTAGGGTAATATGAAATACAAAAGTTCAACTCAATGCTTTGTTAGAAGAGTGGGAGAAAATAGTACTTTATTAAATATTAAATGCGATAAATTTTCTTTTATAAGTTGCCGGATCAACAATGAACGAATATTTTGATACAAAATTGCTATATCCGAGAAAGTCGGATAATGATTGGTTAGAATATTTGACTTGTACAGTGAGAGAGCCATGTTATTATGGATCATACCCAAAAAGGTCAAACATAATAGTAAAGTTATCAATAAGTTTGTTAGAAAGCCTCAAAACGTGTATAACCGTCAAAAACACTGAGAAGATTGTTTTTTTTATTATACTATACTTAGCGTAAAATGAACATAAATAGTAGTGTGCACTCTAGTGAGCACTACTGAATGCAAAGGGAATTTAAGTGTTTTGTAATCGTTATTATGTCACCTTGTTCTGTGACTGTCGGTGTAACTCAAAAACTCTGGTTTTTGATGTCTCTGAAGATATCAAATAGTCCATGAGCTAATGTGCTAGATAGAGAGGATTGATTTCGCGATGGTCGCCTTGTTTTGTAGCAGTCGGTGTAACCCAAACACTCTGGTCTCTTGATGTCTCTGAAGATATTGAGTAGTCTATTCTGAAATACGCTAGACAGAACTGATTGTAGTCAAGTAGGACCGCCAGCCACGTAACCCTCTGCGTAACTCAATATGTGATGTCTGATGATGACCTGATATCTTGATATCTATTGATATCTTGATGTCTCTGAAGATATCAAATAGTCCATACCCCTAGTCCCGTAACCATCTCAGTAACTCAACTTCCATAACCGTTGTCTCACTTACTAGAAATTTAATTCAAGAGTCTTTTAGAATTAGATAGATACTAGATTCCGAAAGATGGATTAACATTTTCATAGGTACATCAAAAAACAAAATACTTTGTTATAAGTTCAAATAGTTGTAAAATTTCTTTTTGTGTGAAATGATATGTTTTTTGGCAAGTAACAGGAAATTAATTTTGTTTTTATGGGAATTACAGTTATTAGTTTTGACAAAACTACAACATTTGTTTCCAGCTGTATCAAAACTGTCACAATGTTGTTTTGATCTGTGAGACTCAGAAAAGTCAAGTGGGCCATCTGATATTATACTTTGTCCTGATGTGTATAAAGTTTTTGAAATCTTTAATAAGATTATACTAGGACAGGTTTTGCATCTGGGTCAAGAAAATTCTGTGGACTTTGCTACTGCCTGCTGATCTAAACGGCTGCTAACTTAGCGGGATGTTTTGAAATTTTGGTGGTTGTCTGTAAATAATTGTGAAAATTTTACTGAGAAGACTGTTTGTTCTGGATGCTCACTAAAAATTTTGAAAGAGTATCTAAAAATTTTATTATTTTTTGAGAATCAATAAAATACAGGTTGTATGAAATCTAACAGTAATACTGTTGCATTAAGTTGTGTATTAGCGTAATATAATCTAAATATTTGTTTAACAAACATTTTTATGGAATTGCCTCTTTTCTATAGATCGTATAATAAAGTTTCATTGAATAATCATCTGTACAGTAAAAATGTGCTTTGCTTTCACAGACACAGACAAAAAAGATAATATCTTGTTCCGTATGAGAACTAATATCTTAAAAAATGATGATTTTGATATTTATTGTTTAGCTTCAAATTGAATTAAATATGTATAACATCTTTACTGACATTTAAGTGACTGTATAGAAACACAACTTCCTTAAGAGATGCTCCAAGTAACTTCACTAGAAATGTAACTATTCCTGCTTATATTATATAAATATATAAAATATTTATATATTTTACTGAGCTTATAATTTTTATAATTGAGCTTTTATAAAATATTTAACATGGTCTGAGCCAATATGAGAAGTTCTTTTATGGTCATTATAATTACAAAATATGTTTGCGAAGCTGGTCATGGTGGATCATGGTGGTCATGGATGGTGATTCCATCAACGATATACGTGGTATGACAGCTTATAGTGGCAACTATTTTTGCCATCCGGGGTCGGTCGTAAGAATTTGGTCCCCCCCCCCCCCCCTCTCACTTGTGTTGTGTTGAACATATTCAAAACACCTGAACGTCGAAATTACGCATTCGTTCCAGACTTAAATCTTATTACAGTACTCGTATACATAAACGATTCAGTAAGGATTATTGAAATATACTTATTTCTCGTTGATACCAAAATTAATTTAAGTATTGAAAGAAATTTGTTTTTAGTCTATTTCTGTTTATCATTTGTTTTGTAGGTAATTATTCAACATATATTCTTTTTCATCATTTATTTTGACTGTTAATTGTTAAAACTCCTTTGTTTATTGGCTTGTTTAATATTATATTTGTCGACTAGTATTGTTAAACCTCTTATATGTAATTGTTAAACTTATTTTCTTTAATTGTTTTGACTGTTTTGTTGTTTGACAAATAACAATACAAAGATCCAACGTTGTCAATCAAAAACTGAGGAGTCTATCAAAGTTTAGTAGACTCAACTAAACTCTTTAACCGTTGACTCTTCATATTTCAGGGGAAGGTATCTTACAAAGAAAACTTATTCGACAGATACTTGCAAAAGGAATCACAGTGCTAGAGTACAAGTTATATTAAACGATTGTTAATGCTGGAAGCACTGTATATTAAGAGCTATAAATTAGAACGATTTAAATATAGCTTCTAATAGAAGAATTTTACTAATGGTTTTAACTTAATTAGACCATTAGAAAGTGATGTAGGACCCTTTGAGGGTCGGTCGCGACCCTTTGCAGGTCATTTTTAAAACCTTCTCTCCCTCCTTTCCACCACAACCATTCCACCCCACTTCAGTCACTTCAATTTCTACTTCATCTAAAACTCTGTAACCTCTTTTTTTTTCTAATTTTAAATATAATAGCATTAGTTAGAGAAACCTTGATGAACTTTGAAAGACATAAACTTGTATATTTGAATATTTCATTACTTGTGCAATCTGTTATAGTGTGGTATTTACTAATGATGGGGAATTTCAAAAACTACATATCTATACAAAAGAGTTTTATATCAAAACTAACAACGCTTTTCGAAAACTTAGTGTTATTCTCCAAGTTTAAATCTAAAAAACATACATATCTATTAGCTTTAAGAAAATAAGAATGAATTATTCAAAATTAAAGTTTTAACAAGGGAAATAGTATAAAAATTGACTTAATTAAGCCTGAACCTGAACATAAGGACATATGCTTGCAATTGGACTGGTTGATCCAAGGTTCAATAACAACTCTGGACCTCGTAATATTGACTCGAGAGGTGAATAAATCTGAGCAGGTCGTCAGTCCCAAGCTTGCATGACTCATGTAATCGTTAAAGATTCCTACGCTATATACATCTGAGTTAGGCAAAATTTAGGACTTTCAATATAGAACGTTCATTCTATGACATCAGAAAGAGGGCTAATGTGTGTTCTCTTGTGACACTGCCACTGTAACCTAACCTAACCTAGGAACACTAAATAAAAAATAACAACAGTTATGTTTCTCAACATTTTGTCATTACGTCGTCTTCTTTTTGATTCCTCCTAGTTCACGATTACGATGGCAGCGGGCCATCTAGTATCGATACCTGAATTTCTTCAACACTACCTTTCCTATTACTATCCTGAATATTATTCACTTTTCAAGGTAGTGAAAGCTGAAATTATAGAGAAACATATGTCTGATTTTTATTTCACCTTATTAGGTTCAAAGCTAAATTTATTTACCTATAAGCTTCTAATATTATATTGAAACAGTTTTAATAGGTTTTGATGTAGACAATAAGCAGATAATATGTTGGGGTGAGTCACAGTTTTATAAAAAAAACGAACAGTAATTTAACAATGTTTATTCCTTTAATAAAGGTAGAATTTTTTTATAAATTACTGAATTGATATTTTTTTTTAATTAAAACAGCTTAATTAAAACCTTTTCTGTTAAAACAAATGTGATTGATGTTTTTTTTCAAGGATTATAAATACTAAAATGGTTTGATTGAATTATTTCAGACAAACTGACTTTGGTTGATTGCCTATTATTAAAGCATTGTTCCTTCTTCAAGTAAATTAATGATGAAGTTATTGACAGAAATATAAACAGAAATCTCTTATCATATGTATAGTCCCCTGACTGCACATTTTTTCTATTCAAAATATCTCTAACATTAGAGAATTATTTGGAAGTACTTTTGGTATTTATAGGCTTGTAATACTATTTACGACTACATTATATTATTTATTACTGTATCCAAATATTTATTACTATGTAGTAAGATTTACGAGTTTATGATAATATTTTAAAATAATATATTTAATATTTACGATAGTATTTATGATAATATTTACAAGGATATGACATTTTTGATAATATATAGTATATTATTATTAACATATTATTAATCTAATATAATAATTATTGATAATATATAATATATGATAATATTTACAAGGATATGACATTTTTAAGAATACATTTGGTATTATCACAATGTGTTGTAGTATTTACTATTATTTGGTAATGTTTGTAAAATATGGTAATATGTATTTGTGAGTAAGTAAAATTGTTTACTAGAATAGGGTAATATTCTCGTTTACAAATGTAGGGCAATACGTAAGAATATGTTGTAGTATTTGTGAATGAATAGTGATATTTATAAGCCTATGACAATATCTACCAGTATATAATAATGTTTAAAAATATATGATTATATTCACTGCATTATGGTGAAATCAATGAATATATCTTAGCTATTATATGAATGAATAATAATATTTACAAAATTTGATAATATGTGAAAGTATATAATATTGTTTACGATTATATACTCCTCACATTTACGAATGAATGGTAATATTTACAAGTATATAATAGCATCTTAGAATATATATTATTGTTTACGAGCATATGGTACGAGTAATATATAAGACTATATGATAATGGTTCCTAATGTATGGTAACATATATGTGTAAATGGTAATTTTACCGGTATATAACACTAATTGTGAATACATAAAAACTGAAATGAGCACATGAGAATATTTAATTCTATGTGGTAAGATTTACGCTTTTATGATCACACTGAATTGTATATGGTAATATATAAGAGTTTATGCTAAAATAGAAAATAAATATTTTTACACTTGCAAACATATTATTTTTGTTAAATAATAGTACTGGTGGTAACTTTTGCATGCTTCAGTCGTCAGCATAGTTACAGATAGAGGTAATCAAATGTAATATATTAAAAAGGAGAACTTAACTTTTCTTAAGACATTATAGTTAGTAGAGTAAAAGGGGTAGCTGAGAAGTACTAAATATTGGGTTAGTCATGAAATATTTACATGTAAGGCGGCTAGCATGATGAGAACAAAATTAAATTTATATGGTGAGAGCCACTAATATTTCTAGCAATTATTAAACTCATTAAAGAACGGATGCAGGTTTAGAATAACAAACATGAAAGCAATCGTACAGATTAACATAAGCGACAGATGAATCATAATCAAGTAATCATACATTTTCACATACACGACTGATGAATCATAATCAAAGAATTATACATTATCACATAAACAACTGATGTCAAATAATCATACATTTTCATATAAACGACGGATGAATCATAGTCAAAGAGTCATACATTTTCACATAACCGACGGATGAATCATAATCAAAGAACCATTCATTCATTTTCACATACACGACTGATGAATCATAATCAAAGAATCATACAACCTCACCTTAAACGAGTGTTATATAGACTGGATTTCTAACAATTATCCAATCAATTTTAAAATTATCTAAATAAAAGAACTGATGCATTTCAAGGAATTCCAACATGGAATCAATGATAAATGTTCATTTGTTAGACTGAAGGATTAATGAGAATATAAATTTATTTAAAAATGTAACGGTCTGTTAGGACAAAATATTAAATGGTTTAAAGTAAGGAGCCGTAAAAACAATACACAACTCAATTCTATATTTCGACTTTCTCGTCATCAATAGAAGGAGAAGAAGAATAGGATAAGTTCTGCTTGGCTGGTAAACAGCCACTAACCATAGAGCACGTAGGGTTATGATAAGTAGTATTGGCAATTCACAAACAATTTTTTTTTTATTTATTTATTTTTTTGTGAGTTGACCCGCGCTGCATGATTAGTTCCTGTTTGCCAATTGAGCAAAATTCATCTTCTTCTTTTATCTGGTGACGACGAGATGAAAATATTGAAGTGAATTGTGTATTGTTTCTATATGTTCTTTTCTTTAAATTGTTTAATAAATTTATTTAGTGTTAACCACTGGTATTTTGAATTCTTGAAATAATTTTATCAGTTAAAGGATATGGAGGATGGAATCAATAATAAATCTTGGCAGGTAAGAGTTCACTAGTAAGGATAAAAGTCTGCGAGATTTATTTATAAATGAGAACTGTGATTGCAGTCATTTTCATAAAGTTGTACTTTTATGTCTGCGAAGAATGAGCACTTTGCTTTAAGAGAGGCTAAGCTCCTAAATATGTCATGGAAGATGAATGGCCGTTTGAATCCCACCTGTACAATTAAATGACCGCACTGCCCTTGTCCTGCCTGTGACAAAGTGTTGGAGACCCGTCTATAAACCAGCCAAGCAGCAAAGGAAAAACCTCACCAATATCGCCACACCCAACATCCTCTCAATTAAGCCACACTGACCACATTTCAAAACGTCAAAACTTCCTATTATTTCACGCCTCTAATCTAAAAAAATCTACCTCCACTTCAACTCACACCCCACCCTTAAAATCTGTCGACACTCTAAATAATGTTACATTTTTTTTTTCACTTAAATTGTGCTACCCATTTATCAAAAACATTCCACATATTCATCGCTTTTAACAATAAATTGTGTTTGAAACAGTGGGTTTTAACTTTTATAAACGAATGATTGTGAGTCATTTTGAGATATACGGAGCTGTTTTCCAATTGGAGTCTCTGATGGTTGGCTATTTGCCCTGCTTGGCCTTAGTTCCGTCTAGAATACAGTAAATTCCAATGTTATTGTTACACCAATATAATCTGCAATTCAATTAACATCTCCTCCTCTTTAGTTATCTCTCGTTTATCTTCGGTGCTAAACACTACTTCATTCCTCAAAATATTCTCATATTATTTTTAAGTTTAAGAAACTATTATTTTTTGTAGGAACACTGCAAATATATATAAATGAATAAAGTTTAATTTTTTAGAGAATTTAGAACTAAATTGGTTTATTTTTGCTTTATGTATATGATTAAACCAGAATATGAAATAAAAAAAAGACTAGGATCTTTCAACCTTAACAAACGGTCTTCGTCAGAGTTGAGTTGCGTTTTTACTCTGATGAAAACTGCTTGCTGTAGTTGAAAGATCTTAGTCTTTTTTTTTACTTTTCATATTGTGGTTTGATCATATATATATATATATATATATATATATATATATATATTCCTGTGAGTTATCTTTATAGTGAGTTAATTCCTGTGTATACCTGTGTGCTATCTTCTTTTTAATTGTTTTTTATTTGAAAGTCCGCTGGACCGTTTCATTTTTTATTATTTTAATATATAATATATATATATATATATATTGAATACTCTATACAGATATATATATATATATCCTTGTCTACCTTTCCTCCAAAAGTTGGCTACACTGTTTGAGTGCTTCGGTTCG
Source organism: Hermatobates lingyangjiaoensis (assembly GCA_026182355.1). Taxonomy (NCBI): domain Eukaryota; kingdom Metazoa; phylum Arthropoda; class Insecta; order Hemiptera; family Hermatobatidae; genus Hermatobates; species Hermatobates lingyangjiaoensis. Next base: position 295,594 of record JAPFBL010000132.1, on the reverse strand, counting down.
AACGCCAAGCCAGTCGTTATCAGCCTTTGGAGCGATTCACATCTATTCCTGACGACGAGGACATCGAAATATAGTAGTGAGTTCAGTGATTTCTTTTCTATTTGTTCTTTTGAAAATTCTAGTTTATATATATCAATATATATATATATCAATAATGAAAAGAGGAAAACATAAACATAAGCATACAAGACTCACTACTATATTTCGACAGGTGTCGTTATCAGGTAGAAGAACTGCTCTTGAGCAACAGCAGCTGACTCAAGAAGAGTGCTTGTACCTTTTTTTTTGAACAATTTTCGTATTCATGGCACTTCTTTATATTAACGTATTCAATACATTGTAACATTTCGTCTAAATTATTCGCTCCGACATGTTTTAATTCCTCATGAATCATCCTCAGGCTTACTGTAACACTTCAATATCTTTCTATATTTTAAAAAATTTAAACTTGTTTCAAAAAACATAAACAGCCAAGTTAATAGTATTCAAAAGAAAAATAATGTAAAATGAAATATTCTAGTCCATTAATAGTCAAAGTGACTCTATTGCTTAGGTCTAGGAAAACAACTTACGGATTTCTTCACTTTTGTACTTTTGACTGTTTATGACTGGTTGTTTTTCATTTATCTGTAAATAAAAATATTGACAAAATGGCTAGTTGTTTGTCCACTCAGCTCGCAGTTCTATTATTCCTGTCATCTTTATACTTATTAGTTTTGTTGGTATCGTCATTGTAGATTAGACGTTTCTTCATTCCATCATTGCTTGTTCTCTCTCTATTTTCATTATCTCTTTTCCCTTCTACAGTTTTCCTCTTCCCCTCCTTCATTAATCCTCTTAGAGTAATCCAAAACTAATTGATTTCCCAAATAACCTATGAATGCGGTGGGTGAGGGAGTGTAAGGCTTTATACTGAGTAGGAAAATTTAAATTGCTACCCATCGTCAAACTCCACAATTCATTTCTCTCATGTATGAACATGAATCAAGAATTTGTTATTGGCTAGAAAAAAACGTATTGTTATCATATATACACAAAATATAAAAAAAAAACATGAGTAAATATTTTCTGTTTATATAGTGTTTTATAATATCTATTGAACTACTAATTCCTTGTATTTTATGATAAATTGAAACCTTACCTTTTTTTTAGGTTCTTCATTAATGATTCATGTACTAGTGGTGTCTTTAATTAATTTCAATAACGGGCAAAATGGATTAATAATTAATAAATATTGATCACACAGAAGGGTGGCCGACTCGTACTAGTCAGTTTAAGAACTACCGATGTTTAATAAGGGTCCAGTTATCTTCCGAAGCGATGTGCCATTAGCCCTGGACTAGGGTCGCACGTAAAGGAGTACAAGGTTTCATGTCCACTTGCCAACTTATGGGTCTTACCCAGTGGTTAGGGTCAAAGATTCTTATGCAGGAGTCCAACATCCAGTCCATTTTTCTCAGATGACCGTTATAAAATCAGTTAAGATTCTTAGATTATTCCTACTCCCTTCAACACAATACAAGATTTGCCTGTTTTCAAACTTGTCGAGAAATAGCTTTGATTGTCTGTGTCCTTGTAGAGAAACTCAGTATTTCTCCTGATTTCTCTATCCTCTTCTCTAAGGATTTCTTGTATAGTGTATTGTCGTATACCATACTATGGTTCTGGGCCGATATCTGGTCTCCGAGTAACAAGCCGGGCCCGAAGGAAACCCACAAGGGTTGTCCCGCTCTCTTCGTACCAACAATAATTAAGAGCTCTCAGGTAGAACTCAGGAGCTAGGTCATACTTAGCCTGTCATGACTGCAGGTAAGGTTAGTTTACCTCACAGACAGAGAAAAAGCATACAACATCGATAAAAAACATAAAACCATGCTTAAAGAGCTATGGGGAATGACGCCATGTAAGCTAAGATTAATTTTAAATTACCCATAACTAATGTTAGACCTTGAATTAATTAATATTGAGTGTTTACGGCTACTTCATCTGGGCATTTATTTCTTATGTCCAACAAATACTGACTATTATTTGACAGTCGAGGTTAGGTTGCAGTAGTAGTCCCATAAGGGAATACACATCGGCCGAGCATTGACCCTTTGTGATATCACACAATGAACATTCTACAGTTGGAGCCCTAAAGTTTAACTATAATTCAAGTGTATTTATAGTAGGTGTCTTTATGAGTACCTGACATCATACAAGCTTGGGGCCGACGGTCGTCCTCTCCTAGGGGTGATGTACTCATATTTATTCAACTTCTATGTGAATAAATTGAGGTTCAGAGTGAGTATTGAACCCCAGACCTACCAGTCCTGAGCCGAGCACATTGCCACCTGGCTAACTTGGTCTCCAATGGCAGCTTTAAACCAAGATTTCATAGTTTATCCGTCTACCGTTTTTTTCCATTAGTTGAAAGCTGTCATCAAGCAAATGTCCTTGCTTGTTAACATTAAACAAAATATTACAGTAAAGAAATTATAATAATTCTATTAAATTTGTTCACTATTATAATAAAATTTGATTAGAAACACTAAGCATAAGTTTTATACTATCAGTATTTATCACTCTGACGAGTTTAGTCTAGCTTAATTTCGTTTTCTTAAAAAGATGATTTGGTCTGGCACCAAACTATCAAGAAAGTTTATTTAACAACCTTCAAGGAAATTCAATTTTTATAAGGTAATTATTCCTTTAAAAGATCTACGCTAGAAATTTATTTCGTTTTTCCTCATAGTTTAATAAATACTATTAAGGAGTTAACTTTTCTATCAAAGTGGACTCAAAACTAATTCTTGAACAAATCTAATACCTATTTCGTTAGCTATATCTTTAAGATAGCTTACGGCATTTTTTCTATTTTATGCATAAAAAATAATGAACACCTACTTTGTTATGAATTAGTCCATTTCGCTATTTTTCTTGGTAGTCGAGTAATCAACATATTAAAACGTAACTCTTTTGTAATTTTCATTAAAAGTACTAGTTACTTTCAAAAACACAATGAATTATTTATTAAAGAGTCTGCTTTTCTGCTTTCTTTACATTCCATTTTTCTTGACAAGGACTTTTTTTGATTGAATGGTCCAATCAAATTTTAAAAAAGTAAACCGAAGTTTTAACGCATACATTTACATTCATAAATAAAAGATAAATATTAGTTGTTACGTGTGTACGATGAAGAAGTAGCAAACAGACATTTGTGAATGTTGGAGTCAATTTTTGCTTGCGAAGCGACGGTTGGCGACCCAAGTCTAACCGATCTAAACTAACCAAGTTTAACCGATGAAGGTTATACCTTAAACCAAAAATTAGAGACTGTAATGTATTTTTCTATTACTGTGTACCTATAGTTTAGTCTGAAACATTTCTTGTCCATTATAGATCCAGTTAGTGATTATAATATTTAATAATTATTATAATTGATTAAATTAATAATTATAATTAATAATTGATTATTACAATTCTGTCCCTTATTCTGATGACAAGGAGGTCAAAAAATTGAAGTGAGTATTGTTGTTACTTCTACTTGTTCTTTTTTTGTAATTGTGTGCTAGTGTTCTAAAGCGACTGTTCAGGTTTTTAGATCCCAAGTCTACCGATCTATATACTAACACTAGAATTTAAAAAACACATAGAAAAGTTAAATCACTTAAACTCACTACTATATTTCGATGTCCTCGTCTTCAAAGATGTGATTCGCTCTATTAGCTGATAACGACTCACTTGGCTTAGTCTGAAACACTCAACAGTGTAGCCAACTTCGAGGAAGTAGACAGGAGTTAAAGAGATAAAAGCCAATTAATAATTATTATAATTGATTAACATTTAACTAAAATATAATTAATAAGCTGATTATTAGAATTCTGTCCCTTAAAAAAAAATCTGATGATTGAGGTTAAGCCCAAAGCCGAATCTGACCCCCAGTAAGACTAATAAGTTGCTTACTTCTGAAGCTCTCAGTTGACTTTCTTTGTAATTAGTGTGATCAGTAGTTCTAAAGGACTGTTTCAGGTTTTTAATCATATATATATATATATATATCCTTTCTTTACACATAAATCATAAAATTTATATTTAAAAAAATGTAAAGATCAACTCGCTTTGTCATATTAACATCTGAATTTGTAAGTAAATGAATTTGCTCTGATTTTATGAATTATATGTCAGTCTACTAAGGCAATCCAATTCCTCCACTGAAGTCTACAGATGTTGAGTTCATCGTCATTCTTGTGCAAATTTTTGGGTTTATCCATCTAACCTACCATTAGGATAACTCATTGGAGTTTCTACGCGTTCTCTCAAATTAAAAGACAAAATATAGTACAATTCATCAAAAAAGAATCTCTGATACTGAATTTGTGTTTGACTAAACAGATTAACAATATCTTATTAGTTAGTTGGTTTCTTACATATCTTATATTTTTCAATTACTAAATTCTTTACTGCTTGACTTTATGGGAGCTCAAAAACTATTTGGTGCGGTTCAGGAGAAATGAATATGGCAAATAAGAACTAATTTAGAAAACTGAAGACACTGGACGACAGACCCAATATCACCAATGTCATCAAGGCGAACAGACTTAGGTGGTTGGTGCACGTTGAAAGAATGTCGGAAGATTGCAAAGGCGGGAGGAAAGCGAATCCTTGGAAGACCGCCCTTAAGGTGGATGGACGGAGTAGGAAGGGATCTGAGGAAGCTAGATATCCGGAACAGGAAAGGAAGGGCAAAATCGCCTGACGTCTGGCGGAAAGATGTAGTTGAAGCGGCCAAGGTTCTCGATGAACTGTAGTGCCAAGTGGATGGATGGACTGTTTGACCAGGAATGATGTACCATTCATTGGCATGGTTTCTTTTTCAAATATTATAATTCGTGCTCTGGCAATAAAAACGTTTTATCCTATAAACCTTTTTACATTTGTCAGATTCTCTTAACTGTTGCTATATATTTTTGATTAACAAGTTAATGATATCGTTAATTCTTTCCAGTCAGTAAAATCATTGCCAGAAAGTGCGTTTATATTAATAATTTACCTTTTCCTGTTGGCATTATCTCGATGGGTAAAGTTCATCAGAAGTTATCTTGAAGCAGTAAAACTGTGAGGGTGTTATAAGAGTGAAGCTATTTATATTCTTCTCTTCTTTGGCTTCAGGAAGTAAGAGATGCCCCTTAGCTGAAGAGCAGGTGTTGTCATGCCTATAAATGAGCTTTAGTTAGAACTGCCAGTCAAATTTTACACCCTGTCATCAACGTCGGTAATATTATTTGTTCAACAAATGCTCAGATAAACCAGGCAATGTATAATAACTACATCATTCTGTGTAATTAATCATCATCTAATTTCCCATTAATTAGATCATTTAATATCTTCTGTTGTCATTTTGAGTTTGGGGATTTCAAGAATTTTATCTCCACATAAAAAAATTTTAGTATGAAACTAACAACGCATTTCGAACACTCAGTGTTCTTCCTCAAGTTTGCATCTAAAAAATATGCATATATGCGAGCTTTAAGAAGAACCAGGAGTGTTCCAACCGCGCTGTTAGTTTCATATTAAACTCTTTGTGTGGATACGAAATTCTTGAAATCCCCACTGTGAGTAAATACAATACGATAACAGATTGCACAAGTAATGAATTAGTAGTTTGACATACTATATATATGTATATGAATATTAATCCATACCACATTATTTACCACAGTGAAAATAATTTAAAAATGATGCTCTAAGGCCTTTCGTCAACACATCGTCAGAGAGCAAGTGAACTAAAAAATAATAAATACCTTGTTAACCTGGTTGATTGAAGTCTCCAGAATTGTTGGTAACCCTGAATGTGTTTAATGGTCCTATAATTGAAGAAGTCTTCATCTGTATAATTATTCCACTAATCAAAACTTCATCTAATTTATAAAGTCCTGGGCTATTTTTATAGTATTTAAAAATATTTAAGCTTTCTCACACTCGTCGTGGAATACGATCCAAAAAAAAATACTTCAATATAAACAAAGAAACATAAGAATTTGAAACACACTTACAGTCTAATTTGTTTAACCGTCTGGAGAAGTTAAGAGAGGATACAAGTCGCACTGGATCAGAGGTTGAGATCTCCAATCAATCTGATCCAGTGCGCTTGGTTTCCCTCTCTTATCTCTCCTGAAGACGTTCAAACCGAAAATTAGAGACTTATTTTCTTCTGATTCTCTATTTCTTTTTATATTGATATAATAAATAATATATGATTATAATTATTCGATTATCAAACTACATTATTAAATGAAAAAAAAAAATGTTTTTTCCCATTTCATATTGTGGTTTGATCATTGATTATTATTTCATCTGTTTATGTGAACTCGTGTTATCTATATATTATACACAATTTTTCAATAAAAATACGATCCGAAACAGACAAATAAAGTTTAATATAGATAAAGAAACATAGAGATCACAAAAACACACACTTACATATGCAGCAGGATTGATTTTCTCCAACCGTCTCTGTACCAGTGCGCTTGGTTTCTTACGTTTAATTAAAAACCCGATCATTTTTTGTGTTATTACTTTTAAAGTTTACTTTATTTGTTCATTAAAATCATACTTTTTACGCTGTAAATTTTTAATATATATAAATGATCAAACCATAATAACCCAACTCAGTTGGGTTTTTGACTCTGACGAAGACCGCTTGTTACGGTTGAAAGATCTTAGTTTTGTTTTCCATTTCTTATTGTGGTTTGATCATTGATTGTTATTTTACGTGTTTATGTGAAATCATTATATATTTATATATATATATATATATATATATATATATATACTGTTTAATAAGAAGAAAATCTCCCTCTAAATATACTGGATTAAACTTCATTCAGCTTTACTCCTCCCCTTCTGAGGTACTTTCTTGTGTTTATAACTTCCACGACAGCTGTTGTGAGCGGAAAAAGAATGACTTGATCGGAAAGTTTTGTTTATTTAAAACAAATTATATGAGAATTTAACAAGTGAAACTTTTTTATTGTTTCTAAAATATGTGAATGCAACGTAGTTTTTAATTACAATATTTTTGTATAATAAACATTCATGTTACTTCATAAAAGTTTTTAAAATTTATGAAATTGACATTTGTTATTCCTAATTATATATATAACCGTTTTTAAAATATAAATTACCATAATTAAACATTATTTAATTTTGTTAATGAAGTATAATGTTAATTAAAAACTATTCATACGGTGAAATTATTTGTTAAATAATGCAATCATTTAATGTGTACTTACAAGGATTTTACCTTAATGATAATGTTTTAATCAAACAACTGCGTTTCTGATATTTTTTTTTTTTGAAATGCTCCATTCTTTTGCATACAATTAACTAAATTAAAGCTACATAAATTTAAATTTTTCCAATTTCCTTTTTTTCAAATTGTTAATTACTTTTGCTCTCTAAGTCAGAGTTGATGAATTACTGTTCAAGTTACTGTCTTATTAAAAGTCTAAATTGCATTAACTTTGCCTGTCACTCAAACAATTGCAAAACCATTTAATTTTTTCTTTTCCTTTTGAAAAACTAAAACGTTTTCACTAATAATATTATTGATCTTAATTAATTTCATTAGTAAGTGGATTACTTAATTTAAATAATCACATAGTGATTTAAATAATCTTTAATAATTTAATATTCTATGTAATAAATCTCATATTAGATAATTCAAAACAGATAAATTTACTAAATATAATATTGTCATAAACATCAATACAAAACAATGAAATTGAACAATAAGTAATTAATTAATGAACTTAATTTTGTATAAATATCAAAATAAGACATGCAAACTTGATTAATATTATTAAAGAAAAAGTTTATAAAATGTGGTGAAATAATTTTAAATATTTGTTATCATAGAGATAAAAACAGTGTAAAAGAACAATAATAATTTCATAAAAAAAATAGACTATTGCAGAATATTAGAATTACAGTGATAATATGAACTTTATTATTGCTTTAGATAAGCAAAACACGATAATAAACATAATTTCTATGAAACAGTTGTAATTTATGATAATAATTATTTTATTTTAGTAACATGCATATAGGTTGTATACTAATGTATGCTTTTTTTTATGCCAATTTATGATGATAATCATAGAATTCGGTGATGATAGATTCGGTTTCGATGATAATGTATAAATTTTTAATCTGTCATTATAATCAAGTGTGATAATACTTTAAATTTCTATGTAATATATTTTCATAGATATTCTAATCCAATTCATTTTTCTATAAATAATGCATAGAATTTCAACAAATTATGCATTATGAATATACGGTGACACTCATAGAAGTATGTAGAACTCCTATAATACAGTAGCATGTATGTAGAACACAGGGGATAGTAAATGTATGATTAGAGAAATTTTGAGATTAATATTGAAATTTGCGGGATCAAGAATTTCAAAGCTGTCAATTAATTATACGGAATGTTAGATAGAAATTGTAGTACACAATTGCATTATGAGTTGCCTATTTTGAGCCAATATACATGAAGGGTAATTAGAACTAGTTTAAGTATACTTTGATTAATTTCCTTAATGGTAAGACGAAGGATTATCAGTGAATTCAGGCTAGTTCACTCTGACAAAAGGTCTTTATTCTTGTGCTAAGATCTCGGAAAATGTATATGCCTGTAACATTTAATTTTATTAAAGTGCATATTCTGGGTAACATACTCAGTAAATTTTATTTAGATTATTCTGAGGTTGGCATTTTTATGTAGCGTAACTGATGGCTTTAAAAAAAGACAGTAAAGAAAACTGTATATAACAGTCATTAATTGTGCGATCTGTTAGAGTGTGGTATTTACTCATATTTGGGAAAGTATTGTCTCTCCGCACAAAAAAGTTTATTATTAAAAAAAAACTAACAACGCGTTTCGAACACTTGATGTTCTTCTTCAGGTTACATCTGCTCTGCTGGGGTAGAGTGGGTGAGTCCTTGTTTGGTCTCACCCACTGAATACTACCCCAGCAGAGCAGATGTAACCTGAAGAAGAACATCAAGTGTTCGAAACGCGTTGTTAGTTTTTTTATAATAAACTTTTTTGTGTGGAAACATAATACTTTTCCCAATATATATAAAAAGCTGAAATAGTTATATAGTTATATGAACAACTCTTATATTCTCCTATAAATCAAGAACAGCTACATTTCTTAGAGGCCTACCTAGATGATTTGCGTACTCAATTTTTCATTTTTCAAAGTATTTATAAAAGAATAATACAGATTATATTATTTTTAAATAAAGATATAATTTATTGCTATTGTAATCAAAAGAAAGAACATTTTATTTTTTTTTGCATGCTCTATTTTCAGAGACATTGTTGTTAGTTCCTATCAATAAATAAACAATCTATGTATCTAATAATTAATAGTTGGGGGAATGAGTGTTATTATATTTTATGCTTATTAATTATGGACTTTAACAATCATAAATGCTCCCGCACACACAACAGAGACACATACATACACAGACATTCGTGCAGACACACACACACACACACACACACCACACACACACACACACACACACACACACGAAACCAGACAGACATTGTCAGAAACGCAAGTATACTCACACACACCCGCACACGCACACATACCACGCACGCACACACGCACGGACGCAGATATGGTACATAATTCCATAGCAAAAGCTTTTATTTGAAGTTGTTAATTAACATAACATTTATTCATATATTATTAAAAAATATGCAATTTATTGATATTTGGTAATATATTGTAGATATGTCCTTTAATTTACTTTAATATTAATGGTTATATACAATTATTTTTTTTTAAACTTTATTTCTCAAATAAAATAATCAATTACAATACATATGTAATATAAAAAAAACAGTGTACATAAACAGAAAATATCGTAATAAACTCCCTACATGTAGAGGTACTACTTTGGAGGAAAACACACACACCACACACACACACACACACACACACACACACACACACACACACACACACACACACACACTCACTCACATACAAACATTCAAAATTATGTAATTATTAAGGAGAAAAAATGATTTTAGAACATATTTAGTTTATCTATTATTCCTTCCATTATAGATTCCAAAAATGAATTAAGATTTAATGTAGCTGCAAATTATTTTATCGAATTAATTCAAAAGTAATGGAGTTGTTTTAATGCACATTAATATAACTGTTTAGCAAATTCTACAACAATTGCTTTATTGTTGTTGAATAGAGGTCAGTTTAAATACATCCGGTGCTGTTGGAGGGAGAGCCGGTCTCTGGCAGACCCTATAAATACAATCCTTCCGGGCCATAACCTCCGGCAAAATAACCTCAGTGTCCTCCAACGTCTGCCAACCGGCCCGTCCTAATGACCAGTTATATGCCTCATCACACTCGCATCCAACATACTTTTTTTTTTTTTTTTTTTTATTCCTGTTTACCCAATAATTTATGGTTATTTCCTCTATGAATCATTTTATATGGAAATAAATTTTGAAAAAAAAAGAAAAAAAAAGTTTTAAAAAAAAATGACTTGATAAATATTCATTTTTATTATCATATGTTTATATATTAGATAAAAATATATTCCAATGGTAGTTATGTTTAAATACAAGCAAACTAATATTATTTTATGTCACCATTAATGCATCTTGCAACAACTACATACAAATATGTTTTTACCTGACCCTATTAGCAAGTCATTGTTATAAATAACTAAACTATAAATCCAAATGATAGAAATGTAATTAACATTAATAAAACAATAGTTTTCCAAAAAAATGGTTCGGTATAATTATATATACATATATATTTCGTTGAATAACTGACTATATTTTACAGATGTCATTTTCTTCGCCAGTTTTTCGAGGTTTTTGAATATCTTCTTCTTTCCTTAATTCAAACAATTTTACATATATATATATATATATATATTATATATATATATTAGTATAAATAGGGAGCAGACCTTGTTTTATACAAATTGTGTTAAACTGATAAAGACAATTCAGTTTAACACAATATATATGTATATATATATATATATATAAATGAAAACGAAAACACATAAAAGAAACAAGAACACTAACTGGATCAATATTTCGAACTGAAGTTTGCCATCAGAAAGAGAGTAAATGGGAAGAAGACGAGGTACGTGCGTTTAGGAGTGCGAGTGGAAGGCGACTTTTGACCTTTGACCTTCTCTTTGTATTAACCTGTACTAATCCTTTTAATCTATTAATAGCAATGACTAAGCATGAGTCATCGATTTTAATTTAACATGTCACTTGGCCAAATCCTTTTCCAGTTGAACCCTGTTAGCAGGAGGTTAGGTCGTAGGATCGAATCTCTAAGTCTTAAGATCGTGAATGCCGAGACTGCGGTTAATTTTAATGATACCTGTTTAAAAGATGATCTGCTGCCTATTTATACCAATCAATGATCAAACCACAATAAGAAATGTTTTATATATATATATATATATATATATATATATATATGCTAGGTATATTTGTTATTTTCAATAGAATATTTGTTCATGTTATTCGTAGAGGCGTGTTATTGAATTTATTTATTTAACTTGTGAGTTGTACGCTGTTGGGATTGGCTGTCAATTATAGCAACAGTTTTGTAAGGTGGGCGGAGAAAGGTGAAAAACTTTGCACTGGAAGTTACTTGACTCGACTTATATTTCATCCATTGACTGGAGAAAAATGTTTTCACTTCAAAGATTGGCTGTCGTAAAGAATTTTTACGGGATTTAGCCAATAATCATATAAGAAACTGTTTTAGTTCGCATGAACGAGAGAATTACAAAACTACAAATGTCTTCCGTTCAAGCTAGCTTAGATAAAAAAAAAGTTGAAATTATTTATTTTCCATGACTGTCAACTAGAGTCTACACGAAATCATGAATATTTTTGAAATTTTTGGCATTTCAGTAAACGGTTCCTGACATCAAAACTGTTTGAGCTACTTCATAAAAAAAATTTAAAAAGAAAGTATATAAAGAATACCTTAAAAATTCATATAAATTATTTAAAAAATGTATTGATACATACCAACCTACTCAGACACACACACACACACACACACATGAAGCCAGACAGACATAGACAAAAACGTACACACACAGGTAATACGCGCACGAAAATACACGCAAGCACACACACACATACACACATACAGACATCATGGCAAAAACATCATACAAGGACTTCGAGGACCTCAAAACATGTCAAAATCTCGAGATTTTGAACTACCAGATTTTTGCATTCCTCGTTAAGCTACATGAACAATAGCCATTATAAGAATTGAAAAATAGAGGAAAACTTCTTATTGGTCATCATGAAAATATAAATCACGAATTTCAGTCTTAAAACTCGGAACCAACACTTTTATGCATTTTTTAACTATGGTCATAAACAAGATCTCATCTAAGACACTTATGTTTTAGATGAGAAAACAGATATATATTATATTAAGATTGCATTATAAGGATTTTTTTACACCAGATAGAAAGAGTAAACAAGAAATTTACAACCTAAACAGTCAAAGACTACAAATTTTAAAACATGATTCAAATTCTAAACCCTTTGCCAAACCTGACACTTGATGCTAGTTACAATATGATAAAACGAGTTAGAATATTAATCCAGTTCGATGTATAATTATAATTGAAATAGATCTGCACTTGAGTTTAGGTGTTTTTTTTTTTATAAAGATAAATATGTGTAATATGTGTTGTTTTTTTTTCTACGAAATATTAATTATTTACGAAAATTGCCTTTAAATAATATAATAAAATACAATTTATAATTGCGAATATTTGACTGATACTGTTTCACTAAAAGTCCGCTGCTGGTGCCTTGATAGATTTGAAATACAATCCAGTTGAGGAGACAAATGGGCCAACAATTTAAGCTGACCCCTCTCACAGGTACAATGAATGACGCTTTTCTCATATTTATTTCCCTTTACATTTTCCCAGTAATAGTTTTAGCAAACACTACTACTTTTAAAATAAATATATATATCTTTCGTAGAAGTTGGCAATCAATCATTTTTTTAATTCCTAAGTATCTCTGTTATTGATTTTTATGTTCTCCATTTCGTGACTGTTGAAACCACTATTTCCTTTATGTTAAAAGCGTTATTTTTTTTTTTTAAAAAGTTAATCTACCAAATAAATTACCATTTTATTTAATAATTTTACCTTTTTACTTTGCTATAAAGTGGTCAGGTTAGCTCAGTGGTTACGTGCTCGCCTCTGAACTGATAGGACCGGGGTTCGATCCCCACCTGGCCCTCGATTTATTCACGCGGGAGGTGAATAAATCTGAGCACGTCGTCTCTCGGAGAAGGACGTTAAATAAACTGTCGGTCCCGAGCCTGTGCGATGTAAGGTACTCGTTAAAGATCCCTAGTCTAAATTCACTTGAGTTAGGCAAAGTTTAGGACTCCCACTGTAGAATCAATCTTCATTGTGTGGTATCACAAAGGGCCAATGCTCGGCCTAAGAGTGTTCCCTTGTGGGACTGCCACTGTAACCTAACCTAACCAACCTACTTTGCTATAAGTAAAGTAGAGTGATCTTGAAAAAATTCGATTTCGAGATTTTTTTTATTTTTTTTCTATGAAATGCTTTGCAACATGTAAACATAATGTTTACATGACCTGAAAATAATATTTTCCCTCAAAATATTACAAATATTTAATTTGCTACAACCATAATGAGTTAAATTTAATTAAAATAACTGAATGATTGTAATTATTAAGAATAATCTTCACAGTTGTTGAATACATCTCTGCAAATATTACAGTCAACGTCTAAATTACAGTAAGAAATCAGAAAAAAGACTATGATCTTTTAACTATAAGAACCAGCCTTCTGAATAGAAACTAAATCAGATCCGGTTTTGATTCCGACGTTTATCTCTTGTTACAGTTGAAAAAAACTAAGAAGTTTTTTTCTATTTTTTACTGTAGTTTGAACGTTGAATTTTTCGTGGTTATTTTTGGAAATCTCATTATAGATATTACAGTATCTCCTTACATTTATGTAGTTTTAATAAATTTAAGGGTGTCTGTCCTTACATTTACTTCGGAAATATAGAGGTGCCTGTTAGTAAATAGAAGCGTGATTACTTTAGCACCTTTTAAAGTTTTGCCAATATTATAGGAAGGTTTTTTAAATTGAGCGCAATGAAAGGAATGCTATTTAATCCATTAACTATTCAGGAAACAACTTGTTAACTTTTTTTAGAAAGCGCACATCTAAATTGATATATTATCATTCTTAAAAAATGTTCATCCTAAAAATATTAAAATATGTGTAACAGTTTACACACAAATAAATACTTTTGAGTGAAATAAGTTTTTGCTTCTAAATAAAATTAATAAAAATTCATAATTCAACCATACTTGAAGATAATTGTGTAAAATTATCTTTTTTATAGTTATAAGTATTAAAAGCTTGAAATTTTATGTCTTTAGGTAGATTAAAAGATTTTTTAAAGAACCTTGGTAACTGTACATATAAGTACAGTTACACTGTAGCTCTGTCATTTTACATTTTCCCTGAAGTATACTAGGGGAAAAACACACTAAGCTTGAAAAAAAATTTCTTTTTAATTGTTAATGTGTGTTATGTGTGTGGAGACTTAATGAACCATAAATTATTAATATTTTGCTTACAAATAATTGTCATAATAGCATAGGATAACATAGATTGTCATAATTTGTATTATAAATTACATTAAGACATTTTTATAATGTTTTTCAACTTATCCTATTACGACTTGGTCCATCTTCAAGAGTAAGTCTTTTTATTTCCAAACATATTTAGTATCCTTATTGGCAAATGAGAATTTTTGAGACAAAAACAAATCTTACAGATGGTATTATTTAAAAAGACAAAAAATTAGGAAGAAAAGAAAATTTGCGTTTGCTTCTTTGTCTGTCATAATTTACAAAAGCAACGCATTAGTGGAATGAGTTACTTCAAGTTGAATATATTTTTCTAAGATATTTACAAAAGTAATTTTTCAAATTATTATTTCTATTATAATTTTGATTGATTTTAATTTTGCAAACTTGTATTTCTAATCTAAAATTGTAAAATTAAGTACAGCATAACTTGTATTTTAAATACATATATATAGTTAATTATTTTTCATTAAAAACCCAAAAAGGACTCAGTTTGGTCGCATCGTCCTCCAAACTTCCTCTTTGGAGTTGAACAGATGTCCATCCAGAGGATTAGTAACAGTCGTAAGAACGGAAAGAGTCTCTTATGATGATTTAGGATCTCGAATGGAATATGTTAGTAGAAGCATTTGACATACTTCCACATATTATTTAGGTATAAAAAAAAATATGTTATATACTTCATCATACTATTTAAAATACACTATGCTCTCCTTTACTCATTGTACGGTAAAAAGCTAATGAAATGGTCTCCACATATAAAAATTTTTTTAATGGTATAAACAACGCGTTTCAAACACGTAGTGTTCTTCCTCAGGCATTAACTAAGGGTGAGTTAAAACTCAGTTTTACCACAGACACTCACCCTTAGTTAATGCCTGAGGAAGAACACTTCGTGTTTGAAACGCGTTGTTTATACCATTAAAAAAATTTTTATATGTAGAGACCATTTCATTAGCTTTTTACCGTACAATGAGTAAATACCACATAATAACTGATTGCACTACATTAGAAGCTTCTTAAGGCTGTTATTAACAAGCTGTATGTTATTAACAATAGTTATAAATATTGATGTTTGTGTAGTAGGTGATTTGATTTCAATATCAATTAATAATCTAATAGTCAGTTGTACAGAGGTTGTGAAGTCTGTACAAAGTCAGGTACAGGCAAGGAAATGGGATTGTTTTCAAATAAGGTTTCAGTTAAATGTCAGTTTCACATTGCGTCTATTGATATGATTGGTGGATTTAGTGGCTATCGATATACAAACAAATAACGCGTCTACTTGTGCGTAAACTAATAATTACGTATTTGATAGTGAATTATGTTATAATTAATAAAAAAAAGTGTATTTGAAAATTAAACAAGTTGAATATAGCAGAAATGTTTAAACTTCTGAGGTGAGTAACGGCAGAAGATAATGGGAAATATTTTTTAAAGACCAAACTATTTCGAATTGAAGAGCTATTTAAACACAATCGGTTGTATAACGTGATAATATAAGAACACAATCGAACAGTTGAACATTTATATGAAGCATTATTTAAAACAATGAGGCTTAGGGTAGCTTAGTGGCTTGCATACCCCCATCTGGAATGGTACATCCTTGGTTCAATTCTCACTCTGGCCTTGTTTTCTTCCCTCGAGAGCTGCAAAATCTGAGCGACTCTCTCCCTCCGAGAGGATGTCAAGTTGTCAGTCCCGAGGCTGTACGATGTTAAAGATTCCTATTCTAAAGAAATTAGAGTTAGGCTTAATTTATGACCCTCAATATTAAATAACTCCGATAATGTAAAATAAATCCAGTGACTATAACGGGTCCTAAACTTGACCTTCGAATTTGTATAATTTTTTTCTTCCGGATAGTATAAATTATCATCCGGGTATTTTTTCTACCCGAAGGTAGAGTGATATCCAGTATCCTCGGCTTCTCCAATTTCGTTATCTTAAGCTAAATATACCTTTTCTTTTATGTTAATTATAAAGTTTATTATGTATTAATAATAGTGTTTATTTAAATTAAGTGTGTAGTGTGTTAGAGTAAATGAAATTGAGATAGCCTAGCCTTTCTAGAAAGTTTTAGTGAAATTGTGTATATGATACGTCTTGGCACGCTGTCAACCACTTAGCCTACCCTACCCACTATTAGCCTACCATTCACCAGTGTTACCAATTTCCAGACTTTTTTGTTTCTGAACATATCTCAGTCTCTATTAACACGGAAATTCGAGGGTCGAGTGTACTTTCTGTCTCTCATGTACCCACAGCATATGTGTGGCATTGGAAAACAGACAAAATTTAATAG
Organism: Hermatobates lingyangjiaoensis; assembly: GCA_026182355.1. Lineage (NCBI taxonomy): Eukaryota > Metazoa > Arthropoda > Insecta > Hemiptera > Hermatobatidae > Hermatobates > Hermatobates lingyangjiaoensis. Next base: position 278,536 of record JAPFBL010000132.1, on the reverse strand, counting down.
AATAGTGTAAGCTAAACGAGGATATAAAGAGAACGTAGACAGTAGCAGTTGAGGTTTGATTGAAGGAATATAATAACAAGATGTTTACATGCCTATCTATTACGAGAACACCAAATAAAAATCTGGAGTAGCCTACACTCATCTTTACTATAAGTAAATGTAATAAACTCATTAACAAGTAACTGAGTTTGTTATTATCTTAATGGCACTTTAGTGCACATGTAATATTAAAAACTATGGTAGAGGTTATAAAACTTGAAATAATTTATTTTGTCTGCTCATTAAAGTACCACTGGTTATTTGAAGTACCCAGTCGGTCATCCTACTGCATAAGCCCTCAGTAATCAAAGTTTTAGCAGTGGTAAGTCCCAAATTTACATTAACTATTCTTGCATTCGATTGTTGTAATCAGCTATATAGTTCCTGTGTAAATACATCAATATATTATTGGAAATTTAGTAGAGTCGAGAGCATATTACAAAAAGCCTCTTCATATCCATCAATGTAGCAATCTAGAGTGACTCATTTAATAAATAAAGAGTCTTCTATCATGTTAACGAAAAATTATTCCAAAATTTTTTGTTTTATAATTGTGAGAGGAGTGAAAAACTGTTTGCACATATTGTATAAAAAGAGTACCCCTATCATTATTGGTTTTGCCCAAGTGCGTTATAGTGTTATCATAACCATGACTATTTGTTTGCCAAATTCTCAATTTTATGTGGTACTTGACACATAGCGTAGTCACAAACTTTTTAAATTCATTCCCGCCCGCATACACTCAGACAAAAAAAAATATGCAATCAGGGGACTACATAAGTATAAATACTTAGAATTTTTCCAATCAATTTGATCTTGACTACTATATTTTAATACAATTAAACTTATTGTAAAATTACATTCTATACATTGAATACAGTGGATACATTTGAATGCATTGAATGAATTATTCTAAACAAATTATCTATAGATCAAATAAATAATTCCTGAAAGCAATAAAAAAAAAAGGTTTTATATCTTGAAATTATAACCATTATTTTTCATTTCTTATGCCTTAAAAAATATGAAATTTATTTTAAGTGAATGGTGCTTAAATTCATATAATTTAAATTATATTCATATTCATTTAAACTTAAATTCATTATTGAATATAAAGAAGTATATTCAAAGTTCTTTCTTGCATTAACCTTTTACTTTAATCCACTGAGCTTGAATTACTGCAAGAAAGAAAACCTCAGAAATATCATTTACTTTAGAATAAAACAGTAGCAGATTGTTTTATAGGATTTCTGCTTGAAATGCTATCAGACATATATTTGCTCATAATAAATTAAGACGCAATTGTAAAGGTATAGTGGGGGTAGTTTTCCCAGTAGAATGAATGTAAGCGAACCTTTGAACCCTATAGTTGGATTCATGTCTTAACACGTCAGTCACATTCGGTCTTCGCCAGACAGAACACAACAAGATTACCTCTCCATAATGCTAAGGTATACCTTTTATTTTATAGTTTACAGGTCATATTCTATGATATAATTTGTCATCATTTTCTTTACGTGTTCTTTCACATGCATTATATATATATATTATCCGCAATACCTGTATTGCAAGTTAAATGGAAGTTATTTTACTTCTTTTTGATCCACCAATATCAAAAAAAGTCATAGTTTATGTACATTTTTAGTGTCATTTCTTTGTAATACTTAAATCAAATTGATTACAATGAAATTAAGCATGCATAATTAAATTTCTTAGTCCAGTTGTTTTATATTATTAAACCAAGCAATTGCAGTGAGCTGGTTTGTCTCTTCTCCGTATTTTATGCTACTTTTCAATTACTCACTACATAGAGATTTACTATTATGAATTATTTGTCACATTCTGCAAATGGTGTCTGAAATTTATTTATTTCGAATAAATTAGGTTGTCTTCAACGCGTTACTGTTAGGTGATCAACAAATTTTTGAAATTGATATAAAAAATGTAAGATAATTAACTAATCAATAAAATGCAATAGATTTTTAAAAAATCATAGTTATAATTTTCTAGTTGAAAGCTTAATTTAAGCTTGCGCCCTTTAAGCTTTGAATGTTAAACTCGTAAACTAGCCACCATCTTTGATTCCCATCTCCTCTCTTCTTCCCACTCTCTTCATCCCTAGGATACACCTATCCCTTTCTACACGATGTCGCTCTCTTTTTTTCTCCTTCTGCTCCGTCTCACACCCCTTCATCTTGCTGTCCTCTTACACTTCACCCCTGCTCCATGTAACAATATGCCAATTATATTAGTTTTTATCCTTTGGATTCCTGATTTTCTGCTAAGCAGAGAATGAATTAGTCACCTGTTCCCTTATATAGATTAAATCAAATCTGGAGTAACCTGCATTCAAGTTTATTACAAGTAAACATAATCCAACAAAAATCCAACAAGTATGCAGGTGATCCCTTAGTCTAGGATAAACAAAGAGCTTTTATGGCTTTATTGCTATTTGCCTTGATTGAAATTTCATGAATTTTTTTATGAATTGCTATTTTTTTCTTTAATTTTTGGTCAATTGTTGATGATTTTTTAACAAGCCGTTTAGCGTCAAAAAACATTTTCTAAAAATAGAAATCGTACTTTAACGCAACTATGGTGAATGTTATTTTGAAGAAAATTATTTCAACTCATTTTCCACATAATTTTCTATTTTTGGGTTTAGTTTCATTTTGATCCGTCAAATGGTTTGGCTTGTATCGCTCTCACAAGCTTTCAGACTGAATTACAAGTCAAAATTTTTACATTTTATTGAAAAAAAAAATATTTCCAGTTGTTTTAAAATTCCGAATATATTTTTCGTTTATTCCATTTGTTACCTCAAAGAAAATGCCAAAATTTCAAAACTCTAGAGTAAGCACTTTAGGAGAAAAAAATGTTTTCTAAAAACGGTTTTTGGCAAAAATAGTGACTTTCCGTCATGCATAATTCTTCCCAAACAATAGGGGTCTTCTACCCTATGAGGCCCATTTTTGTGTAAAATATCAACTTGATCCATCAAAGATTCTAGAGTGTAGCGTGGTAACAAGCAATGCTAACACACTCACCCACCCACCCACCCACACACACACAGACATCATCGTAAAAACTTCATAAAACGACTTCTGGGACCTCAAAACATGTAATTCCGTCAAAATCTCGAGATCGAATTTTTTCACGATCGCTATACTTTACTTATAGTAAAGTAAAAATTCTAATAAAATCATTGTGATAAAAAAATTATATATATTAGAAGAAAAACGAAACTAGGAGTAATGAAATGAGTAATAGTTAATAAATAATTCTTATATCTTAATTATATCGAAAATTTATAAATTTCTGACAAAAATTACATTTATATTTCCTTTTTGAAGCAATAAAAAAAATTGACCTATATATTATAAAGACAGAAAAAAAAGAGAGAATCGCGTGTAGAATCGTCTTATAACAGCTTTAGAGAACAATATGAAATAGTCGATCTATAAGATGTAAGTTTGGCAAGAAATAAAAGTTGTTTTTAGATATTTGTGGAGTTTTAAGAGGAAAAGTAATAAGAAAAAAAAAAGTTGAAAAGAAGGAAACGTTTGTATGGATTTTCTTACAACTACCTATAAATGATATTGAGGAAAAGATCACGCTAACAGTGCTTAATGAAGTCATGCAAACTTCTGTATTAGTCTCCTTGAATGTATTTACATAAAAATACATATTATAATATATAGTGATCCAATTTCAGTATTATTTATTCATATTAAGGCATTTTAGCTTGCTTAGTAGGCTAGAAAACTGAACACAATTATTTTAATGTTAAACGAAATGTCAACGTCATTACAATAGTACTTGTTGGCTTGTAAAACTTGAGCTATTTTTACTGAGCTAAAATTACCGATATGGTGAAAAAATGTCTAAAATTATATTTATTTCAGCTTCTTTACTTATTCTCGAAAAGTTATAATTGCATTAAACACAATTAAAGGTAAACAGAAATCGCAGAAACTTACTACTACATTTCGATATTCTTCGTAGTTTCTGTGATTTTTCTTAAGCCTGTTCTTTTTATGAATCTAGTTTATTTACTTCGTGGAATCGTTTTATTTAATTGGTTATATATATATATATATATATATATATAAAAGTTGGGAGCAGTCCTTCTTCAATACATGCTTTTAAAAACTGATGTCTGTTTCCACTTGATTTATTTCTTATATTTTTCAAAACCGAAATTTTTTCTTTAACTCAGAACTCAATTTAAAAATTAATTCACCATAATTCTTGTTTTTTAACATGTTTCGGTGTACGTTCACCATCTTCAGCAAACACACTTAATTAATTACCTTAAAAATGAATCAATAGTTAAATTACATTTCAAAAACAATGATGTGAACAGTTAACTAAGGTTACACTAACAGGTTTGATATGTTAACCTTTTAACTTGTTCACTCATTGTTTTTGAAATGTAATTTAACTATTAGATTCATTTGTTAGGTAATTATAATTAATCGTGTGTTTGTGAAGATGTGAACGTACACCGAAACATGTTCAATAATAAAACAAGTAATTATGGTGAATTAATTTTTAAATTGAGTTCTGAGTTAAAGAAAAAATTTCGTATTTTGGAAAAATATAAGACAAAATTAAATCAAGTGGAAACAGACATCCAGTTTTTAAAAGCATATATATATATATATTATATATATATGTATATACAGTTTAATGTACATAAGAAACATAGAGAAATTAAAAACACACACTTACAGTCTCTAATTTTCGGTTGAACCGTCTTCAGCAGAGATAGGAGAAGGAAACCAAGCACACTGGTACAGAGACGGTTGGAGAGTCTCTAACCGTCTCTGTACCAGTGTGCTTGGTTTCCTTCTCTTATCTCTCCTGAAGACAGTTCAACCGAAAATTAGAGACTGTAAGTGTGTGTTATTAATTTCTCTATGTTTGTTTATGTACATAGAACTGTACATTGAACACATTTTTCAATATTTTGACCATTATGGCGTCGTCCTCAGGAGAAAAATGAATTGACGGATAGACGACAGTCAACTCATATACATATGAGTGTGTTGTATGTATATATACAGTAATATATATTATATATATACTGTGTGTTGTGTGTGTGTGTGTTTTTGGGGGCAGGGTGTTGTATATATGTCTGTGTGTGAGAATACGATGAATATTCGAACGATTTTTATGTTGCAATTTAATCAATTACTGCAGAAATATGGTAATACTAGTCTTTATTTAAGATTGTCGCTAAATAAAAACAGAATTTGTGAAAAATCATTTTGATTATAAAAAAGAAAAACAAAATAGAATTGAAGTAACATGGGGAGGCAGGGAGAATATTGGCTTGGCCACAAGGAAAGCTAACTATCAGGGCATTTCGAACTGGCTTGATAAATGGCTGCAGGCTTGTACTGTTCCGCTGATAAGATTGTCCTGTTTATTTTCCATTCTGAAAAGCCTGTCCGGAAAAGGGGTGTATTTTTTTAAAATGTCACACCGATTTCCTCCACGAGGATGGAGGGGAATGGATTTGGTATTAGACAAACTCTGGCTTGGTTTTTTTTTGGTATTCACATGAATTCAAGTTCTTCCATGACATTGCCAGCTCTGATACCTTTTTAGTTACCTTTCGAATACAGTATTATCGCTCATAAGCTCTTTTGCACAGTTTATTCTTAGTAAAAATAATTACACCGCTAGTATTATTAAAATAATATATTGTAAATAAAGAATTTTCTTTATCATAACATCGTTACATGTATAATACGATTCTACATAAAAGTATAATTCATTATATTTCAGTACAGTTTGTTTGTTTTTACCTCAGGAGAAGAAGTGAATTGACGGATGGACGACAGTCAACTCATATATATATATATATATATATATATATATATGTTGAATGCCAGATTAGATATTGTAAAAGACCAGCCAATCCCTGTTACATATTACTTTGGGCACTTCTTATTGGTTGTGGGTGTTTATTCGTTGAACACGTTTCTCCTTAGCACACTCCGTCTGCTCGGCCGCCTCAGCCTTCACTCCGGGAGAGGGCTCGCAGTCCCTACTTAATTTTCCAATAGAGTTGGATGAAGGTCTTGGCGTCCTGGCTTGGAAGTGTACCTCGTCGAACTCGGTGTTTACTATGGGCTTAGTGGATTTCATTAGATACTGGTTGTTGGTGTTTTCTGTAAATTCTATTGATGTGGTGTATGTAGACCTTTTCCCCGTCGGTTTCCTAACACGCTTGGCCGCATCCGCCGTCCTTCCTGGAGAGGGCTCGCAGTCCCTACTTTATTTCACAGAGGGCAGGAATGGCATAGGCGTCCTCACGCAGAAGAGTTCCTCGTAAGAATCTGGTCCGGGCTATGGGCATTATGAGTTGAAGTTGAAGTTGAGTGTGTGTGACGTTTGTCATTAGACCCCTTTACTGCAGTGTTTTCTTGAAGAATGCGTGGCGCCTTCCTCGTGTCGTTGCGACCGGTTTCGACCGTCTTTTACAATATATATATATATATATATATATATATATATATATATATTATATATAAAGCTTTCACATAAACACGTGAAACAACAATCAATGATCAAACCACAATAAGAAATGGGAAAACAAGACTAAGATCTTTCAACCGTAACAAGCGGTCTTCGTCAGAGTCAAAAACCCAACTGATATATATACGTATATATATAGTTTTTTGACTCTGACGAGGACCGCTTGTTACGGTTGAAAGATCTTAGTCTTGTTTTCCCATTCTTATTGTGGTTTAATCATTGATATATATATATATATATATGGATTAATTTACCACAATGAAAACAATTTTTTAAAACAATGCTCTAAGGCCTTTCGTTAATACATCTTCGGAGAGCAAGTGAACTAAAAAACAATAAATACTTGCTAACTTGGCTGATTGAAATTTCCAGAATTGATGGCAACCCTGAATGTGTTTAATGATGAAGTCTTCATCTGTCTAATTATCCCGTTAATCAAAACTTCATCTAATTTGTAGAGTCCTAGGCTATTGTTCATTAATTTCTCATAAGACGTTCTTTATGAGTGCACTTTCTACGATATTTCTTCTTCTTTCTGGTAAATTAATCCATCTATTATATCAAGTGTTATTTTGATTATTATTCATATATATATATATATATTATTGAAAATTATCGCCGTTTCTGCATTCACGACGTTTTTGTTAACTGATTCTAACCTTCTGGCTATTTTCCTTATTGTAGTAGATAAACTATAAATCAGGTTCGTCAATGATATTTCGAAGTAAATAGGTCCAATAAACGAAAGAAATTTAATAACATGATCTAAATGTATATTCAACTTACACTAATAAACAAGCTTTCAACATGATGAATGTGGCTTCATTTATTACTTGGCAACCATTTCTAATGGGTGAATGACATTACCATTGAATTTAACCTAAGGACAGGGATTTTTCAGGAGTATCTGACACCGTACAAGACTCGGGACCGACGGTTGAAAATACTCTCCGACGGATGACATGCTCCGATTTGTTTACCTCCTACAAAAATAAATCGAGGGTCAGAGTTAGTATCGAACCCCTTAAATACCAATTCTGAGGCGAGCACCTTAAGCATTGAGCTAACCTGGCACCCTGTATTTCAATACCTAAAAGTTACCCAAAAAGGCAAAATACATCAAATTAGTGTTTTTATATTAGGTGTCTTTGCATTACATACTTTGCCCGCTTTTGGTTAATATGTTAGTTATTAATAATTCTGAGGACTCAACAGCAATTCTTCTAAAAAGTGACATGATTATTATTATTAATAATATATTTTATTATATTTCTTTAAGTACAATTATTAAGTTTATTAAAAAATCTGAAAAGTTAATTTGAATTTTAAAAAATTTAACATAAGCTTATGTTTTCATCGTTGTGCCTAATGAAATTCAGACACTATGTTTAATAATAATAATTATAGTCATAGCGAGACAGATTGCTCTAAATAAATTATTTAAAGATTTTTATGACTAATACCATGTATTAGTACATATTATTACTCAGCATATGAGTTCGACGTTACATCTAAAAGAGTTTTCTTCTTTTTTTTTTTCGTCGTAGGATGTGGAAAAATCTGTTTATCAACGTGGGCTTTCGATTCCGCTCTTGTCCTAGGCTTAGGTATATCTAAAAGATAAACTATATTGAAATAAAAGCAATCTTCAGTGACTGTTAACAAGTTTATTTTGTGTTTACCTGTAGTAAAATTGATCAAAGGCTATTTCAGATTTTTTCAAATATGATATCAGTTATTCCTTTTTCATCTCAACGGTTACGTTATGCTGTCTTTACGTTAGCAAGTGAGTGGAAGTCTTAGCAGTTTGGTAACTATTTGTGTATTCCAGTTGTCTTTTTCCTATTTTGTTCTAAAGACGGCTTTAAGCCGATCTAATCTAAAACTATGAGTGTTGTTATTTTGCTTTAGAAGTGACGGGTGGTTAACCTCCCGTACGCTATGAGCGCTAGTTTGACATATTTCATCCAATTGTTATCTCCATGTGTTGTGAACTGTCTATAATATAGTTTCTAGTCATATTATATTTTCTCTTTACTGTTATTTTTTATTGTTATTTGTCTTGTTTTTATTTTCTGAAGATGATCTACGAGGTCGAAAGCTTGTGTTTTCTTCTACGAGTATAACCTAGTTATAGTTAGTCCTTAATATATGTTACAGTTATTGGACTGTGTTATTGCCTCCAGTATGTCTCTGGGAAATTTGTTATTTTCATAGACTTTAGAACATAGAAAAGTGATTAGAAAAAAGAAGAATTGCTGAAAAAAAACGTGAATACAGAATCTGCTCTGCTATTTAACAACATATATATATATATATATCATGATTTGCTTTCTTGACCCAATATTTATATGATGTAAATTTTTTTTTGAGGGTTGAGGTCTAATGATTTTAAACTATAATGACATAAATATATATCGAAACGTCGGCAAAAGGACTAGTTAAAAATCATTAGACCTCAACCCTCAAAAAATTACAAATATGTATATAAATATATATTTGAACTTGCAGCAGCTTCAGCACTCACTAACTTTAAACTGGTGGCCTCGATCCTTTGTGCGATTTTTTACCTATAACTGCCGAGTTGCCATAGCATCTTCTTAGACATCTTCCAATGGTACGAGCTTTCGATCATATAAATATATTGGTCATCTTCAGTAGAGCATGCCTTGTAGTAAACAGCTTATATGCCAATCAAGTTGACTAAGTTCGAACCAATCAGAACGCAGGGTTGCCATAGCATCTGACAAGAGACATCATTCAATATTATCACGAGCTTTCGACCATATGTTTCAGAAAGACCTGCTTGCCAACGTTGTTTTCTTATATACCTCATTAGGATTAATAATCAACAATAACTGATTGATATAATATATGAATGATATTCAAACTTTAAATTTTTTGACAGGGATGCAGCAATCATGAAGACATCAATCAACAGATTAACTTGCTAATAAACTTGTTGTTTGGTTATATTAGATCTCTATGATGTTTTGACCAAAGGTCACTTAAAGCAAATTATATGTATATTAGATTGAATATGCTTGTTAAAATTGTGGTGTTAAATTGCATAGTATATATGGTTATTTTATATTTTTATATATAAAAACTATAAGGTATTGTCTCGGTCGGTTCTTCAGGTTCAAATAAACTCTCATAAAATATTGAACCTTGAATTGCTAATTTGAACCTGAATAACTGGCGAGTCCCGATTTAACTATAGGTTTGCTTCAAAAAACGGTCGACACTTTTATTAAATATATAAGGGTATATATCCGTAGATAGAAAGTTAAGAGGGCTAATTCTACGAACAAAATAAACTAGATTCAAGAAATTAAACACATAAAATAGATCACAGAAACTCACTACTATAATTCGAGTGCGGTGTCATGAGTTGTTTGCTTATCGTCACCTGCCTTCGGCGAGACTCACTATTTTAGCCTGATTATGACGCTGTCAGAATAGAATATTCAACATAAATTTATACTTACATATTACTTATTATATAGAATGTATAAATATTAAGTAAATAAAACATACTTAAGGATGTTAATATAGATAATAAATTGTATTTTTTCAAATCTGTTCTAAACTCGTAAAATGGAAATTTGTTTTAATGAAACTTCTAATGCTTTATAACAAATTTATTAGTAATAATGCTGAGTACAAATGGTTCTATTCTTTATTTGTTTTGTAAGTACGAATTAGAAAAATATATCAGGTAATTTGCTTTGGTATTTGCGGATTTTATAAGTCAAATAAAACTTATGCATAAAGAATATTGACTTGAGACTTTGAAACTAATGCTTTAGAGCTTTTAAGGAAAGGAACTTGAAAAAAAAAATATGGTACAATATTTAAGAAATTAAGGGTAAGTAGTTGTAGAAGAGATTAGTAAGAGGGAAAAAAGAAGGTTATAGAATTATCTTTGAGTAGGAAAGAGTTAGCTGAAAGTTTTAGGATGAGTGAAAGGATACCAGGCGCCCTTTGACAGATGTAGGGTCTGGAAAAGAAAAAGAAGGAAAGTAGGCCTTTCAAAACAAACCACAAACACCACCAATTAAAGAAAACTTTGCTTCCTACGAAATATTACCAATTATACTTATTGCTCAGTCTAACCAACCCCCCCTCACCCAATGTTTTAATAAGCCAACTTAATCTAGAATGGTTTCTACTTCGTCAACTAAATTTCTTATCAGTCAAAAAAAAAAAAAAAAATAAGTATGAAAAGAAATTAACTGGTTTGCTACAATTTTTCTCTACTTTTGAAAAAAAAAAAATCCAGTATTGTTACATTAAGCTAATGGAATAAATTACACTGTATGTGTGTTTGTATATGTGTATCTTATAATTTATTTAAATGTATTCAAATGGGAACATAGTGAATGATGAATATGAGGGAAAACAATTTTGAAAAAGAAAGAATAAAAAATGCATGTCCTAATTATAAAAGCATTATTCATCCTTTTTCTCATCTGTTTCTTTACAATTCCCTTATTTTCTCTTTTTGTATATTTCTTACCGCGTAAATATTTTCAATTATTCATTTTCCTTAATATGAACAATAATTTATATAAATCTAAAAGAATTATCTTAAATATTATTCAGGAGTTTTGACAGTTGTGAATTGCTGTATTTTAAACACAAGCCTAAGAAACACCGGTGCTTTAAGAACTAAATAAGTAATCAAGAATTCAAAAGAAATCATTTATCTACGTCACAGTTACATTTCAGATATATATATATTTGTGTATGATGGCAGCAAATCCTCACGTAAACATGTTTCATTAAAGTACACAGCAGCCTCTGTGTTAACGACTTTTAAGCTGGTCTGCTCCAATTTACGAACAACCTTGCGGTGGGCTGATGTTAAAAGCCATATTAATTGCCCAACAGACATCTTAATTTGGCATGAGCAGATGTAAAAAAAAAATCACGACTTCCAGATGAAAGGTAAAACTTTTTAATACGGCACAAAATAAAAATCAAAAAACAAACAACAATTACAATGAATTAAAAACAAATACAGAAAATAAAAACAATTACAGTGACAAAAAACAAGTACTTACAAAAGTTAAAACGCGCACGAACAAGCTTTCGACTTTTTTTGTAAGTACTTGTTTTTTGTCACTGTAATTGTTTTTATTTTCTGTATTGTTTTTAATTCATTGTAATTGTTGTTTGTTTTTTGATTTGTATTTTGTGTCGTATTAAAAAGTTTTGCCTTTCATCTGGAAGTTGTGATTTTTTTTTTACATCTGCGCATGCCAAATTAAGATGTCTGTTGGGCAATTAATATGGCTTTTAACACCAGCCCACCGCAAGGTTTTCGTAAATTGGAGCAGACCCAGCTTAAAAGTCGTTAACACAGAGGCTGCTGTTACTTTTATGATTATATATATATATATATATATATATATAATATATATATAATTTATAGGTGTGTTCTCTAATCGCGGTTCGGTCAATTTTCCAGGATAAAAAATCAAACTCTCGTTGCCAACGTTTCGGTTTTATTTAAAACCTTTTTCATAGGCATCTTCTCCATACACTCTTCTTATATCCTCATAAAAATGCCTATATAAAAAAAAAGATGCCTATGAAAAAGGTTTTAAATAAAGATGCCTATGAAAAAGGTTTTAAATAAAGATGCTATGAAAAAGGTTTTAAATAAAACCGAAACGTTGGCAACGAGAGTTTGATTTTTTATCCTAGAAAATTGAGCGAACCCCGATTAGAGAACACACCTATTCTATCAAACGGTCGATATATTATTGAATCTGTTATATATATAAACTTGTTACGGTTCAACAGGAAAGTTCACACAGGAAAGAGAAAAACAAATAAAAACACACACAAAAAAGACTCACAACGATATTTCGACCTTCGTCGTCATCGGGTAGACGCAATTATTTCGTGCAATCCGTCTTTAGGAGAAAAGACCAAGCACGTTGTAGACGCAACTGCAAGTAACCGACCCGACACCCGCCAGTGCTGCTCCCCGCATCCGATCTTTAAGTAATAGAATTAAGAGAAGATAAAACAGGAGTTCAGATAAGCAGTGCAAGTTAGGTAAATATAAAAGAATGAAAGGAAGTTGGAGAAAAATCCAAAAGAAAGAAAAAAATAAAATAAATATGTAAGTCTATATATAGAAAAAGGATAAGTGTAAAAAAAGTATCGTAAAATATGTAAAAAAAATAATAGTAAAAATGTATAAATTAAATAAGAAATCATAAGCAATAAAAAACAAATCATCAATAAAAACCATTTCTCTTTTCTCTTGAAGACGGATGCCCGAAGATTTGAGTTCGTAAATGTGTTACTTTATTCTGAGTGTTACTCATCGTGAATTTTGAACTCATGTTTATATATATATATATGGCAACATCAAGACTCATAAACCTGGTAATAAATTAAGACCCATCATTAGTCAAATCCCCACTCCCACCTACCAGCTAGCAAAGAGGTTAAATAGTCTCCTCACTCCGTTCGCCCCTAATGCCTTTAGTCTTTCCTCGTCAACAGACTTCCTTGACCTGTTGAAGGTCTCAAATGGGACTGGCATTATAGCGTCGCTTGATGTAGAAGCGTTGTTTACTAACGTGCCAGTGGACAGGACTATCCAGTACATATTAGAAGAAATTTACCCTCAGGACAGCCAGCCTAAAATAAATATGCCGAAAAACGCCCTTAAGTCTCTCCTCGAACTCTGCACTAAAGAAGCCCCCTTTGTATCACCACAAGGTAAAATGTATAAACAGGTCGACGGAGTTGCTATGGGCCTCTCCACTAGGGGTCTTGTTTGCCAACTTCTTTATGGGATGTGTGGGAGAAAGTTGTATTCCAAAGGATAAAGAAACCAACAATCTACGCTAGATACATCGATGACATCTTCGTTTTGGCGGATAGTGAAGCGGACATTGCGCAGCTGCACTTACTATTGGAAGAAGTTTCAGGGCTTAAGTTAACAGCTGAAAACAGTAAACAGGGACAGCTGCCGTTCTTAATGTCCTCATCAAACAAAACCCCCAGTACTTTAACACCAGTGTTTATAGGAAACCATCAAACCCGGACTATGCTTTAATGGAAGGAGTGAATGCCCAGAAAAATATAGGAAATCGACGATAAACGCATACATAAAAAGGCATTCACCCACTGCAGTGATTGCCCTAGTACACCAAGAAATGGAAAAATCAACACAGGTGCTAATAAATAACGGATACTCCAACGCTGAAGTAACGAAAGCTATAAAGTCCTTTCTAGATCAATGGTACAATAGTAAAGTAGAGCCTCCTGCCTCTGGTGAGCCCCTTACACTCTACTATCGAGCATATATGCATAGAGAATATAAACAAGATGAAAGAGCCCTCCATAAATTAATAAAAGACAACGTGAAGCCCACAAACGAAACTGATAGACTACAGCTCAGATTTATTACAAAAATAAGAAGACTAGTGACCTCGGATTTCGAACAAACCTAAAGTCGACACCCCAGAGCTTCAACGCAGTCACCTAATATCCAGTACTCATGTTCAACAGGGGACTGTGCAAACCTGAATTCCAGGTATATTGGGATGACTGCAACGAAGCTCTCAAGGCGCTTGACAATGCATCTTTCAGCAGGAGCCCCCAAAAACACACCGAGGAAGCACATGGTATCAAGCTCACAAGAGGCATGTTAGTTTAAGGGACTGTGTACTGCAATATAACACTGACAATGATCGATTAGCCATTTTGGAAGCCCTACACATCAAAGATAACAATCCGAGCCTGAACATCCAAATCATGAACTCAATGTTATACCAAGCAGCGCCACTTTTGATAGCAGTTACAAATTTGTTAGAGATCTCGAATCTAGTGGGTTGGCAACAATTGAGGGTCGACCTGATTGTTTGTTACAACCCTACTATAACCTTCTTCCTTTTTGATTGTCTTACTTTCATGTACTTTATTCCTCTCCTTTATATTTTTGTTACACCTGTTTTGTTTAGTGTTAGAGATTCATTTATTATTTATTATTGATATTATACATAGTTTTAACATATTTTAAACCTGAAGATGACCAATGCATGGTCGAAAGCTTGTGATTTTTAGTGTATCGTGTTCTCAATATAGTCATTTAGTTTTATCAGTTGTTTACCTTGTTTGTCTACATGTCGTTGGCCAACTACTTATGGAAATTACCTCTAGAGCAAAGGACGATTGTACGAAAAATAGAGGCTATCAGTAAAAAGGTTGTCAATGCAGAGGCTGCTGCACATTTCAATGAAATATATATATATATATATATATGTATGTCATATATATGTTCTTTATATATTTCTACACATCATTAAATTTAAATCAATACAGAATTATCATAGTAAATGAAAAAATATGTTACATTATTTATATTAATATAGATTATTACTTTGGTATTTTTTATTGCCAAAAAACTTTACATTACAGATGTATGCAAATGAAAATACCCTGGTGCTCTTAGCAACAGCTATATTTTTTTCATGCTAATTTAATTAAGCAGTTAATAATTTTATAAAATTTGCTATTTCATGCTGACTATTACATTTATGTTTGCAGAGCTGTAATTTCTAAGTCATAGCAATAAGACTGATTTTAAAGAATTAGTTCTTTTAAACATATCATTGATGTATTTATTAATGTTACCTTAAAGTAACCAAGGTAAAAAAAAATATATTTTCATTCAAGAAAGAAAAAAATAATGCTTACCCTTAAATTGTCTGCTGCTCTGAAAGAGCTACTCTGACTCCTCGTTAAAAATTAAAACTTCATTAATAAGGGACATTAAAAAACGATTTGATGCAGAAAAAAAATTATGGATTTTTACAAAATGGTCTTTTACTACTTTCAAACATATTTTTTACTAATAGAAATATATTCGTGAGTACGAAATATTTAAGTGGTGCAAGGACATATTGCGGCATCTGTACTTTACTTTTTTAAACTTGTATATTCTACTTTTCATGTGAAAATAGTGTAATACAAAAAATATTAAGAATTGTGACTTAAAAATCTTTGAGTTACCTTCTGAGAATATAAAAAATTGAGAGTTTTCAATAAATGTAGACTTTGAGTAGAAAGCCTCTGATTTAAATAAAAACTCCCAATCTATTTATGCTTTCTAGGGACAGCTGGAAAGAACAAAATCTGAGCCCTGTATAGAAACATCAGGCCTCTTCTTAGAGACTTTCAAACGGTTTTCAATCAAGCTGACTATTTTCTTCGTCAGATTTAATGAGTAATAAAATTATTTTTTGTAATCTAATGTATCAAATAATTGCAAAAGTCCACATCTCAAAACCCCCCCAAAAAAATTATCAACATGACATTCTTACTGATTTTGTACTTTGAATATCATTTAATTGATACTCTCATTTGTCTTCTATGAAAAGCAGCCTTTGTCTTCATGTCAACGGGGGTAGAGGTTGCACAGTCTCTCTTGATTAAAAGATGCTGACACTCGACTCCACTTCTTCACACAGAGACCCCTTCGAGTTATTGGTTTCGTTATGTTTCCTCTTCAGTCGATTGTTGTTAGTGCTATTGATGGATGGCTGGTTGAAGGAGAAAAGTTCTGCATTGTTGACCTGGTGGTGGTATCTGCTATATGTTTCAACCATTCTCTGGTTATCTTCAGGCAAGATATGACCCAGATGTTGGTCCTTATATACTATTTTCTATGAGTTGTCCGGGATAAGAAATATGATTCGTTGAAATGATAACCAATATAGTCATGAAGACATATATATCTTCTAACACTTCATGAAGACATGTGTTAGTTTTTTAAAAGAACAATGAGTGTATTGATTTCTTCTCAGAATCTGATAAGATTTTTTGTAAGTTGTATTAAAGGTTTTAGATGTAGAGGCATTTTAATAAATAGGTTGGCATAATATATTCAATAAATCGTAGCAGCTTTGTTGAAAATACGAGTGCTATCCAAGACCTTTGTATGAATGGTTACAGTAAAGGGATTCATGGAAGACTAGTGATTTATAAACAGAACTGGAGAATGATTAGTATTGTATCGGATATAGACTTGAAATGGTTACAATTGATAGGAAATTTGTTTAAAGGAAAATCAGATTTGAAAAGATGTGATAGATGGGGAAATGTAAATAATAACGGGTCATATCTTACTGGTGACTGGAGGAGATTTGTTTGGGCTTGTGCATACAGTGAGAGGGCCCCTTTTCAGGCTGCCTCAAGTGAAATGTATTCAAGGCGGATTCACTTACAGAGGCCGAATCTATCACCTCTTTGCAAGCCCCTTCTAGGTCCTTGCCATTTACACGCTTTTTCCCCCACTTTACACTGTCACCCCTTTACCCCCTGTCCCTTTACTTAATAAAGCCTTAAATTTCTCCTTTAAACTAAGAGGCGACAATTTCACCACAATTTAGCTTCTATCTTATCTAACTTCCCTATTGTTCCAACTTGTTAAGCACACCAGCCTTTATAAATCTCTCTTTAATTTCCTTAGTGTATTTTCAGCCTTAGTTGGCTGGTATCTTCTTCTCACATACTTAAAGCATCTTGGTATACTCCATATTACTAGCTATAAACTTGATGGTTTACGCTGCAGCACCCAACCGAGTTATATGGGTCAATATCACCTTATACTCTATTTATTTTATCTTTCATTCCAAGCCATTCTCAATTTATAAAACTGAATGCCTTTAATCTTTTATTTAATAATAAATACAATTAAAGTTTATCAAGACTCGGTCAGTTCTTCAGGTTTAAATTAAACACTCACTGCCAATGTTTCGGTTTTTATTTAAAACCTTTTTCATAGGCATATGTATAAAATTTTGAAACAAAAGAACTAAGTATTACATTAGAGATTAGTTTACACAAAAAAAAAACAGTCTGCCTAATTTGAATGAACTCGTGAGACTTCATTCATTTTGTAAAATATGACATTCACATGTGACATTGTTTGTCTTTGTAAAATAATCTCTAATGTAATATTTAGTTTTCTGTTTCAAAATTGTATACTTCTGCCCATGAAAACTGTTATAAATAAAAGCCGAAAGTTTAGAAAAGAGAGTTTAATTTGGACCTGAAGTACTGTTCGAATTCCTGATAAACTTTAATTTTGTTTCTATTTCACGGTCGAATACTTTTATGAATATTTGATAATAAAGTAATATGTACTAGCAATATACAAGTTAAAATCAATCAACAACAAAGGTAGTTTGTAAAATTAAGAAACAGTAAGAATTAAGATAAAACATACAAATACTCTAAAAAAAAAACATTCAAATCATACTTCAGTATCGAAAAAATAGCTTATTAGTTGTGCAGTCAATAATTGTGTTGTTTTTACTCATACTTGGGGAAAACGATAACTTTTTTTATCGTTTCTTACATTACAGTAAGAAATGTTACTTTTTTTTCCTAAAATGATAATTTTCTGTTATTCCTTTGTTTTCACTTGGTACACCTAACATGTCTATGGTTCACATCACTTCTCGATTGTACTTGAAATTGTCAAGTAAGTTGAAATTTTGGTCAATGTTTTTTAATTACGTCCTTCGACATTTTCTATAGAGTGTTCAAAAATTATTTTGTTAAACTGTTATCTACTCATAAATGTACAGGCCAAAAGTATTTAGAAGACCTAAACTTATACTTTAAAAAAAAAAATTTTTGAACTTCTCGTTTGTAATGTTCCATTTAAATTTAATAAGGCAAAATAATAATATTTAATACTGGGTAAACCAACAATACAAAGCCTTCATACAAAAGAAGTTTTTTTATTTAAATTAAGCGTTTCAAACATTTTGTGTTCATCATCAGGTAAACTTCCAATAGGGTTGAAATAGAATGAGTCCTATTCAGACTCATGAAAATACTTACCAAAACTATCCAGTACGAAGTGTCTTCAACGAGAAAGTTATCTTTATAAATTTTGTATACGTTTTTAAAAGAATAATTCTCTAATTTATTTAAATAAATCATATACAATTTTACAAATTATTTGAAACTCATGCTATATTTTTTATGTTTAAAAACAAAAACCATCATTATAAGGGAGATTTTAAACTTTTAAATTTCATACTTCAATAAGATAGTGGAATTATCCTCATCATCATTTACTGTAGTAATATAGTATTAATTTTTAGTTTAGTGAGAATAGTTCATTCATACTACTTTATATTCATTCAATATAGTAATTATCTTTAGTATGATTTAATTATAGTTTCTTTTATTCATTATTTATATTTAAATCTGAATTTTATAAGGCTATTATTTATAGATTATAATTATAATTAATTATAAATTTATAATAAATAGTTATCAACATATTAACTTACGTCTCGTTGAAAAGTTCATCAACTCTTAAAATAACCCCATGGCTAATTAAAAAATTACCCTCATTACATTAATTTGTTAGTTTGTTTATTTAAAAAAAAAAGAAGTCAATTACAGATGACCATCACATTACCAAAAAAGATAGGTAATACGAACCCCTGAGACCAAGTTATCAAACCTCTATGCTTCGAACGTACCCAGGTTAAGAACCACTGCTATAATGCTGTCAAATAATATATACAAAAAAAAAAAAGGTTTTATGTACCAAAATATTAACCTTTCCCCTCTGGCCAGATATAGGGAAAGCTACAATTAATACCTCCTCAATCTGTACTGATGCAAGCTCCAGATTATATTACAATCGCTTACTCCCACTAGTTCAATTATATTAATGACGATGTATCATATTATATTATTTAATCCTTAATTTCACCACAAGTATAGAATCAATCCTTAATTTCACCACAAGTATAGAATCAATCCTTAATTTTGCGTCAAATAGTTTATATTTTCAATATTAAACGCTGATTCGTATAAACAGTTTTTTTTTTTTTAGACCAATTGCAGTTTGATATATTGTATGGTACACTACTTTATGTGAAAAACAAGATTCTTCAATGGATTTCTATCATAATCAATAAAACTAATCAAAATATATAATTAACACTAAATAAATTTATATATTCTTTATGGCTTTGAAAATACTTATTATAATGCAAAATGTCTAATGTAATTTATTGATGGATTGCGATGGTGAATTCTACTAAGTTAGAGAAAAATCACACACAATCAAGTAGCCTCCTTTCTTGCTAATAAAATAAGTAGTTATTAGAAAGAAAAAAAATCCTTAAACATGTGACTCCAAAATATTTAAAAAATTTTTTTTCCTTGAATGATTTAAGCACGTCATCCCTCAGAGAGGCGTAAAGATGTCGGCCCCGAGCCTCTACGCTAAATCATTTTGCTAGTATCTTTTTGAATTATCTAGTTTTAAATTAAATTAATTCTAGACAATTCAAAATGCGGTTAAAAAAAAGAGATAATATGTTTAAAATTTATATAGATTATTTGAATAAGTGAGATCATTATTTTTTTTAAAACATTATATTTATTGGTTTATGTTTTTTGTTTTATATATAATGTTGCTAACATAGTAAAGGTATGACATTGAGTTTACATTCCTGTAGTTCAGTGGTTCTTAATCTTCGTGGGGTACCGAACCCTACCAGATTCATATGCGCATTCACTTTACACATCCTTTAGTGAAAAATAAAATATGTTTTTTTTTCAAATTCAAGTCAAAATCGTATGTTTTTTTTTACTGGTCGACAAAATGAACCGTGAATGAATATCATCTTGTTTATAAAACAAAACCAACACAACAAATTAGATCCCTGAAAAATAGTGTGACTTCAGCTGTTGACCTCCGAGGCTCTGCCAAACCCCTGAGGCCAACTAATCAAACTTCTAGGATTTGATCGTACCCAGGTTAAGAACCATTCCTATAATGCTATCAAAAGATATATATATATATATATATATATATATATATATATACATTGTTTCAAAAATTGTTTTTATTGTGGTAAATTAATCCATATATATATACTCCAAAACAGAAATATTTCTTTTATTTTCATAAACGATTAGTTTTACAAGTTCCCAATTACAGACAGTGATGAATGTTTAGAATCTAAAAAAAAATAAACAATTAGGTTTGCCAGGACTAAAATCAATTTATCTTACGTAATAAACATGTATCATACAAAAAAAACAATCATGTAAAACATACGCATGTGGAATCAAAAATTCGTAGGCGGTATAATAATAACCAAAACAGTTCAGTGTTGTATCCTGATATTTTTATTTTTAGTTTCATTTATGACTAACTCAATGTCATACCTTTGGTATGTTAGCAACTTTATATATGTAAAACAAAAAAAAATGTTTAAAAGAAATAATTATCTCATTTATTTAAATAATCCATAAAAATTTTAAACATGTTATCATTTTTCCAACTACTTTTTGAATTATCTTGAATTTTTATTTTCAGTAAATATCAATAAGTTATTTGCAGTATTTAAGAAATGAACTGTATAAGTATTGCATGTTATTTAGGGTCGTTGTAATTGTATTTTTATTATACTCGTATATAAAATACAGGAGCAATTTACCTCTTTATGACAATAGTTGAGTGCTTGGAATACCTCCTGGGTCAATAGCCTCGTAATGAAGTGGACTATTTCTAACCAAGTCACGAAAGTCCTCATAATACAAGTACTCATTAAAATAATTCGTAAATCATTTAGGTTGGGTTGGGTTGCAGTGACCGCCTTACGAGAGAACACACAAAACAAAGGCTGTCTCCTTGTCATACCACACAATAAACAATATGAGTCTGACAACGTAAACGAAGTACCTGACATCGTACTTACTCGGGACCAACTGCTTATCACCATGCCTGAGAGACGACGTGATTGAATCGTTTAAAAGAAAAAATTCTCTCTAAATACAATAAAACCTTGTAGTATAATTGCCTCATTGTACGAGCAATTTGCTTTGCGAATCTTTGTCTCGTACGCTCGTAGTACGAGCGACTGTCTTTCTTACGCCCAGACGGTTTCCATTTTCAGGTTATTAGATAAATAAATCATGATTATTTTTGTATGCATTTTTTCCTGTGTAAAAATAAACTTAAAAGCAGTTATTTTGAGGATGGAATGGATTATATTTCATATTAACGTTGTTAGTTTTGACAACTAATCAAATTTTTTTTCTCTAAAAAAAAACACTTTTTTGTATGGAGGAGTAATTTTTGAAATTTCACAATATGAGTAAATACCATTCTATAACAGATGACACAAGTATTGAAGAATTCAAAAACATTTTCAAACATCAATTAAATGTAATACATTTTTTTTATGAGAAAATGTTTATGAAACTCTGCTTATATTTTAATTGGAATCCCCCACTGTTTTTAAACAATATTCATTTTTTTTTAAACAATGATGTTCATTCGTTTGAACATCCCTGTCTTTTCTAGAGTTTGGTTTTGACATGTCATTTCATTATTAAATTATACTTTTTAAAACAATTTAAACAGTTTTCTGATGATTGAAAATATGTCAGAGATTTATGAAAGTTTGTTTCTATAACGAAGTTTTATTTTAAATGAGATTTATATAATTGATTGTACGATAATATTTTAGTTATAAAAAAAAAGTTAGTTATAAATTATTTTTACTACTCCAACAATAGGTAATTGTTTTTTGAAATTGCATTATGATATACGTATTAAGAATTTTTCCTGGTATATTCTGAATATTGTATCAATTATCTTTATTTGACAACGACAAACATATTCCGTCAAAATATTCACGCTGAATATTTTCTACATAAGATTTAAAAAAAGATCAATACAAGGTGCAATAGTAAACAATTTTTGTCTTACTACCTTCTTGGTAAAAAATGCAGGTGATAAATCTTTTTAGGAAAGTTACTTTAGTCCTACGAAATCTACTCACAAATACCGACACACTTGATATCGTAGTTTCTGCTATTGTTTTGAAGGATAAACTAATTCATTAGTTTCTCCGGGCTGTATTAGAAAAACTTAGATTCTCTCCTTTCAAACATGGCAGTTGTTTTGATTATGAAGGCATATATGTGAAGGATAATTCATGATGTTTTCAAAAGATTGGACTGCATTTCTTCATTTAAACATTAATTAATCACTTCATTTCAAACATTAATTATAATAACAGTTAAAATAATGAGTAGTATATCATTCTTTAGATATTCTTTGAAAATTTTGAGGAACACAAATGAAAAACAGACACAAGGACTCATATTCAATATATTTCGACCCTTCTAGTAGTCGTCCTCAAGAAAGATAAATGAGTGGCGAGAACATTAAAGCCAACTGGGAAGCTTCAAAGGGTATGTGTAGGTTGGCCACAACAAAAACGAAAAATGTAGCAGAAATAGCTGAAAAAGAATAACAACGGAGAAAAAAAATAATAAAAATAATTAATAATAAAAAGGACTCTTTATAAAAATAAAATTAAATTGAAATGAAAATTAATCAAATAAAGAAATAGTAAATATGTAAAAAAAATAAATATGTAAAAAATGAAATTTATAAAAAAAATTAAAGTTAAGAAAAAAACACCTCTGAATAGTTAATGGTTCAGGTTGATACCTCGATTTGAAGGAGCTCCTAGGAGCCATATATGGGCTTCTTCAGAAGCTCTAAAGTTCTTCTGAAGAACCATATCTAAATATCATATGCAAAACCATTACCCTTTATTGAGGTTTAGCTCAGCATCAAAGAGTAAAACACATTTAATCCAAAGTTTCGTCTGATATCGTAAACATCAAAAGAAAATTCCAGAACTACATTAATACAGAAATTAATTACAGTAACATAAAAAAATGTAAGTAACATTATTTAAATAAATATACAATATTACCTAGGTATATTTTTTTTTGCAAAAACTTTACATGACCCTTGCATTTAGATCATAAGTGCTGCTCCTAGCGACAGTTTTCCGAAAATTCACTATAATATTTTGAACAACAAGAAAAATTTTAAAAAACTCATGAAAACTATATGAAGAAGAAACTGGAAAGCCACAAAAATATGTTTTAATAACTAATTAATAAACTATATATTTTACTTAGTATATAAGTATCAGATTTTTTATTGCATGCATTTTTGGTTTTGTGAATTGGAATAATTTCTTTTATAAAAAAAATTTCAAAAGGTCTAAATACAAGAGTCGCTCAAAGTTTTTTTTTTTGCAATAAAAACATTGTTACTGTAATTCATTGCTCTGTAGATGTCTACAAATAAAGACAAAACTTTGCTGTAAAGGAGTTTTACTGTTTGACGCTGGAGCAAACCTTGATAAAGAAAAATTGTGTTGAATATATGTGTTGAATATAATACAAAAAAAATATTGTATTATATTGATATGAAAAAATGTTTTAAATGGTATTGTAATAAATTCTCTTTTTGATTACTCTAATCACGATTAGTTGATCTTGCGATACCATTATATTAAAGCTTAGTAATTCTCAGAGAGTACAGCCCTCCAATCAAAAATCATTCAAACTATTTTTCATCATCCCTTCGGAGTATAAATTCTATAAAGCTATTTGTATGTCAACATTTTGCATGTAGCAGTATATCTCGTTGAACCTTTCTTAAGAATCTGCTAGATAAAAGGAATCTCTAGTTGTGCAATCCGTAATTGTGTGGTATTTACTCATTCTGAGGTAAAATGGATTAACCAACAAAAGTCTCCACACAAATGAAGTTTTATTCAACTTATTAGCGGTCCAGCTGTCTATTTGTTCCCTTAAAAATTACAAAGACTCATCAACATATCTTCGCCAAATTAAAATTAATTTTGTAAGGGGATGGTTGGATTTGAAAATGTGTTCTTGTTGGTTCAGTTGTTTTCACTAGACCAACCCGTGAGCACCACATCCTTGGTGTCTTCCTGATGATGAACACAAAGTGTTCGAAACGCGTTGAATAAAACTTCATTTGTATGGAGACTTTTGTTGGTTTATCCATTTTACCTCAGAAAAGGAATCTCTTAGCCCTAAGTATATTTTCTACAAAAACGTTTCACGGGAATTCTCAAAGACATCTAAGAAGGAGAGACTTATTGTAATGAACTGTACGAGGTCGATCCCATATCTGCACGATGTCAGGTATTCATTAAAGATTTTCTAATCTAAATAAATATGAGTTAGGCAAAATTTTGAACTACCAATGTTTGAGATGGAGTATTCTCTGCAGGGAATCAGCATTGGAGGCCTGACTTTGTCAGTTGGTCAGCCCTCCACTAAATAAAAAAAAAATATATAGTTTCTTTCTTAAGTTATTAAACTTCAAAGTTCGACAGTATAAATCAGTGCTTCTCAAATGATGCAGCCCAATAACGGAAGATCACATTTATATAACAGATATATATTTTAGATATTTTCATTTATTTTAGAAACAACAAGTACTTATGTGGCTTTCAAGTCTGAGTCAAGTCTCCGCTAATCAATATTTTCAACTGAAAGGTTAATTTCAGTATCCTTTAAGCAGAAATGGACATAACTTTCTCTTTTTCTTTCCTTGGGGATTTAAATCATTTGTCACACATTTCTCTCCCTCTCCCTCTTAAAAAAAAAACTATTTCTTTTAATTTCTTATAAATTTCCTATTTTTAAATTTCAGGACTAAATTTTCTATAATAAAATCAGCGATGAGCCACAAAGCTTTGGTTATTTCATAAGTGCGCCCTGAAAAAAAAAAGTTTTAGAAACCTGGATAAGCCATAAACACCAAAAAACACTATGACAATTAAAGAGGAAAAAAAAAAGAAAACGTTTTCAGGGAGAATTAAAGTTTTTTTTTCAGCAAAACAAACCTAAAGTTTTTGTTGTAAAAGAGAAGAGACGAGTTGAAACTTGTCAAGCATTAAGCTACTTAGAACGTGTTGCTTAATCCCGAATGAACTTGAAGCATTGAAGGCAAAGTCCCAACTTATTCCAATCTAATTCCCCGTCCTCCTTTAGTACACAATTACTTAAAGAAACAAACAGCAATTCTTCTTTCTGAAATCCTTTTTAAAAAAAAAAAAACAAATAAAGTCAATAGTAAACGATATACTGTTTCTTCTAAATTCATTCAAATCAGTATTTTCATGGATTTATGCTTCGACAGAACTTGTAATTGCCTATAAATATATACATATCAACTTCTAAACAACAATAAAAAATGATAAAAAACACTAACATCTGATAACATCTTTAAGCAAAGGTTTCGTCTATACTTGTAGATATCTTCAGGACTACATCAATACAGAATTTAATTAAAATAATATAAAAAAATATTTTTTCATGTTATTGTAATTAAATTCTGTATTGATATACCCCTGAGGATGTCTACAAATATAGACGAAACGTTGGCTTAAAGGTGTTCTATTATTTGAAGCTGGACCAAACCTCAATAAAAAAGAACAATAGTGTAAAATATGTGTGGTTGAGATAAGAAAATATTTATATATATATAGTTTACAAAGGGAAGAGAAGAACATAAAAACACACACACAAAAGGACTCACAACGATATTTGGACATAAGTTGTCATGGGGCACAAGTAGTCCCTTTGAGTAGCTGAAGGCAACAGAAAGTTGATAGCTGAAAGTTGGCCTATTCAAAGGGACTACTGCCCGATGACGACGAACGTCGAAATATCGTTGTGAGTCCTTTTTGTGTGTGGTTTTATCTGTCTTTCTCTTTCCTTTGTGAACTAATAGTCCTGTTGGACCGTTTATGTTTATATATATATATATATATATATATATATATATATATATATTATATATCCATGATCAAACCACAATAAGAAATGGGAAAACAAGACTAAGAACTTTCAAACTTAACAAGCATTTTTCGTCAGAGTCAAAAACTTCTGGGTTTTTGAGTTGGCAGTTTGGTTTTTGACTCTGACGAAGACCGCTTGTTACGGTTGAAAGATTTTAGTCTTGTTTTCCCATTTCATATTGTGGTTTGATCATTGATATATATATATAAATTTTTATAAAAATATCTACTGTGAAATAAAAATATAATTAAATTTATCAGGACTTGGAAAGTTCTTTGGGTTTGAATTAAACTCTCAATACTGATGTTTTGGTTTCCATTTAAAACCTTTTTCATAGACAAGAAAGGTTTTAAATAAAAACCGAAACGTTGGCATTGAGAGTTCAATTTGAACCTGAAGCTCTGACCGAATCCTGATAAATTTTATTTTATATAAATATCATAAAGCTTTCTTATCTCGACCAGATAATTTTTACACTAATTTTCGTTCTTGAGGTTTAGTTCAGTGTCAATGAATTCTCAAAAAACATTTCATACCGACGTTTCGTACACTTCTAAAACTTTAAGACTACAAGAATCCAAAATTTTACTGCAACATAAAAAAATGAATTGTATTATTTATATGGATATAGATTGTTATTATTGTAACTTTCATTTACTGAAATAATTTACACTGTTCGTTCTGTATTCTAATTAACTTCAGTGCTGCACTATAGTTTCTAGTTTCTTTTTCGCAGCAGTTTTCATGAGTTATTTTTTTTAAATTTTTTCTAAGATGTCAAAATGAGATACAGGGTGTTTGTAAAAATGTCGTTAAGAACGGTGCTGTAGTTTTTTAAATAGAAACAAACCATGTAAATTCTTTTAGCAAATGATTGCTAGCAAGAGAATAATGTATATATATATATATATGAATAATCTTACTTTTTGTTGTTACCATCAATCGATCTTTACTGAAAAATAACCTTAACTAACTTTTAAGATATCTAAAAGTAACAAGGCGTTAGTAAATTGTACTTATTGTAGGGTAAAAATCTAATGATTATAAAATTTTAATGATATAAACAACGCGTTTCGAACACGTAGTGTTCTTCCTCAGGCATTAACTAAAAAATACAATGACACCAGAGAGTTATCTATAGTACAAAGTAAATAAGTACAAAAATTATTGTTTTATTATTATTTTATATTAATTTTTGTACTTATTTACTTTGTAGATAACTCTCTGGTGTCATTGTATTTTTTAGTTAATGGCTGAGGAAGAACACTACGTGTTCGAAACGCGTTGTTTATATCATTAAAATTTTTATATGTGGAGACCATTTCATTAGATTTTTACCCTACAATGAGTAAAGACCACATAATAACTGATTGGACTACATTAGAATTAAATTGTACTTAGTATGAGACTCACTAATTTGTTGTCTCGCTCATTTTTGTTTTTATTCTTTTTTTTTATACTTGAGACATAGGACGACCGATCGATTGTTTTTTTGGGAGGCATGAATGCATAAATATGGCGTTTAAATGTGTCGAAAATCAATTTGTTTGAGCGTTGAACAGCAATCAAAGTTTCGAATAAATTATTTCTGTAAAAATAAAAATCTGGGATTATTATTTATGCAGAAACCACTTTTCACTGGTTTTAAAAATACGCAAATATTATCATTTAAAACGCAAATAATTTAAAATCAATGATTTCAGATTTAGAATCAGACGTATTCATTTCAAAATGAATGTCTAATTATGATGATTTTGATTTGTAGCTGTAATTTAATTAAAGGAATTGGATATTCTCCATTATCAGTTTGATACAGATCATCTAGTAAGAGCAGTTAAGATGTACAAATAGATGTTAATAATAGTGACCTATTTATCAGAGATGATAAAAGTTACAACTGCCCCCTCCCCCTCCTCACCATTAGTCCTCTTGTACAACACGAAAGATGGACGGACACCTATAAGTCTGAGAGTTGGAATCAAACAAACAAGAATACAATATTTATCTGAAATAAGTAGAAATAAACTTTAATTATATAAATTATAAGTTATTTTAATTCAAAAAATGAAATACAATAAAATTTTTTGTATGGAAATACAAAGATTCTGAGAAAATTGGTGTGAGCTAAAATAAAATTAATTGTCGATCAAAAACTTTTTTTTTTTCTTTCAGATATAGATGTTTGGTAACTTACCAACTCACCGACTTATTTTAAGTTTAGTTAAAATTTATGTTATATTTCTCGAAAGGGGCTGGACATCATCAAACAGTCGATGATTTTTACATGCATTTTTTTATTTACTTCTTTATGTACTAGCCAATATCTATTCTTGGTATTTGAGATATCAGGTAGACTGTAAATCTTTTGTCGTTTTCCGTTCAGTCTATAGTTAAAGGAAGGAGCTCGTTAAAATGGTAAACAATCATTGTTTCTTTTCGGTCAAAGTAGATATTCAGGTATAAATTGAATATAGATGTTCTCGTAGGTAGGCCTACCGGTTGTAATTGTGAAAAAGAGCTATAAAATGACCATAAAAGGAGCCAGAGGTAAGTTATGTTTACTTCGACCGTCTGCCTAAAGCAACTTTACCTTATTTAATGTTTACAACCCCCCTCTATGTTGAATTATTATCCAGTGGTATATTAAATTGTCTGTTGTGACTCGGAAGGCTGTACAAGATAAACGCCTGTTTGCTCATGTTACATCTTTAAGAACATATTTAATCAGCATGCTATAAATATGCGAGTAATTTGTGCAACTAGTTAGATAAAGTGGAAAAATTACTTCTAATTTATCTTAATTTGTGATTTATGTATCCCATTAAACCAACTGTTATTGGAATAGAAACAAATATGAAACTAGTCGATCCGCTTAACATTAAAGGAGATAAGAGAGAGTTTTGTGGTTTATCATATGATTTTACAAGAATATAATTTATAACATTATATTATAATATAATATTATAAGTTTATATAAAATATAATATTATAAAATATTATAAGTAATAACTTATTATACTTGTTATAAGTAATAAGTAAGAACTGATTTATAATATAATTTATAAAATGTGTATTCAATTTATAAATGCCATGAGTATAAAAAAACGAGAGAGCTGCACAGTATATTACCAACATAATTATTATTTATGTTTTAAAATTATTTAAATAAATTATTATTTAAATATTATTATTAACACTTCATACGAACAAAGCTCGTATTGATATAAAGATTCTGAATCTATGATAAATAATATCATTTGAATTGAATATTTTTTACCGGTATATATTTCCAGTCGATGTTAAACGTATGCAATTCATGAAGTGTTAACAACATTAATGTTATAATATAACTGAGATATGTGTGATAAAAGTTAAGAGTTTAACAATGATATATTGTTAGTTTACAGTAGTTAAAATGATAGTAGGACATTTAAAATATGCGTAATTTTTATTAAAATTAAATTTAATCGTTAAAGAATGTACAGTAACCTATTTATGCTTTTTAAAAAATAAATATGATTTTATTTTTATTGATCAAGTTATATCAGATACTTAGATATAGACATTTTTGAAAAAAAAGCATGGTAAATAATGTAAGTTATCTACGGTTTAATTTCATATGAAAAGCAGTAATAATGTTATCTAGAATGTTTAAACTCGGATGTTATGTCCTTATTCTTTTTTCGTTGTTGTTGGCAATAATATATTAAGTTACTTGCTTGTTGAGAAGGGTCTCGCAGAAGCAAAGGGAAATATTTGGTGATTCTGACTGTGCCAATGAACTCGCCTTATCTCTACTACCTAAAACTGACAACTTTACTACAATCAAACTCTTCATGTCAGTTTTCTAACTTAACACGATTGTTAAATTGAAATGTTCTCAGTTTTCAACCATCTCATCTTATGCTATTTCCTTTCATTCAATAAGGACCCCTCTATAATTTGTACTCTATTTATATATATATATATATATATATATATAAATATATTGCAAAACTCTTATCAAGAGTTTTACACCCCACTCAGATTCAATTTCTACTGATTTGTACTGTCATTAGAGAAGGTTGCCTAAATTACTGATAAAACAGTATTTATCGGAGTTGAAAACATTGATATTCCTTCAGTATTTACATTTCTTTAGAAAGTTATGAAAAAAAAAAACGAAATGGTCTACACTCATCTTTATAATAAATAACCGCACTATCAGAAATAATAAACGATCGATAAAATTAAATGATTTTCTTCAATAAGGCATGTTACCTTTTGCCAATTATTTTATTTGTTTAATGTGCTTATTGTTTAGGTTATCATTAAACAAAAAATTAAAGGGTGTTACTTCCATATCCGTACTACTAATCAGCACGTTCTACGGTCTGCTGTATATTGTAATTATCATTTTTTGTCTAATATTTATGTAATATTACATACATACCTACATGTGGAAATATACAGACCCGTCACTAGGCAAAGGTGAACCGGGGTCAATCGCCCTTGGTTCCGTGCTTGTTGGGGTTCCACGGTATGACGGTTGTGAGCTTGGAAATGATCTGTTCATTGGTCAATCTGCAATACTGGCAGCATGTCAGATTAACAGCTGCCGCAACCAAACTGTGAATTCTGTCAATCTATATAATACAAAAAAAAATGTCTTCTTGTAGGGTTCTGTACATCTTAATTACTGTTTACTAGATGACCTGTATCAAAGCAATAATATTTTTATTAATCATTATTTTAAAATTAAGTTTAGTTTTATTTTCAACCCTACAATTTTTAAAGGATTTTGTGGGAAATAAAACCGGCAAATGTAACGCAGATGGAACATGATTCTTGTAATTCTAATAGCTTTCGAAATAAAGAAAGCCTTCAATAATAATCCTTCTGCCTCTCTATCTCTTAATGATCAAATCCCAGAGTGTCCAAAATTTCTTAAACTGCTCCTAGAATCACAAAGAATAAATTAAAAAGTAAAAAAAAAATAAAAAGTTTCTTTCGTCTAAATTAGTGGTTCTGGCCTTCTATATCTCAGTTAACGGTTTTCAAGCATACCCGACGCCTTTGTCACCTTATCTCCTAAATGCCTATCCCCACTCTTTCGCAGCGGATCTGTTTCCTACTAGTTGTTTTCACTGGACCAACCCGTCAGTATTACATCCTTGGGCATTTCTTGAATTCTCTTAATTGAATTTTATTATTTCACTCTAATTTTGTAACTGATTAGATATAATTTGTATTATATTGTCTTCCTGATGATGAACACAAAGTTTTCGAAACGCGTTGAATAAAACTTCATTTCTGTGGAGACTTTTGTTTGTTTATCCATTTTACCTCAGAATGAGTAAATACCACACAACTACGGATTGCACACCTAATGATTTTTAATTCTAATAGTGTTATTACTTTTACTTATCATATCAAATTCTGGTAATTTTATGATTATCTACAAAGGTTTATCTTCGTAGAATTAAACTGTTGTATTTGTAAAATCAACCCTGATTGCGGCTTGTGTGCAATTAGTGAAGACTTGACCTGAGAGCATATTTAAGCATTGACCTTAAACATATTGTTCGTAATGCTGAGGTTAGTAAACGTCATATTATTTTAAAAGCCCGTCTTATCTAGTAAATTTTTACTAGATAGTTATCTAGTAAATAACTATCTAGTGTTATAGTTGCTCAACCAGTTTCAGACGGTGTGTATTTTCAAGCGAGTTTGATAATTCTTGAATCATCTAATGAATAAATACCCATTTCCAGCGTCATTAGATAATTATCAGTCCCAGTTGACGATACACAAGATGTAAAACTCTCTAACACCGATTCAAGAGGTAATATGGGCTTATATGATATTATGATATCCAGAAAGTGCTAAATTAGTTTTAAGATCGCTTCTACTGATGAATGGTGAAAAAAAGAGCCAACTTCATTAGGATTCAAAGAGAGAAATGGATTTGGTATAGTAGGAATTGTAATTTTTCTTTCCCTCAGGTACGAAAAAATCCGATAATTTTTAAACAAATTTGTTAATTATAGTCACTCTTAACTTCTATTACCAAATATTAATTG
Organism: Hermatobates lingyangjiaoensis; assembly: GCA_026182355.1. Classification (NCBI taxonomy): domain Eukaryota; kingdom Metazoa; phylum Arthropoda; class Insecta; order Hemiptera; family Hermatobatidae; genus Hermatobates; species Hermatobates lingyangjiaoensis. The sequence continues at coordinate 246,155 of JAPFBL010000132.1, read as the reverse complement.
ATGTTGGAGTCATATGATACAGACACTATAACTTTATACCATAACAACTACTGGTAAACGATGTGATATATAGTACCTTCCACATTATACAAATCTATCCAAAAACATGGGATACATTCGGAACTATTAACTGCATAACAAACGAAACCTATTCCCCCCAGGGGCAGCTGACATGTGCAGCTGACGGGGTGTAGCGAATCCCGGGGCCCCGAGCTCACCTACCACACGCATACATCCTCAATAATACACAAACGACTTCCCCTTCTAAAGGTTACTTTACACTCTTTGGACCTCGTCTGGCTCTTGTCAATCGAGAGAGTACTGGGTGTCGAATGTTTATAGGCCCAAATCCTCCACTAGCTAAGAAGGAGGCTGCCCTTTCTTAGAGGCACGCTTTCAGTGGTTGGTTTGGGATTCAAAACTAAGATGGAAAATGCATATCCAAAAAGTGCTTATGGACTACAAACGAATACTTAATATAATAAAAATATTGTTTAACATCAACTGAGGATCAGATCAAACCATATTAATTCGATTAGTTTGTGCTTCGATGAGAACAGAAATTGAATATGGATGTCAAATTTACATTTCTTTGAGCAATGACTCAGCAACTATTTTCTATTTTTGCATTTCGTCCCCCCCCCCCCCCCCCCACACACATCGACGTTGTTAATCTGTTAACCTTCCAACATTTTAGAGAATCATTCAAATATTTATTTTTATGGAATTACAATCAAGGTTGTAATTTTAGACTCCTGTTATTAGTTCCAAACTTACATCTTATAGCAGTACTCCTCCTACATATATACAGTCATCATGAAAGAAAACCAAAGATTTTTCAAAACAAAAACGTATAATTCAAATCTTTAAACAACTATTATAATAAATTAACTCACTACGCAAAATAATATAATAGCCTTTTAAACCTTATAAAAAACGAAATTTAAAAAGTTTAAAATAAGTTTATTTTTATTTTGCAAATATTAAAGTTGAAATACCCGTTTAAAAACAGTATTGCACACATAAAATTTAAAAACAATTACGACCGTATAAACTCATTCTGATTTAAAATTTCAAATTTTTTTGTTACTATTTTTTTTTTTCTATTTTTTATTTTTACTCCCTCAAAACGCCGCCTCCTGGTATGTGTTGCCCAGAGTGGACCACCCCTCCCACCACCCCCTTTTTGCTTTATCACTGTCGTAGAGACGGACCTGACTGCGACGTATAAATTCGACAATTAGTCAGGGACTAAGATTTGCCTTGCATTTAGGACAAGTCCATACGAATCGATATACATAATAGTCGGTGTCATGCCTCAGAACCACAGAAGGGAATTGGCAGCACTGAATATAGCGAAGCAGTACGGATGAAACTAAAAAAAATCATAAACCCAGTATTACAAACGGCTTTTTACCACTATATCAGTGTTTCCAAAAAAGAAACCCCTAACTATTCGGTTATGGGCTAGGTTAGCTCAATGGTTAACAACGTAATCGCCTCTGAACTGGTAAGTCCGGGGTTCGATACCCACCTGGCTATCGATTTATTTACGCCGGAGGTGAGTAAATCGGTATACAGGGTGATTGAAAAGTAACTCCCTATTTTAAAAAAGCTATAATTTATTTTTAAAATATAATTTCTACAATTAATGAATATGAAAAGGAAGTATAATGCATGGGCTTTTATTTAAAATTCGATTTGGGCGCCTTTATTTGCCACCAGCTTCTCAAGTCGACCAGGAATCGCATCAACTGATTTCGCAAGAAACTCTTGTGGGATGGAAATCATAACTTCTCGTATTCGCCCTTCAAGTTCTTCCAAATTCAGATTTAAACAAATCTGAAAGGAAAAGAAGAACATAAATTAAATTGCCATACATTAAGTAATATATACACAAAATTGAGATTTAATTGAGATTTAAAATAAATTGTATTTATTTTAAAATAGGGAGTTACTTTTCGCTCACCCTGTACATTGTCCCTCGGAGAGAACGTTAATGCTACCGGTCCTGAGCCTGTACGATGTCAGGTATTTGTTAATGATCCCTACTCTAAATACAGTTCAGTTCGGCAAGATTTAGGACTCCCAATGTAGAATCACCGATCAAACAAAAAGACCGTAAAGGGCTGGCGTTTTTAATCCGCTAGGGGATCGGTTTTAAAAAAAAAAACTGTTCGTTTGGCTGAAATAAAGAAAAAAACTGTTTCTGCGAGACATACCAGTGCCACCATTTAAGACTCCTCTTGACGTAGATTAATGAAGTACAATGACGTAGTGATGCAGCCATCTTGGACGGCTCACGATACTTCATTCCTGTCTTATACGGTTTTATATCCAAGTTTGGTCAGCCCTGATCCACGTCTTACACATGTCTTTCTCATTCCACAATATCATATTGATTGTAATAAATTTGATTCCTGGCAAAAATTTGTTTTATAGTAATTTATTAGAAGTAACACAGATTAAATTTTTTTTTGTGATAAATCAGATACAAGCTTCAAAACTATAATATGTTTTTGTAATGTCTAAACTGCACCAAATGCAATTTCAAAATGCGCAAAACAGAAATGACTGTTATAACAGTCTGATAAAAATCATTCAAATATTCAAGCAGTTTATGATGGCGAAGTTTACTTTTTCAAAACATTCCAAACTTTACCCTACTTTTCTTTATTAACAAACTTTTTTTATAAGTCTAAATTTTAGATTGTTTGCCCTGAAGGATATAAAGTTTTATTTTATACCAGTTTTATTTCCGAAAATTAATTCCTTTCAATCTGAAAATTATCAGGTTATTTTCTAACAAGAAATATAAAGTGTGTTAATAAAATTGGAATATTTAATAAATTAGTGTTGTATCTTATGAATTTATCTAAGCAAAGTTTATTAGGTATGATTTAAAATTCTTATTTTTTTTTTTTTAAAGAAATGAAGCTATCTCAGTTTAGTTATATAAATGGCAGGATGCTGAGAATTTATATGTCGGCGAGTAAAATAATAAACTTAGAACAATAAAAAAAATTACAACTAACATTAGATTTAATATCAAAATAATGTTATACAAATATCAATTGAACACAACGAAAGGGGAATAGAAATAACCATAAAAATCCTTCTTTAGAGTTTAGCATTAAATACAAAACGTTTACTAATATATAAAAACAAACTAATAAACTAAAACTTTATTTCACTGACACCAAATGATTCAACTTAACATTACAGACATTTTTTAGTAAGGCATGAAAACAGTAAATACAATAAAAGTGAAATTTAGAGTATCATAAATGTATTAAGAGAAAAAGTATATTGAAAAAGAGTATTCCTTTCCCCGGACAACCCATAGTAAACTGTATATAAGGACCAACGTCTGGGCCATTTCCTTGCCTGAAGATAACCAGAGAATGGTTGAAACATGTCGCAAATACCACCACCAGGTCAACAGTGCAGAACTTTTCATCACCTACCAGCCACCCATCAATAGCAGCAATAACATTCAACTGAAGAAAAAACATGAACATAAGAAACCGAAGAGAACAATATACAAAACCTACAACTTGAAGATGTTTCTACGAGAAGAAGTTGGATTCCAGTGTCAACATCTCTTAATAATCAAGAGGGACTGTGCAACCTCTACCCCTGTTGGCATGAAGATGAAGGCGGCTTTTCGCAGTAAACAACCGAGAGTATCATTTAAATATCCAGCAATATCCGTAACAGAAAATAGTAAACAACAACAACACCCAACCACCACAAAAATCAAAAATAGAAAGGGAACAGGAGTTCACTGTAAAGTGAGGCTAATGTTTTCTGCCAAACATCATTTAACACAGAGGGACTGTGCAACCTCTATACCTATTGGCAGAACGCAAAGGCTTTTTGCTGAGCAGCGGGCAACTGGGACCTTACGCCTGGACCTGTAACTCTACTCCCATTGGTCAACATCGCATCGAATCATATATATATATATATATATATATATATATATATATCTTCAGCTACTCAAAGGGACTACTTCTGTCCGATGACGACGAATATCGAAATATCGTTGTGAGTTTTTTGTGTGTCTTTTTGTTTTTCTCTTTCCTGTATGAACTATATATATAAATATATAACAAACACGTTTTCTTGTTCTTGGAATTTGGTCAGGGTTACTACACGGAATCACCTTTTTCCCACGTTTCGTCTTTATTTTAAGACATCCTCAGGGCTATAAATCAAGCTAGCCTGAGGATGTCTTAAAATAAAGACGAAACGTTGGCAAAAAGGTGATTCCGTATAGTAACCCTGACCAAATTCCAAGAAGAAGAAAAAGTGTTGGTTAGTAATTTGTGGTCAAGAAAACAGTACCGTATTAAATATATATATATATATATATATATATATATATATATTCAATGATAATACGACCCCAAAAGGACAAATAAAGTTCAATCTAGACAAAGAAACATAGAGAAATTAAAAACACGCTCTTACAGTTTGCAACAATCTCTGTACTAATGTGCTTGGTTCCCCTCTTTTATCTCTCCTGAAGATTATTCAAACGAAAAATCAAAAACTGTAAGTGTGTGCTTTTAATTTTTCTATGTTTCTTTCTCTACATTGTGCTTTATATATATATATATATATATATAAAATAAATTCAAAACGAAGGAAAGACACAGAAAGACACAGAGATAACTCACCTCGATATTTCGACCATCGTCGTCATCAGGAGGTGTGAAGAGCGAAGAGTCCCGCAGGAAGGCAGGACGGTGACTCAGCGGTGATTGTTATATATATATATACATGTTCAATGTTCAATATATGTTCAAACCACAATTCGAAATTGGGGAAAAAAAACTAACCTCTTGCTTTTTTTACGGTGTACATATACATACATACATACATATATAACACTCAATGTAGAGAAAAAAACCTAGAGAAATTAAAAACACACACTGACAATCTGATTTTCCGTTTGAACCCTCTTTAGGAGCGTTAAGAGAGGGAAACCTAGCGCATTGGTACAGAGACTGTTGTAGACTGTAGTGTGTGTTTTTAATTTTCTATCTTTCTTTCTCCAGATTGAACTTTATTTGTCCTTTTTGGATCGTATTTTTATTGAAAATGTATATATATATATATATAATTTGATTGTAAACTATTGGCAAATAGTAAATAGATGGCACACACTTAAAGTTTCTATGTTTTAGTGTAAACGTCAACAGGAGACGGTCAAACCTGTATAGACCTTTGTCCCTTCCTATACTTTACACCCTTTTATAATACCACCCTTCCCTCCCACTCCTCTCACCCCTGACGATGATGTTTCTGCAACTAGTGTTTTAGTTGAATTTTTGAGTCTGATGAAGACCGCTAGTTACGTACGGTTGAAAGATCTTAGTCTTTTTTCCAATTTCATATAGTAGTTTGATCATTGATTGTTGTTTCATGTGTTTATGTGAAACCTTGATATATAGATATTTACATCACACCTTCTGTTTGTCATCTGTAACTGATGTCCCGATGGGCTTCTTTTATGGTAGTCAAAATGTATTAGGTTTGGTTAGGTTCAAGGCTAGTCCGATAAGTGAACACATATAGACCAAACATTAGGCTTTTGTAATACCAAGCAATGAATAATGATTTTAAATTGGGAGTTCTAAATTCTGTCTAACTCAAGTGCATTTAGAGTAAGGATTGAACCTATACCTTATATCGTACAGGTTTGGACCGACAGTTCAATGACCTCTCCGAGAGACGACTTGCTAAGATTTATTTTGCCTTCCCACTGATAAATCGAGGGCCTGAGAAAGTATTGAACCCCAGATCTACGTACCACAACATAGGTAAAAACGTTGCCACTGAGCTATCCTGCCCCCCTAGTCAAATATATAAATATATATAATAATATATATTTATATATATATAATATAAATATATTACTGGTTTGCAATATTTCGTCTATGTGTCATTTCTGATAATTCAGACTGTTGTTTTTATTAATAGTTCTCATGTATAGTAACATAAACAAGTCTTATAAGGAAGTATATTTAATATTATTTGATATATCCAAATTACACAATAAATATAATAGTTCTGATGCCTTAAAGCTGCTTAATGAGCCAAGTTGTCTACTAGCATAATATTTCAAGAGATTTCAGTCTAATGTTTGCCTTATATCTCTTATTATTGTAGCAATTATTTCAATTTTAGTTTTATATTTTTTTATGGTTCAGTTCAGTAAACAGAATGTTTGCATATGAATATAATTGAATAATTTTCATAGCAATCGATGAAGCGTGAAGAAAACACTCTATGTTTGAAAAATATTGTCTGTATAAAATTTTATATTATTCTGAAAATGTTTATGTATATAAAAATGAATGAATTTAATTATAAAGAAAAAACACCTAAAAGAAAGCATAACAACTGTTACAACTCTTTTTCATTATTTTAACAGGCACAATGTGACTTTAGAACATGTGTGTATTTACACTATACGTACAGGTGATAAAAAAGTAAAAATATTCACATTAAATTTACTGTTATATTGCTGAATACAGATATGACAAAGCATGTTTACCAATATTTTGAACGTCGGAGACAGGTTAGCTCAGTGATTAACGTACTCACCTCTGAACTGGTAGGTCCGGGATTCCATCTCCACCTGGCCCTCGATCTAATCACGGTGGAGGTGAATAAATCTGATCAGGTCGTCCCTCGTAGAGAACGTTAAACAGTCGGTACCGAGCCTGTACGATGTCAGGCACTTCTTAAAGAACCCTACTCTAAATATACTTCCGCTATATAAAATGTAGGACTCCCAATGTAGAATCAACAGGTAATATGGGATGCTCATTGCTAAAATGGGTGCCAAGTAATAAATGAGTCAAAATTTTCGCTCCTAGAACAAAAATAAATTGAAAAGCCTAATAAGTGTGAGGTTTGGAAAACATGCAAACTAACAAACATATTTTAAACAAAAAATGCAGTAGAATTAATTTACTGAATTTTTACCAAAAATTTTAAACTGTTTTTGGTTTAATAGCACAAATTATGTGATGAGGTGTTAATTACATTATCAAATCAATAATTAATATTATTAATTTGTTTTCATTTTATTGTCATTAATAGAATTATGTAATTAAGTTGAATAGAAAAGATTTTGTTAGTTAGTTTAGAACAATGTCTATGTTTTGTAAAAGTTAAAAAGAATAGATGTTAAGTTAATTTTTCTTCCAGTTGGATTAGGCTTGTGACAAATGTCACTGTGGCCAACATTCTCGTCAAAAAAAAAAAAAAAAAAAAAAAATGTCATCATAAAACTTCTTAATGTCTGAAGGAGGGTTTTTCTCGTGAATCATTGACTGGCTTTGCCCTATCTTTTGGCCCTCTTTCACAAATGCAAGCACGCACGCCACCTTGCTGTAATGTCACTGTCACTATTGCAATACGTCTTCTTGCTTTTATTTTCAAGAAAAATCGATTGATGGGTACCATAATGGTAAAATTCAAGTTTATTGACACGCAACTATACTTCCAATCTAATTTTTTCTTTCATTTTTTTTTGTCGTCTATCAATAAATTAACCAATATTGGAATATTCAAACAAGGCAGTTTTAAAACTTTAATAACAAAAATACATATATATATATAATATATATATATATATATATATATATTACAAATATTTTCTATATTGTATACTTTTATGTAACGAAACAAAAGGTTTTGAATTTTTAATATAAAAATTACTAATCTTGAAACGCAACAATTAAGATCACAAATGCGTTTCCAAAAACAATTTTGAAATAAGTAAATAAAAAGAAACATCAGTAAATATTGAATAGTAATTATAAATTTCAACATTTGCACATCAAATGTTGTTTTACTTGTAAAAGACATTAAGTTTCCAAGGTTTTTTTTATCTTTTTAATTTATTTTATGGGATAGTGATTTGGGGTGTGAACATGGTAGTTGCCCAGCTGAAGTCAAAACAAGAACTCAAAAATTAACCAAATTATTAATTCAAATAATGTGCACCGGTATTTATGAAGTTCCTATATAGAAATTAATCTTGGTAACATATACAGTTTTTTCAGATTTCAGATTTTTTGTAGAATTTACTTATTTATGTTCCTTTTGTGTAATTTAAAGTTATATAATATATATATATATATATATATATATATATATACAAAACTATAGTTTTGTTTGTCTTCCACGGTCGATACTTTTATCAATATTTATATATATATATATATATATATTCGCGCCCCGTTCTTCGACGTGGGGAGATCTCACTCACTTCGTCCTCTCTTTTAGTCTATTCCTGATGACGAACAACCGTTCGAAGTATTGAATTCTGTAAGTGTTCATTTTATTCTTTTATCTGTGATGTGCTTTGTGTCATTTAAAGTTATATAATAAATATATATATATATATATATATAAGTCGCTCTCTGCCGGTACAAGTGAACGCATGTACCTTTTCTTCTTCCCTTCTACTCTCTCCCTGACGACGAACTTCAGTTCGAAATATCGATCCAGTAAGTTTTCTCGACTATTTGTTGTCTTTTTTCATTTATATATATATATATATAATATATATATATATATATATATAGTTCAATGCACATAAAAAAACATAGAGAAATTAAAAGCACACACTTACAGTCTCTAATTTTCTGTTCCGGAGTTTTGGTTTTATTTTAAAAACTTTTTCGTATATATATATGTATATATATATATATTATATGAAAATTATTGTATATTTTCTTATATATAATTCAATATGAATAAAAATGTGACACTGAATACAAGAAATCAACCAAAATATGTGCTAACGAATAAACTAATAGAAGTTTCACACCTGCTTCAGTAAGGTGGTGTTGAGAGTTGAAGGAGTCAAAGAACACTAACTAAATCAGAGAACTCGATGGAGGGAGAAAGAATGTTATTAAATCAGGCAGGTGTATTTTCATAACGCATTCCTTAATTTAATCACATTCTTTTCCTTTCACATATTACTCTGTTTCAGCTTAGTTTCCTATGACTCTTCGAATCTTCATCACCTTAATGAGGCAGTTGAGTTAGTTAATATTTTGGTGGTTTTCCTGTATTCTATTTCATATGTTTATTCATATTTTATATTATACAGTGGTACCTTGGTTCTTGACCATAATCCGTTTCAAAAACTGATTCGTTCAAATTTGAAATCAATTTTATCCATAAGAAATAATGCAAATGGCCCTACTACATTCCAAGACATTGAAAAACTGTATTCCCAAACCAAGTTTTAATTCAGAAAGACGGTAATGTCGAATATATTAAAGATCTAATCAATAAACATGAACAATTGAAATGTAAATGAAGTTATAAATTCTGACCTTTGAAAAGGTCAGATGTTGGTATACGTAAATGATGGGAGAGGAAGGATGTTACTGCATGGAGGTTAGTAACGGTTACTAACATATTATTAAAGTTACTAACAGTTAGTAACGCTTCCATAACATATTAGTTTGCCACGTGTTTGAATTCTGAATATAAAATTCTGGTACAAAAATAAACCGAATTTTTTATTCAAATTCCGAATAGTACGTTGTTCGAGACGATCGAATCGAACTACTTTAAATGTAACCTGACTTTTGAACAAACAGTGCGTGTTTGAAACGCGCTGACGTCGGATAAAATCTGTTGTACGGTGACCGTATTTTCCTATTATAATCATAAGTAAAAACTAGACAATAAATACTTGCATATCTCGTGAGTTATTTCTACAGACGTGAGAGTTTTCGATTGATTTTGCTTATCTTCTCTCCTCATAGGTCTTTTCTTTTCTCACAAGAAATCATTCTCAATAACTGGTCAATTCCCTGACTTAGATTGATGAACGATGTTCAAATCTCGGCTGAAATAAAATGTTCTATTTTCATCGTTTCGACGATGTCAGCTTGTCAATAGGAGTATAGATGAGGGCCTATCCACCTAGACAGGTGTTCAATGAATCACATTTCGCAGTCTTGCAAATTTTCACTTTTTTGTTAGTTTCTTACTGCAGTGATAGATTCAAATCAAATACTTTGAGTTTGCATACTGCATAAAAACCTACATAAATAACATTTTATTATAAAAACAACCATAAATATGGTGACATAAATGTAATTTTTCCTTAAAATAATTATAAAAAAATCATCGTCATTAAGTTTTTAAACCGAGAATAATAAATAAAGTAATGAAAAATATATAATAATACAAATTAAAATAAAATATTTCAACATAAATGAAATAAATTTAAACAAAATTTGCAGAATTCAACCAACATTTAAAAGTTTAGGCTGTTTAAACATTTTAAAAAAGAAATTACTTCAATAAAGTTCTCTTGATTTTATTAACTGTGATTAAAATATCAATTTTTGGCAATTTATATTAATAAAGCTTTATTTTCTAATTTCCCTAATTGAATAAAGAATAATTGAATTATGGTTTTCTCGAATTATGTAAACTTAATAAATTGAAGCCTCAGATAAGAGAAAGTTACTTATTAAACTGCCATAACCTTTTTCGATCTTTTAGAACTGTAACAAATCCAAATATTTCATTTTCTTTGCTAAAAAATTTTACTCCCAAATTTTTTTTTTTACTAACAATTTTTTACGCTTAGTGAAGTTTAGTGACAATCAAAAACTTCTTTTTTTATGTTTTGAGGTCCTAAAGTTTATTTAACGTTTTTTTTTAATTATATCTGTTTTATATATGTGTGTGTATCAATAAATTGTTGGGTGCCCAAAAGTTGTTGGCACGCTATGTTCCTTCTCAACTGATAGATCCAAATAATATTTTATACCAAATATTGTAGCAGTGTTTTCAGACATCATTTTTTTCTCTTAAACTACTAATCCTAGTAAATACTCGTAAGTACCTAAATTACCAAAAGTGTTGCAATATTGGGATAATAAAACTGACAGTAGCCCCAACTGTTGCTAAATTCAGAATAAAAAATTTCAAATACAAAAACACAAATTTTCCTATAACTTGAAAGATAAATTAATAAATAAATTTAACGACTCAGTGAGTCGTTGTCTGCCTGCGGAGCTACTCGTTTCTATCTTCCTGATGAAGAGAACATCGAAATATAGTAGTGAGTTTCTGTTTCATTTCTGAGTGTTCTTTGTGTTAATATCGTTTATTTAGTTCGTGGAATTGTTTCATTTAATTGGTTATATATATATTTAGGTATAAAGTACGTTTAAAATCTACTTACTTAGGTATATAAGATTTCAATATAACAAGTGAAATAACAATCAATATTCAAACCACAATAAGAAATGGAAAAAAAACCTTAAATCTTTCAACCGTAACAAGAGGTCTTCGTCAGAGTCCAAACCCAACTGATTCAGGGTTTTGACTCTGACGAAGACCACTTGTTACGGTTCAAAGATCTTAGTCTTTTTTTTTTTTCATTTCGTATTGTGGTTTGATCATTGATTTTTATTTCACGTGTTTATTGTGTAGTCATATATCATATTATATATATATATATAAATCAAAACTTGAAATGGTCCAACAGGACTACTAGTTAACACATGAAAGAGAAAAAACAAATAAAGACACACACAAAAGACTCACAACGATATTTCGACAGTCGTCGTCATCGGGTAGAAGTAGTCCCTTTGAGTAGCTGAAGCTAACTGAGTGGTAGGCCGAATGCAAACGAGTTGTGCAGCGGCCGCACAACAGCACGTGCTGGGCCGCATGTGGCCCGCGGGCTGCACAATAACACGTGCTGGGTCGCATGTGGCCCGTGGGCCGCACAACAGCACGTGCTTGGCCGCACAATATCACGTGCTGGGCCGCATGTGGCCCGTGGGCCGCATGTGGCCGCACTTTGCGCATGCCTGGCCTAGATGGCCTCCGTTTTAAGTTTAATTACCATTAATACTGAAACATGATTATTTTTTGCGTTTATTTATTGTTCAAGTAATATCATTTATATTACATGTATAATATTGTTTCTTTTATGGAATTGTCTCCTTTTCTGTTTAAACTGTTTTAATTTAATTTTAAATACGAAAAATTTCTTTACGATACGAGCTCTGTTTGGGAACGAATTAAACTCATACTGGAAGGTTCTACAGTAGTGGGAATGGATTCTGTCTACACCCCAAGGGGTATCACCCAGACCACCCCATTCCAGCATGTCCTGTTATCTATCCTCTTATCAAAGAGCGGTTACCATTTGGCGCTTCCTCTGAGGAGTATCATATATTTCGATACTACCCCCTTTCCTCCACCACTAATTACAACCACTCTAAAATTCTTATCATATTAAAACCTCAAACACTCTCCATTCTACTGAACTGTACATAAACATATTCTATTTATAGATACTATATTTAATTGATAATGTTAAACTCATGACACTGGTGGCCCTCGGTGAATATCACAAATTTTGTCTTAGAATTTATTTTTACTATATAAATAATATAAGTAATTAATTTTTACTATATAAATCACTTAGACTTCATCTTATATATATATAAAAATGAATGTATGTCTGTGTGTTTGTACTCGATAGATTCAAAAACCATACATAAAATTGCCCTGAAAATTTAGAAAATTATTAGGTATATCCCCGGGAAGGTTTATGTAAAGTTTTTTTAAAAATCAGAGTTGTGGTTCAGGTAATATCACAAAAATATTATAATAGATAAGGTTTGCTGTATAACCTGTTTGTTTACATTTTGACTTTAATTGGTAATGGAAGGCGCAGGTAATTGAAATGATTTGTGGGTTTAAAATTCGTGTCATTATATTTAACAGATACGACATATCACATTTAATGAGCTAAAACTTCTTTCAAAATTTCTTGATATATTGTTCGGCAAAAAATATTCCTTTTATTATTTGTTTAATCTAATCTATGAACTACCAATTGTATTAGACAATGTGTGATATTTATAATCAGTGATAGATTATATCTTTTTTGCGTAATCTATAATTTTAATTCTGTAATAATTTCGTTTATCTCAAAAAAAAGTTAAGTGTAACGGAACTATAGAAAATTTAAATTGTTTTCGTTTCATGTAATTTATTATTAGAGTTGGAATTAAATTGTTTCTCGGGTAAAGCCGGGTAGATCAGCTAGTTTACTATAAAAATGGTAATTAAGCATTTAATTAAGTACTTAATTAAATAAATAGTTAAATTAAGTAGTAAGTAATTAAGTATAAAAATAGTTTTTTTCCCTCCAAAGTAGTACCCCTACTTGAAGGGAGTTAATTGCAATTTTTTCACATGCTCCATTTTTTTATATTACATGTGTATAATATTGATATACTGTTATTGATTCCAATAACGCTATATAAAAGATATAAATGTATAAAGATAGTATAAGAAAGTAATAGTGAGTTAACCACTATTTTGAAAAATAATCAAACAATAGAGATATATACTCCAAATTTTTTTATAGTATACATTTCTTTCTAATCTATTAAAATATAATTCAGGTTTTTTTTATATAAAAACAATAAATTATTACATTAGCTTGTAATTACAAAATTGATAATTTTACATATTGGAAATATATTAATGCTACAAAAGAGCTAAACTTTTCAAGACGAGCTAAAAAAAAAAAATAAGGCTAAGAGACAATATAAGGAATATAACATTCTAAACAATATTTTATTATTTTATTTTTAATATTTCCTTTAATGAGCTGAACCAAAGATATCCAAATATTCGTTATCCAATGCAGTAACTAAATTCAACTCTAGGTCTTTCTGGTTTCATAGATTTTATTGGTACCAATTATCTTAATTACGTCAGAATGAATATCAAAATATTAGCAGCATTTTCTATAACGTTTTAGTCTATTTCGTATTAGCAGTATACAATTTATTGTTGATACATTAATCTTGTATGGAGGTTTGTTCTTAATATATTTATGTTTACTTGGCTGGATGCTTTCTCAACGTCAGTATTAGAATGGGGAAGACAGAGTGAATGAGATAGAGGAGGAGGGGTAGTTAAGAGATAAGGTAACAAAAGGAGTTGGGTATACTTACAAACAGTAAATAAAGTGTCATAAAGCAAGCCAGAAAACACTATTGTAGAGGAAAAAGTTCTTTTTTCTTTGATTAATCACGTCTTTTTATAGTTACAATTTGAGAAAAATAAAGAATTAAAACAGAAAAAGTTTCCTTCTATCTCCGTCTGTCAGATCAAACAGTTGGAAATAGTTTGAACGAGTTTTCAACAAGTCATGAACTTGATTCAAATCAGATCTTTGCAAAAAAAGTTTGGTAATTTTGAGTAGATACTATGCATAGAGATAATAAAAATGCATAAAAAGTTCAAAATAAGCTATACCACAATAAGCTATTACAGAAATTTCATAGTAAATACTAGATACGTATCTTTAACATTAAACTTTACAAAAAAGAAATATAACGGGCTAAAAAACGAGTTGGATTAGCACAAAAAGAGCTAAAAAAACGCGCCAGGAGTAAATTCAAAATTTTGTGGGCTAAATCGGCAACATTGAGTTGAGGATATCATACAAAGGATGAATATTCTCCACTAGGTCTAATTAATGAGGAGTTAATAGTATTAAGATATAAATTTAATGAAACAATTCGGATTGATTGTACGTCAAATTTTAAGAGTTGTTAATTACGAATACAGAGTGATGGTGAAGTCATGATGGAAATAAGTAGCTGGACTCAAGGTGCTAACTTTAATGGTTCAGCTGAAGAAAAGGAATAAAGATTAGGGATTAGATAAATGGGTTGGGGCGGTGTCATAGAGCGAGATAGGTGAGAAATGGGATACCGAAAAGGGGGACTCCCTTCCAATGTCACTATTTCTCTCTTACGATGCATGCATTGATTTGTCTTCAATGTTATTTATCCTTCCTTCTCCATTCGCACCTGCCCCAGAAATCCGCATTCATCGGCCTATGTTTTTCATATTTTTTTTTTTTCATCGAAAAATGTTTCCAATCTTTTTTTTCGCCTCGTATCTTATTTATTTTTTGAAAGAAAACAACAAATGATTTAATACCAAGACAATCTGTAGTCAAATTTTTTTTCATGTAGGTATATAGACTTAAATTTTTTTTTCTTGTTTGGTCTCAGTTGGTAAGTTTATGTGTATAAGAAAACCGCAAAATATTCCATGGTGTTGCAGCATCTCGGTATCAATTAGTCATCATTGATCAGTATTATATCAATATTATAAATATTAGCATCATTCTGTCATCAATTTATTTAGTAATTCCATTGTAATCTTGTATAAAACCAGACTGTCGTACGTACGATACAAACCTGGTTGTTGCTGTTGGTCATCAAGTTATTTAGATCTGCCATTGTAATCTTGACTAAGAGAAGTTAGAGAAATAGATTTATGTTTCTTAAAATTATTAATATTTCTAAAAGATAAAGAGAGAAATATGAGAATGAAACGTATACATTAATTATCCATACATAATAAAATAATTTTATAATTATGTATAATATATATTTATATATATATATATATATATTTCACTCAAAATTCGAAAAAACGATCCAAACTGGACACAAATGAGATCAAAAACGAAGAAAAGCAACATAAAGAGAAAGAGACACACTTACAAACTCAAATTTTCGGATGATCCGTCTTCAGCAAAAAAGAGAATTGGCAACCAAGCACGCCGGAAACCCAGGGTTTCCTGCCGATGTGTTTCCGGCGTGCTTGGTCGCCCATTCTCTTTTCTGCTGAAGACGGATCATCCGAAAATTTGAGTTTGTAAGTTTGTCTCTTTTTCTGTGTGTTGTTTTTCTTCGTTTGTGAGCTGATTTATATATATATATATATGTAAATTATATAAATAATTTAAAGGATTCAACTAATATTTATACAAAATGGGTAAGTTTTCTTGTATTAATGGGAAGGCTGTATTAATACAGCCTTCCTTGGGCCGTTCACCCCTCTTCCTAACCCCCCCACCCCTTCTTCTTTCCAAGTTACTATATAGAAAGTTCCCAAGTTAACAATAGAAGTTTATAAATTCAATGCTAATTAAAATTATTGATGTATATATAAAATATCAATTATATCAAAATAGGATTCTTAATTTATAATTAAGAGTTCAAAACCTATAATAGCTTCTCTCATTCTGTAAACTTACTGTGGTCACTATTCACCCCCTGAAAACACAAAATTCATTCCTACTGAGAAATCTTGGTCTATATAAGTTAACAGTTTTATTGTTTTGATACGGTTGGCTTCTTTCCTAGGCCAATAATTCACTAAAAAGGAAAACTTGTAATGATTTTCAAGTTGTTTAACTTTTCAAGAGTCTGAAATTACGAAAAAAAAAGAAACCGTTCTACAGAGGAAAAGGCTGATTGTCAACATTACAGAATTAGTCAGTAACTTGAATTCGTTACAACAATAGTTACAAGTAATAATAAAGTAATTTATAATTATAATTGTGTTGTATTATATTATAAAAAAAAACACAAAATAATGAACTTTTCATGAAGAAGTATGGCATTAAAATATTCGGTCCATCCGTATTAAAAGAGCTATTTTTAGGTATAATATCAATTTGATCCATCGAACGCTGACCTGTTGCGTGTTCACAGACATTTAGATATATACCTGTTCTTCCACTCGACCACCTACACACAATCATGTATCAAAAAAACATCGCAAATGAACTCGGTGGACGTCGACATGTTTAAGTCCAAAAGAATCACAAAATCTTGTGCTTCTTTTTTCGAATTTCTTAAACTTTATTTATAGTAAAGTAAAATATGGATGTGATTGCTCCATGACTTTAATATTCATTATTATAGAAAAATACTTTTTTCAAATAAAATTAAATTTCTTAACTAAATAAAAATATTTAACCTATAATCCAGAACATCAACTGTAAAATGGTATAAAATCTATCTTTATTGATAATTATAGTTTAAAAATTTTCAATTTTTAATACCTACTCTGGCTTTCAATTTATTCTTATGGGTGGTGAATAAATCTGAGAACATTGTCCCTCCTCGGTAATCCGTTAGTCCCGAGCCTATATGATGTCAGGTACTCGTTAAAGATTCCTTCTATAGATATAATTGAGTTAGGCAAAATTTAGAATAACCAATGTAGAATCAACAGGTAATGTTGCTCACCCATTAGTGATACTCCGGGGTACCCATTAGTGCTACTCCGGGGTACCATTAGTGCTACCCCTGGAGTAGCACTAAAGATCAAGCTTTATAATTGTGGACATTAAAAAAAAATTATAAATTAAAAAAATATAAGTTTCACTAGAATGAATTAAATAACCATTCAATAAATTTTATTCCTAGTTAATGAAAAAATGACTTCTCAATTTTTAACCAGGAGCCCTAATAGAGCCCGAAAAAATGGGAAAGGACTACGATTTCTAAAAATGTAATATATTAGGTTTAAATTTAATGTGTATTTGTTTCTACTTTTCGTTTAAGTTCGATATAAACCTATTCAGAGCGTAGCCAGAGTTTCTTTGTGCTAATTTTTTTTTAAGTATTTTAGGTTTCTGCCTCTTAAGAACAATTTCTACACATAAGAATTACATTAAGAATTGCATCGAATACATATTAAATGCTAACTTTTGGCCAGAAGCTAAGTAATATTAATTAAAATAATGTAAACAGACTCTTTCTAGATCACAAAAAGAAGGTTTTTATTTCTGATAAATTCATATGTAAGAAATTAATTATATAGACCAGTATGATTTCATTTCAGTTAAGGTTAATAAATCTAAATAAAGATTTTGGTTTAGCATAATAGATGTAATTTTAGTTTAATATTACTTCCTGAAGTAATAAAATATTGAGATATTTTATCTCAAAATTTTGGCATAAATAACATATGAAATATGAAATTACTATTTAGTAGGATTGTTACGAGATAGGTTAAAAAATAGCATTTACTTTCTCATGAAGTATAATTGAGTACTTTTCTTAATTGGATGCTAAATGGTTTTTACAAAACAATATTTTCTATTGCACCAAAAATAATATATCATATATTCAAATGATGTTTTATCTCCTATCCTGCTAGATGATTTTTTTTTCAACTCGTCAATAATGTACTTCTTCAAACAGAACTCTCTTATATCTATACGAAAGCTATATTTGTATGTATATAAGAAGATTTCACAAAAAAACACATGAAATAACAATCAAGGTCGAAATGAGAAATAGTCATTCTTCCACAATAAGAAATGAAAATAGTCATTATTTTCGATCCCAGAGTCAGTTGAGATTGACTCTGACGAAGACCACCTGTTACGGTAGAAAGATTTTAATCTTTTTTCTCATTTCTTATTGTAGTTTGGAGATTGATTGTATGTATATGTACAAACTTTGATATTTCTTAAATATTGAGTCTTAGAGATATGGGATTTTTAAAGTAAATATTAGAAATAACCTGAAGGGACTTGAGAACTTGTAAATCTAATTTCGAAATAACACTCGAAAATTCACTCACTACCACGTAATACCACCAAATAGTTTTGTGGTGTTTAAACATTTCGAAGTCCAGTGAGTTCATTTGTGATGTTTTTTTTTTGATGTATTTATGATCAAACCATTATATGATATGAAAAAAAAAAAGACTAAAACCTTTCAACCATAACAAGCGGTCTTCATCAGAGTCAAAAACCCAACTGAGGTCTTCTATTCCAATTTCATAATGGGGTTTGATTATTTATGGTTGTTTCATGTGTATATTGTGAAATCATGTTATCGTATGTATTTATATGTAAATACGACAGAGTAACTGCGCATTTTTTTGTGGAGTTAGTAATGTAAGTAACTCTTTTTAAAGTAGTTTTCAGAAAATATTTCACTCATAATTGACTGACTGAAAAGATTTCTTACTTCTATATTACTATGCCCAACCTCCTCCAAATAAAACCATCATCTAATCAATATTAGGCTATTTACTTACAAAATAACTTCACTTTACAATTTTTTAATTATGAGATTAAAAACGGAATCAACTATTTTTCATATAGATCTACCTCTTCTATTATTAATACTTCAATTTACACAAAATGCGACACAGAAAAAAGAGAAAATACACACTTACTGAATTTAGCAAGTGTGTATTCTCTCTTTTTTCTGTATCGTATTTTGTGTAAATTAAAGTTTTATAAGTCTGTGTGGACCGTTTCTTCAATTTAGTATCTTCTATTATTAAATCAGACTGGTGAACAAACATATGAAACACTATTATCACTCATATGCTCTAAATACTTAATGTCAATTGTAATTTGCAATTGCGGATTGTACGAATTGGACGTTAGTGTAAATAAAATAACTGATTTGGATAATAGAGTTGAATTTATGAACGGTGTTTGAATTTCCTGATATGGAAAAACTAGAAATTGTTGGAATATCCATATCTTTTTTTTTTATAATAAAAGACTCTATACTATAAATAACTAAAACAATGTTCACACATAACGTTTATAAAAAAAAAATATATGAAGCAAGTAAAATTTTGTCAAAAGGCATTTATGTTGAGTGTTTGAAGATAACATGTAGTTGGGATATTGGATGGGCGATTTAGTTTCTAAATTGCTGTGGTAAGTTGGGTGTTTGCATTGATTAGGAGAGTGAAAGAAGTCGATACTGCCATTTGAGCGAATAAGTGGTGTTTCCTAGCACTTAAAACAGAAATAGGGTCTCCGTAACGGCTTTGCTGGGCCGCCAGCAGATATGAATTTTATCAATGCCTCCCTATCCCATTCAACACACACTAAACATCACAATTAAATCACCCCCCCACAAGTTCATTTATTTCTGCACAGATATGCGCCGTTTCTACTTTACTCCAATGAATAAAGTTTAACAAATGGTTCTATTACTGTTTCAACTCCTATAAGATAAGATAAAACGTTATAACATATACCAGGCACATTATAATTTAATTTGTAATAACTTATCTTATTATTAATTATATTAATATCACCACTGGAAACAATAATTCAGCCCACACTCATTTCGAGTTTACTATGAAATAAAGTACATCAACCATGAAAAGAATTCTTCCAGAGATTTAGGCGAATACATATGTTTTGATACCCTCACAATCAATTTTTGATTTGGTTTTATATCTTTATAAATGTAATAAATTGGATCACATAGTATTTATTATTTATGTATTACAGCCTTGAAAATGTCAATGACAAATGTTAAAATGCGGTGAGAAACTGATTGGAATCTACATACATATTGTTAATACTACTGAGGTCAGTATGATTTATATTAGAAATAGGTAAAACCGTCATACTTCGTTAACGAGGTATGATTGGTATCTGCTTCATGGCCAACTCTCTACAATCCTTTGCAGTATTTACGAATGTTGTTTGTTCATGCTTCAAAACCTTTCAGAACACCTATAAACAACACAGTTGGATACATAGCTTTGAATTGTAACCGAATAATAGAACCTATAGTATAAACGAGCTGTAGTTAATGTATAGCTATGTATGTAGTATCTATATTATACTACTCAAAGATATAGATATTATTCTATAATGCCTGTGTAACATGTGGGCAACTATGCCTATATACAAGGGCACAGTTCTACAATACCGTGGAACCTATAGACAATTATATTTACGATCAAACCATAATAAGAAATGGGGAAACAAGACTAAGATCATTCAACCGTAACAAGCGGTCTTCGTCAGAGTCAAAAACCCAACTAAACACTAGATGCAGAAAAAAGATGCATCTAGTGTTTAGTTGGGTTTTTGACTCTGACGAAGACCGCTTGTTACGGTTGAAAGATCTTAGTCTTGTTTTCCCATTTCTTATTGTGGTTTGATCATTGATTGTTATTTCACGTGTTTATGTGAAATCTTTTTATCAATTATATTTATACACGAGAGTACAGTTCACGTTAAATGCTATTTTATCAGGTGCTATATATCTATTTCATCTTTTGCATCATATGCTGTCCCTCTCCATTACTTTTATTCAGAGTCTCCGCACTCCATGACTGCGGGCATTCTTTTATTGTTATCTGGTGTTAAAGTGCAGTATACTCTTCGGTATCTTATCAAATGCTCCAACAAGGTTGGAGCCTCTGTACTCTATTTCTGTACTTTTATTTGATGAAAGCCTATCTATATCTTTGATCCATGTCGTTTTAAGACATGCCTTTCAGTTTCTGTATCCATGGAATGTTCATTCATAGTTGTGATTAATCATTTTTCTATTGAGTAATTTCACAACATGGGCCAAGTTAGTTCAGTACTAACGTGCTCGCTTCTGCATTAGTAGGTCTGGAGTTCAATACTCACTATGGTCCTCGATTTATTCATGTTGGAGGTGAATAAATCAGAGCACACCGTCCCTCAGAGATGACATTAAGCCGTCGGTCCCGAACCTTTACGACGTCAGATACTCGTTAAAAATTCCCTACTTTAAATACACTTGAGTAAGGCAAAATTTAGGATCTCCAATATAGAATCAATCTTCATTGCGTGGCATAACAAGGGGCTAATTTTCGGCCTACGTGTGTTTCCTTGTGGGACTGCCACTGCAACCTAGCCTATCAAGAACAGTCGTTCTGTCTTGACAAACCGCACAATATATTCCTGATCTTTAAAGCTGTCAAGATCTTGATTCAAGAGCTGACTTGTTGACAAATAGGAAAAAAAGTTCTTTTGAAGTTCCTCTTATCTCAGACTTTCAATATTCATATTCAGTCTATCAGAAACCTACAAATCTTACTCGTGGTATGGCCGGCTAGTAGCATCAACTTCACAGTCTCTGTTCCTACCATTATTCTACTTCTGACGTCACGATATCCTTTATTTTTGCAGTTTAACACAAATCTACGTTACTTGACTTGACCAACAGCTTCAAATTAATAGTCGATTACAACTGTGAAGAATAAATACTTTCAATAATGCATTGCAGAATGTCTTTGGAATAACAGTTCTAATAATTGAAAATGCTAGGTGCTCATTAATCTTGTTTAGCTATCCAAATATTTATATTAGCGCAAACATTATTTCGATGAATGGTCTTGATATCAATACTTAACCTCTATTAAGAAAGGGATAAATACTTATCTTCTTTCAAGAAAGAAATATAAATAAAATATGTTATTTCTTATTGAACTCGTTAAAAAAGGCTCAACGTTGAAGCATTTAAATTGTATTATAAGATAATATTTATTAAAGAATAATATAAGTAAATAAATAAGTTATAATGCAAATTTAAAAATTAAAATATTATAAAAATAAAAATGATACTTGTGCAGGATCAGCAAGTTTATATATATCTTACTAAGTTTATATACTAAGACGATTACTTTCCTCCATTTGAACTCATAATACTTTTAAGTACACTTAAGTATAACTTTGACTCTTTCATATTAAAGGTTTAACAACCTTAGTCAAGTTGAAATTTTAGGTTAGGCTACATCATTTATATTTAAAAAAAGTAAACAGTAATAAAATTGGACTAATAAACTGATGTTACAGTTTTATTTCTGGATTCGCTATATGTTTTTAGTAGAAGTTTCACAGTTCTTATGAAAAATAATATAACACTTTGCGAATTGTAATATATTAGAAAATATATAAAAAAAAATTGCTTAAGGTTCTATTTTGAAGTAGTTAGTTCTCTGATTTGTTGTTTTTGTTGGAAGTTAGTTGGGCTAAAATAGCTCAGTGACTTATGTGCTCGACTCTGGACAGGTAGTTTTGGGGTTTGGTACTTACTTTGACCTTCGATTTATTCATGAGGGAGGTGTCAAACATCTGAGCACGTTGTCCCTCAGAAAGGACGTTAAGCTTTCAGTTTCTAGCTTGTAATAATATCGGGTACTGGTTAATCTTGCTGTAAATTAAATTGAGTTTTGACAATATTTAGAACTTCTAATATAGAATTTTTTTTTTTTTATTGGAAAAGATGAACCTTTGGCCTATGTGTATTCTCTCGTGAGGCAACCTCTGAAACCTAATCTAACTTACTTGAAATTTGGTAAACAAGTACCTGAAGTGCATCCAGTATAGCACTCTGAGACTCCTTTCGGAATACTAACACTTTACTTTAAGTTTATATACAGTAAGTTTTCCATAATTACATCTTCTCTCTACATACTAAATGAATTCTTGATTTTTAGTATATGCTACAGAGGATTTCTTTGTTTAACATAAAGAAATATTACTTTTTGAAGCTAAGAGGACAATTTTTTTCTTATTCCTTTTTTTAACTTTGTACACCTAACATTACTACAGTTTGCATCATTCTACATTGTACTTGACAGTCCTTCCAGATTATTAACTCATTGTCAAGTAAGTTCCTATTTCATGAATAATTTCTGATTGTGTATTTTGACATGTTGTATAAAGTGTTCAAAACAATTTTGTCACACTGTTACCTATTCGTGAGGGTCAGGTTAGCTCAGTGGTTAACTTACTCGCCTCTGGGCTGGTAGTCCGCAGTTCAATTCCCACCTGGCTCTCGATTTATTCTCGCGGGAAGTGAATAAATCTGAGTACGTCGTTCCTTGGAAAGGACGTTAACCCGTCGGTCCCAAGCCTGTACGATGTCAGGTACTCGTTAAAGATTCCTACTTGAAATGCATTAGAATTAGGCAAAATTTAGAACTCCCAATTTAGAATCTGTAGAATCACCCTCTCAAAGAAAAGCCGGTAAACGGCTGATGTTATTACCCGCTAGGGAGATTGGTTTAAACAATGAAAAAAAACCCTACTCTTCTGGTTTACATCTTCTCTGTTCAGATACAAACCTGAAGAACAACACAAAGTCTAAACTATTGAGATGTAAACCTGAAGAAGAACACTAAGTGTTCGAAACAATTATTACTTTTGATACAGAACTCTTTTTTTCTGTGTAGAGACGTAATTTTTGAAATTCCCTAATTTGTGATATTTGTTTGATTTGTTTTTAATTTTTTTTTTCATTTTTAACAATTTTAGGCGTACTTTAGATAAATATTACCCATTTTTTTAAAAAGAAAACGACATTCTTAATACTATTCTTGGTTTAAACTTGCTGTACGAGTATAATATCGAACATACATTAAAAGGGTTGAGTATTTAGTTTTTTTACTCTAAAAGCAGAATATAATGAGCATGAATAATGAAATTATTTTTAGACACTTTATTCACTAATGTTATAATTGACACCTACAGCTCAGAATCTGTTATCACGATTTTAGATATCACGATATACTGTTATCACGAATTATTAAACTGGAGTTTATAAACTTCTCCATTATTGTTGTCATTCTCCAATGATTGCAACAGCGTACCCTCATCATTTATAACATGCGGGCCCACAAATATGAGTTGATTAGCTCCGTGATTGGTCATGACAGGAAGTCGAGTTAGTTTTGACGTATCACGGGCAATCTGCATTCTCATTGGTCAAAGTCCGTTTACAGTGTTAACCACTAAGACTATACTATCTCTTTTTTTCCCCAGAAAAATAAGATTTGTTTTAACCATTATTAAAAAGATATAAAACACTTCAATTTCTGCTTTTAATTTTTTAGCTCTTTTTTTAGCTTTTTCAGTTTTTCGAAGTTTGTTTGAGAGTGAAACAATTGAAAAACACTTTATGTCAATATATCTCTGCCTATATTTTTAGATACCCCCGGCACTGATAACAGCCTTAATAACTATATTTTAATAGCAAGAAAAACAGTAAGCGCATAATTTACATGAATAGCTTATGTTTTTGCATCTCATAGTAATTGATTATATTATAATTGAAACCATGAATACGTCTAAAATATGGATTTAAGGTTATCTTTAGGTATTTTGGGAATGATTTCACGCTGAATCAGTTTTGAGAAAGTGAAATATTGTAGAATATACAGCCGAGATAAGACAACGTTAGTTTTTTCGGTTTATAATACATTTACACATTATCATACATTTCTAATACTATTTACACTTTATTTTCACATTTAAATTTAATTCACACTTTAATATTACGAATTAATGAAGTGTATGCATTAAATATTGATTTTTTGTTCATTATTTTAGTATTTTTATATAAAAATAAGTTATATTTATTAAAGATAACGATACTTAAATTAGTTTATTGCGACTTATATTAATTTTGTTATACCCAATGTATCAAGATTGAATTGTAAATTATGATATTTAGTACGAGTATGATATATGAACTCTGGAGAGTAAGAGAGGAAGGTTATACTTTGGTTATTTATATTGTTATCGTATTATGATGAAGTAAGCATACTTTGTTTAAGTACTTTATTTTTGTATAAAATTTATGTTTAAATTTATTACTAATTTTTACATCACGAATATATAATTTTTGTTTCAAATCTAGAACTTAAAAATATATAAGGATTAAATGAATTACTTAAAATGAGTACTTCAGTTGTATTACGGTAATAAACCTTTAATAGAAATTATGTTAGCTGAAGAATATATACAAACACACAGCGAAACTTAAGTTTTACTAACGTAATAAACCTCTAATAGAAATGATACTAACTAAAAAAACATATTTGTTTTAAACGAATAGAAAAAACTTAAGTTTTATTGCTGTAATAAACCATTAATAAAAATTATGCTAACTAAAAAACATATATATTCAAATATATTTGGAATATTCAAGTTATATTGCTGTAAGAAACCTTAAATAAAAATTATGCTAACTAAAAACATATATATGCAAACACATATAGAATATTCAAGTTTATTACGGTAAGAAACCTTTAATAAAAATTATGCTAACTAAAAACATATATATTCAAACACATATGGAATATTCAAGTTATATTATGGTAATAAACCTTTAATAAAAATTATGCTAACTGAAGCATATATAAGATTTAAGTTATATTATGGTAATAAACCTTTAATAAAATGGTGCAAAACTGTAGAATATGGTAGAGTTTGACGCATAAATAAGATTTACCCTTAGTAGGAATTCATCCACTAGTTTAATTAATGATGGTGCCTTTGAAGCTATGATTTTTAATTATTTCAGTAATGAATTAGGGAGAGAAGAATAGAGCGGAGAAGGACAAAGGAGTAGTGAGATGGGAAGGAGGGGGTGTTGGAGGACATTAGAAATGGTGGGCAGTTGCAAGCCTAATGGAAAAGTTTTAGAAATAGACGTCGAGGGATCATTGAGTCGCTCATAATGGGAGAGGGTGCGAGGGGGGGTTTAGATATTTAGCACTAAGTGCGCAACTCAGCCCTCTGGGATTATCTCCTTCCAGCCAATGGACACTTGTCGCTAACAACCATTTCTCTATTACTCCATTTTTATTCCGGTCACAAGGGAGTTGATATTTCAACAGTTATGTCATAGAATGATAATCTTTATTTCATGATGTGAAACATTTTGAATTTTTTTTTCTAAAAAAAAAATATGAAAGAAATTCTTGTTTTTCTTATAACTTCTTGTTTTATTTGTCTTCAAGTACATTGCCCATAGTTGTTTGAAGATGTTTTCTTTTTTTCTTTTGTTTTAATACAGTTAAAACACAGTAGACGAAAACACATATTTCAATATTTCAGTGGATTTTTGTATATCATGCTCCTGAGGTATATCATGTAATGAATACAAATGTTACTTTTTTGCGTAATAAGGGGGCAGACTAGCTCAGTGGCAAGGTATTCACCTCTGAACTGGTAGGTCAGGGGTTCAATACCCTCTCTGGTCCTCGATTTATTCACGTTAGAAATAAATAAATTTGAATGCGTCGTCCCACTAAGTTGGTAATGCTACTAATACAAATTATTACAATGGGATGGATATTTTTGACTGTTATTCTGCAGTAACCCATCTATTTTGGCATATATATGATATACCGTCCCACGGAGAGGAAGTTAAGACGAGGATGTCAGGCACTTGTTAAACATTCCTACTCTAAATACTGTTGAGTTATTCAAAATTCAGGACTCCTAATGCACAAACATTTTCTTTGTGTTATATCAAAAATAGCCAAATCATCGACCTTTGTGTGCTCTCTTGTGGATCCTCCACTGCACCCAAACGTCTTCTAACCTTTTTCTTTTATTTGAGCAGGTATTGAGCAACTTTAGACCATCTTCTGAATCACGAGATGTTGCTAATACAACTACAGTTTTCCATCAATATTACTGACTAGGAACTCTATGTTAATTCTCAATATGAAAACTCCACAAAAAAAAAAGATTATATATTTACCCTTGTTCCTCACTGAGAGAAAACAAATACTACCTTACTATTAAAAAATGCACAAAATTCCTAACAAAAAATGTCTCAAATTGATATTTTAAGAAATATATGTATAATTACATTCTTGTTTTAATAATAATTTCATAATTATATATATAATTATTATATTATTATATTAATTACACCAAAATATGTAATTAATGGTGCATAATATTTTGCATGACAATTGATTGGATTCTATATTGATATATAGACATGTAATATATTATTTTAAAGATTTATCATGTTTCGTTAATCGTTGTTGTAGACGCCCGATTGGTTTCACATGTTTGACTCTTCAAGTGAGACCCTTAAAGTTATTATATTTTTTTTTAAAAATATTATATTCACTAACCTTTGAAATATGTATTTATGTATTATATGTATTTAATGGATTGTTCATTAAGCTCAAGTTTTCATAGTTAATTAACATATATATTGAACAATAAATTATTGAACAATAGTCCTGGACTTTAAAAATTGGATGAAATATTGATAAAAGGAATAATTAAACAGATCAAGACGCCTTCAATTTTATGAACATTAAATTCAGTCAGGGATGCCAGCAATTCTAAAGACTTCAATCAACCAGGTTAACTTGTAATTATTTTTTCTTTTAGTACATTTAGCTCTCTGATGAGGAATATTTGAAAATGAACAAACTATTACAAATTACATTACTAAAACAATATGGAAGGTTAAACTATTCAAACGACAATCATGAATGATTAATGGTTAATCATTTTAATGATTGTCATTTGAATAATTTAATCTTCCATATTGTTTTAGTAATGTAATTTGTAATAGTTTGTTCATTTTCAAATATTCCTACTTTTGCCTTTGAAAAAATTTTTGAATAAAATCGAAACGTTTCGCAATGAGAGTTTGATTGGAAGTGGAAGAAACTGACCGCATCTCGATTTATCCTTTTTATATTATATATATATATACAGCATATAGCAGTTGTATAATACTCTGATACATCACTTGCAATATCTGTGAACTACCAATATAGGTAACTTCGACATTTATCTATAAAAAAAAAATATTCAAACCTTTTGAATGACTGAGTTAAAAACTCTATAAAAATATATATAAACTATATCTGCAAGTTAAGAAAATGTCTGTGTTTTAGTTTTGTCTGTGAACAACTATTTACTTTAATTCAGTGATAGTAACCGCTAGGTAGATTTTAGGAATCAATTGCAAATTGTTTACAATTCTCTTCAACTTAGAACTTCAAACCTAAGTTTCTAACTAGTTGAGAAATCCGTATAACATGATCAACTAATTCTCACTGTCCTTTCAACTGTTTAACCAATTAATTTAAACCACTATTAAATCAAACCTTTGACTAAATTACAATTTCCTTTACAGTTATTCCTTAAACTAAATTTATATACTTTTGTGTCTGTTGACTATAATTAATTTGGGGTTAATGATGATAATGTTTAATAAAAATAATATTATATTTCCTAATAACTGAAGACTTCAACAATAAAAAAGCAGAAGCAGTGGTGTTGGAATAGGGAGGGGGGGAGGAAGTCCACCCAGGTGGTACATGCTACAGGGTGGAATTTTGAGGGGGTAAAAATAGAAAATAAAAAAAAAAATTATAAATAGCTAATAAAAATCTGTAATTTAATACCGAAATTAGTTTTTATGGTTGTAATTGTTTTTGTTTTATGTGGTTAATACTGTTTTTAACCATATTTGTCAAATGTAATACTTATTAGCAAATTAAACATAAATGTATTTTAAATTTTTTATTTTTTTTAACGTGGTTGAAATCTTATTATATTTAAATCATTAGTTGTGCAATCCGTAATTGTGTGGTATTTACTCATTCTGAGGTAAAATGGATAAACCAACAAAAGTCTCCTCACAAATGATCTTGATCAAATCACCACACAAATAGGAAATGATCATTTGTGTGGAGACTTTTGTTGGTTTATCCATTTTACCTCAGAATGACTTATTATGTTTATTTGCGTTTCCAGTTAATTTATTTTACCAATTTTTTTGTAATTTGAATTATACGTTTTTGTTTTAAAAAATTGTTGGTTTCCTTTGATGACGACTGTATATGTATACGAGTACTGTAATAATATGAAAGGTTGGGACTAATAACAGCAGTCTAAAATTAGATCCTTGATTGTAATTTAATGAAAATAAATATTTTGAGGATTATTATCCTCCTTGCCTGGGGGGGGGGATCAGATCTGACGTCACCTATGACACTGAGCAGAGTAGTCATTTAAATATGTAGTTAGTTACTATGAACTATGTTTTCATTATTACTGAGAGATTTCATATACAAAGTCGACTCAGTATAACTTTTACTACCATAAAGAACGCGCTTCAGACATACAGTTTACATCTTCAAGTAACTCTAAACGTACTGAAATCTCTATTGATCCAGTTCTTATATACTAATTACTCATTATTTGTTTTTATATGCAAATTATGCTGGTAAACAAAACTGTATTATGAAAATAACACGTTTTGAACACGTTGTTCAATTAAATCTATAAACAATTCAAAATAACAAATTTACAAATCTAAGAAAAAGCCCATAATAATTACCTGCTTTTAGTATTTCTTTAACATCCCTCTTTTTCAAATTTAATATTTTGTTATTTACTGAGTGTTGCAAAAGATAATAAAATAAAACATATACGTAATAATAAATTCTTTTACTTGTGTAATGGAATTCAGTATTGTGAAGTATTAATAGTAATTGGGTTAAAATTATTGCACTTTAATATATGGAAAGAGGCATAAGCTGTATAAATTTTCTTTATTAGAAGCAGATATGTCTCTGAGATTCCATTTGTTTCAATTTTATTATTTAATGAATTATTACAATTTATCATATATATGGTGCATACACTATATAATTTTAATTATCATGCATAATTATACTATATGGTTTCTTATTTATATTATTATATACGTAAATGATATTAGGTATTTAATTTAGTGGGTCACGTTGGCACTACTGTGCAGGTTGCTCGAAGGTTGTACAAAGGTTATAGTTTACAGTTATGGCTGATTCATGAATAATTGAGGCGTATTCAATTCTATTATTCTATGTGAGTAGATTATCTATTAGACAGCTTAACATATTTTATATTCCATACCATATTTTAAAAATAATTAATTTAATAAAAATTTTATTAAATTAATTAATTATTAATTAAATTAATTCCTAAAAAATTTAAAACAAATTTGTTATTTTAGTAATTGTTTTGTGTCTCCTTCCTAACGGAAGAGTTTAAAAATAGAAAGGAGCATTACATATAATGTAAAATATGATGAAAATCTAACATAAAATAAAAAAAAAATAACATGTTCAGAGGGGAAGAATATTTGTAGATATTGGATTCATAATTAAATTTCGTCATTTTTCAGTTATCTCTGTGTTATGGAAATTATGATTTTCAGTCCAAATATTGTTTACAGAATTAAATATTTATTGAGAAACAAAAAGACACTTTAAGACATTAACTTAATAAGAGGATCGAATTAAGAAGGTTATGTTAGGTTGTAATGGGCGGCCCAGAAGAGAAGCCCACGTTGGCCATAAACAGGCTCTCTTGTAATAATACCACAAATAAAGACTGGGGTTGTTCTCAGCGCTTACACTAGTCCATTTGAACTATCCTGAGAATTAACAAGGTTTGTGAAGTTTAAGATGGATGTACCGATGAAAATATAATACCTTACCCAAAGCCATCTTTTCTATGGATAACAATTCATGCCTTTCTAGATACTATGTAAATAGATATAAACCTGCTAAAATATAGACTAGAGTTTTGGATTCTGTGTTCCAGAGATGTTGTGTACTAGTTTTACTATTCTTACAAAAAAAAAAAAAAATTGACTACGATTCCAAATCGTTAATAATAATTTGATATTTATGCTCATAACATTTTCGTGTTGTGTGTTACCTATAAACCAAAATAATTAATCATCAATGCCATGTGAGTCATCAAGCTAGTTTTAAAGCCATAAATGACTTCATTCCTTTAGCTATGCTTTTTTGGCTTTTTTTAATCTATTTTAATTAAAAAAAAAACATATTACTAGCTCAGTCCTAACTCTTTATAATATAATATAATAATTTCCATACACGTGATTGTAGCATAGCCTAGTAATTATAATAAATTTATTGTTGAATAAAGAAGAAAACTCATACATTCCCTTGCGGCTGTCTTTCAAAAGTCTTTCTTTGCATCATATCTCTGTAATAAAAGCAACCATAATGCCATAATGTTTGAATATGGAGTGCGGATATATATAAATGCAATGGCATAGGTATTCAGCATTAGTTTGTTTTGTAAGTTTGACCCTAAGCAAGTTAAGTCAGAGAGGCACTCCACTTTAGATGCCTATGTTTCTTATTAATTCATACTAGGGTAAATGGATAATATAAATTTCCACACAAAAAAGAAGGTTTTTTTTTTTATAACTCAACCTACGCGTTTAGAACACTTTCTGTTTATCGTCTGGTAAACATCTTCAATACAACTTACAAATTAAATTTTATTGATGTTTACCTGATGATGAACACAAAGTGTTTGAAACGCATAGTTTGTATTAAAAGAATTTCTTTTTTGTGTGGAGACTTTATATTATCCATTTACCATAGTATAAGTAAGTACCACGCAATTAGGGATTACGCAACTAATGAGTTCTTATTATTTTTTTTTTCTTTTTTGAGATGTCGGATTTGATAAATCCCACCATCTCTGACTCAAACTCGTCTAGTCCAACGACTAACACTTGGACTGTCAGGAATCATGTCAGATACTAAGTTTGTATGTACAGTAATGACGTCGTATTTGCAATCATGTGATCTTGTTAGTTATAGTTTTCAATGTTTTTAGTCATGAGTTGGAAAAGTAGTCAGTGAATGAAGTAATTGTGAAGTTGAGGATGGTTGGTGGCAGGATTGAGAGCTTATACAAAGAGGTTCGAATGAGTAGGTAGTTTATTGTCTTCATTTGTAGTAAGTCGGGTGATGTAACTATCTATGGATTCCATTTTCAAATCATGGTAGATATCCACATTTCGGGCATACCAAAGAGACCTGGCTATAACGCGGGCACACTTATTTTGAACGATCTGGATATAACCATTCTTCGTTGATGCAGCTCTAAACCATAAGTCATTGACCAAGTCCATAAGTCATTGACCAAATCCATATGCCATTCCTGAACGGATGACCCCCTTATAGACAAGGTCCTTGATTGAATCGGGTGAATTCCTTAATTTGAAAAAAGAATGATAGATTTACAACTGTGACTAGTCCATAGTTCAATGTTTTAGTCATCGACTCCGACTCCAAGTCGTCTAGTGCATGAAGTAATTAGACTCGAAGTTCCGAGGCCAACTCGTCTGGTGGCAGGAAATTGAGAGCTTATACAAGAGGTTCCGAACTCCAGTAGGTCGTTTATTGTCTTCATAAATGTAGTAAGTCGGGTCCGACTCCAACTCGTCTATGATTCCATTTTCAAATCATGGTAGATATCCACATTTCGGGCATACCAAAGAGACCTGGCTATAACGCGGGCACACTTATTTTGAACGATCTGGATATAAGCATTGTTCGTTGGTGCAGCTCTAAACCATAAGTCATTGACCAAATCCATAAGTCATTAGACTGAACGACTCCGACTCCCAACTAGTCTAGGTCCGTTGATTTGAAATTAGGACTCGACTCCGACTTCCAACTCGTCTAGTCAATAAATTAGGATCGACTCCGACTCCAACTCGTCTAGTCCATAAATTAGACTCAATTCCGACTCCAACTTGTCTAGTCCATAAATTAGCCTCGACTCCGACTCCAACTCATCTAGTCTATAAATTAGACTCGACTCCGACTCCAACTCGTCTAGTCCATAAATTAGACTCGACTCCGACTCCAACTCATCTAGTCCATAAATTAGACTCGACTCCGACTCCAACTCGTCTAGTCCATAAATTAGACTCGACTCCGACTCCAACTCATCTAGTCCATGAATTAAGACTCGACTCCGACTTCGATTACACAGACCTGCTTACTGTCAGGAATTCATAAACCATTCCAGCACTGAGTGACCTCCCAGTGGAATTTTTCGAAGTGAATTATTATAATTTTTAAATAGAATTCTTCAATAACCACCATCTCAATACTT
Source organism: Hermatobates lingyangjiaoensis (assembly GCA_026182355.1). NCBI lineage: Eukaryota > Metazoa > Arthropoda > Insecta > Hemiptera > Hermatobatidae > Hermatobates > Hermatobates lingyangjiaoensis. Next base: position 212,722 of record JAPFBL010000132.1, on the reverse strand, counting down.
AATTTAACATTGCGAAAGACTGAAATATTATTCAATTTCTACTGTACGACAATGAATAATCTATGTGGATAAATCTTGTTAATATTAATTTTATGTTTGCAGGTAAGAGTTCTATTCATTGTGAAAAAACCCATGGATTGGTGAACGTAAGTACTTAATTAAATTAAACTCAACACATTTTTCGATTCTTATTTTAGCAAATATAAATATAAATATTTAAAAATAAAATTGTTTAAAGACTCATTTAGTTTTTTTTTTCATACTTTAGGCATAGTATCAATTTATTCCTAATGGGATGCAATTTACAGGAAATTGTAGCCTCATTAAATCGAGGAATATTCGTGAAAATGATGCTACAGTTATTTTGACCTCTCAGAATTGAAGGATCGTTTACTACACTATTCATTTCTATGCTTCTATAAATTGCTACAAAGAAGTTCTTAACGACCAGAAGAACTCATGCCTTTAAAATCAAATTATAAATATTATTACGATATTTTTTTTAATATGATTCTATTTAGAAGTACGTTATATAATTAAATATAAATTATTAAATATTCCAAGACTTTGGAATCGTTTGACGACTACTTTTATAGCAAGTACTATCTCATGAAATACTTTACTTTTAATGGTGAAGTAATATAAACAATGATCAATAGGATAAATATTTTTTTTTTATTTTAAGTATAGTCCCATAATAATATCATAATTTAATGATTAGAAACAATTAAAAAAAATCTAATAATCATTGAAAATATTGTTTTTTATTGTGGCGGGGGGGGGGGGGGGGGTGCTATAGGTTAGCCTATTGACTTACTGCTGGCATCTGGACTGATAGATCTGGGGTTCAATACCCACTCTAGCTCTCGATTTATTCAATCGGGAGGTTGAAAATATCTGAGCACGTCGTCTCTCAAAAAAGAAATTAAAAAATTGGTCAGGTGACTGTACGATGTAAGGTATTCGTTAAAGATACCTTATGCCCGTAATGTTGATATTCACCATGACTTGAAAATGGAATCCATAGATAGTTACATCACTCGACTTACTACCAATGAAGACAACAAACGTATCTACTCATCCAAACCTCCTGGTACAAACTCTAAATCCTGCCACCAACCTTCCTCAACCTCACTGAACAAGTACTTCATCCACTGACTATCTGACTACTTTTCCAACTGATGACTAAAAACTTTGAAAACCATGACCTCAACAAGACCACATGACTGCGAATACGACATCTTTACTGCACAGACGAACTTAATATCTGTCATGAATTACTGACATTCCAAGTTATAGTAGCACAGTAAGCAAGCAGTAGAAGGCCTCTGGTCTGGAACTGCTAGTTACGACGTGCACTATAGTTCGCGGTTATATTCGTTGGTCGTTGGTCGATACGTACTGTAAATACATTGAGTTAGGCAAGTGAATTCCTAATGTAGATTGTTAATTGTGTGTTGTTACAAAACATCAGCCTTTGGCCCATGTGGGTTACTTCATCGGAGAGCCACAGCGACCTTACCTAAACTAACTGTCATCTGATACCTAATATAATTATAATAATAATAATAATAATACGAAAAACAATAAGAACGGGAAAGCCAGGATATGATCAATTATTAAAGAGAGTCACTTTTAAGAAACAATCTTATAAACTTCAAATCTCAAGGAGTTCCAAAAATAATCATCGCCGGAGACCTTGAAAATGATTACAGATGAAGAAAAACTTTATTTTAAATAAAAGATTTACGAAATATGGCAATACTAAACAAAAATTAATCATACAAGGCTACCAAACAATTGATAATGGCTACAATACCAGAAAAAATAATCATATGGTGATCAGAAAATATTTTCTCGTAAAATTAAAAACTGTTTTATGTGTCAACATTTTAGATTGCAATTGATGAATAGTATCAGAAAACAATAATCAAAGGAGCGATGGATTTCTTCACTATAGTGAAAAAAAAAACAACTTTCATTTAACAATCTCTATACTACAAATTGTAATAAATACAAAAAACAATAATCACAAGTTAGGAAGGAAATGTTAATTGATGCAGTTAAAATTACAATGTCATTAATGAAATTTCAGGAACGCGGAAAACGGTAATCACAGGGTGGCTAAAAGTCTTTTTTGTAGAGAACCAATGCTAATTATAATTTCAAAAATGAAATTTTAACAACGTGGAAAGCAGTAATCACAGGGTGTATAAAAGTTGAAAATTTTATTTTTAACATACAAGCAATGCTAATAACAATTTCGTAAATAAAATTTTCAAAATAAGAAAAGCAATAATCACAGGATGGTGAAAAATTTGGATTATTAAAGCAATTCCAATAACAATTACATACTTGAACATTAACAGTACTAAAAACAATAATCACTTGTTGGCTAAAACATCTTAACTCATTAAAGCAATTTCCATAACAAACTGGCCAATATTATTTCCACAAAACCATGAGTATTAGTCACAGAGTAGCTAAGAATATTTTTAGACATTCAAGCACTTTCAGCAATAATTTCATAAAAGACATTCCTGCAATACCAAAAGTAATACTTACAGGATAACTAAAACATCTCAACTCATTGATTCAAGTAAAATTATCATAAATATCATCAACAAACACAAAAAAGAATGATATCATGAAATAAAAGATAATAATCATTGCACATTGAACAAAAAGTTGATTTTAAATAACAATTTGATAAATTACAATTTGTAAATAACACGATAAACAATAATAACAGTCCAGTTGACAAATCTTTTCTCTTCAACAATGTCTTCATTTATGAGATCACCACAATATAGAAAATTATAGATATAAATTGTAATAGGCATCTCAGGATGTCTCTGGAGATTTTAATTAGTCAAATTAATCCTTATTTCAAATTATATTTTCAATGAATGCCAACATCGTAATAAAAAGAATGATATGTTTACTTGAAGTAAATCGTGGTGTAGTCCGTTTTATTTATAATACACATGTTTTGTATTAAACTGTACCAGACTGTCTTCACAGGAATATCCATATTATATTTATTTCATAGTATTTTTTTTTAAAAAAAAACACATAAACTGAATCAATATTGCTATATTTTGAAAGAGAGATCATAATCATTCAAAATGAGTTTCCTATATTCCAATGAGTGGAAAAACTTTAAAAATGACTTCTTCAAAGGCCTTGTTGGTTGTATAAAAACCATTTCGCTTACCCTATAAAGATGATAGAATTTTTTTTTTATTCTTATAGCGATAAAAAAAAGAGGAAAAACAAACTTTATCGGAGGCAATGTAGGAAAGCTGCATAAAAGACAAACACGCAAGGAGCCTGATAGACAATTGTGAATCCACTATTCCCCTTCACGATCGCAAACCAGTAATGGCTTTCCTCTGCAGTTATCTTATTCGCGTATTCTGCTTAGCTAAAAATGCAAAAAAAGTATAAAAAATCTTATAATTTAACTTATTAGTTTAATTCATTGAGTCATAACGAAATAGTTGTTTCCATTATCTATATAAATAAATAGTGCTACTCCTTTGCTTACAGTGGTAAACAAAACATCCTCTTATCAATACAGAATTTAAAATCATTTTTTTTTTTCTTTACTACAATGGTTATATGTGATTGGAATTTCTATGTTGTTAAGTATCTGCAGCAAATTTTAAGGAAACAATAATTTTTCCTTATATCCATAATATAATAAAACTATGGAGTGGCCGACACCCAACTTTACTGTAAGTAAACATAATATAAAATTTGTAACTGCTAATTAGTGCTTTGTGTTGTTTACATTTAAATTAATATGTATCATTTGTTTACATTTGGCTGTAATAATTTCTTTTGTTAAAAGAATCGTGAAATCAGTGATAAATCTGCTATCTTATTAAATTTATTGTACTGAGTGCCTGAATCCCATCGTGCCATAGTGTCTCTGCTAATGCTGTCACTAAATTCAAATTCTTTTTTAAATTCATTAATGACTTTCATAAATTTAGGTTGAGAATTATCCTTCACTTCTATAGTTTTAGGCATGATTTGACAGAAATCTTTGTTCTTTCTAAGAAGATTGACTCGAATACAGATTTAACGTAATCAACCTGACTGATCAACGGTCAGGTCAAGTCAACAACCGTTCCCATCTTCCCATCGCCATATATGCCAATAGCCACGGACTTCCATTTAATGAGTGCTACAGGTTACAGATTTTACGACAAATCCCCTCTGACTGCAAAAATCTCACTCTTCGAGCCTCCGAAGAAGCCCATACTTGGTTGCTCAATGTGCGTAGTGCACCTGGCCTTAATCTTAAGAGATAATGCTTCATTTTATTAGTTCCTTTTCAGTGCATCAAGTTTTTATGCTTTTATTTTAAGTCTTATTCTCTATTTTTTATTGAAGCTTAGTCCATAAATTTTAATTTTTATTTATGTATCATTTCTTCTGTTCATCCCTCAGTTTATATTATTATATTATTTTATTTGTTTTTGTGTTTATTATTATTTTTCATATTCCTATTTTAATTTAATCTTAAATTGATTCTTGTCTACCTTATTCTCTGTGACCGGGCGCGTATGTGGCAACATTGTTGGTCTCCAACCGTCTCTGTACCAGTGCGCTTGGTTTCCCTTTCTTATCTCTCCTGAAGACGGTTCAACCGAAAATTAGAGACCGTAAGTGTGTGTGTTTTTAATCAACCTGACTGATCAACGGTCAGGTCAAGTCAACAACCGTTCCCATCTTCCCATCGCCATATATGCCAATAGCCACGGACTTCCATTTAATGAGTGCTACAGGTTACAGATTTTACGACAAATCCCCTCTGACTGCAAAAATCTCACTCTTCGAGCCTCCGAAGAAGCCCATACTTGGTTGCTCAATGCGCGTAGTGCACCTACCAACATTGTTGGTCTCCAACCGTCTCTGTACCAGTGCGCTTGGTTTCCCTTTCTTATCTCTCCTGAAGACGGTTCAACCGAAAATTAGAGACTGTAAGTGTGTGTGTTTTTAATTTCTCTACGTTTCTTTATGTACATTGAACTGTATTTGTCCGTTTCGGATCGTATTTTCATCAAAAAAGTATATATATATATATATATATATATATATATATATATATATATACATGCTTTGTTGAATGACCTTTGTACTGTAGCATGACTCTGGAAAGATGGACTATGAAATTGATTCATGCCACAGTACAAAGGTCGTTCAACAAAACATGTATAAAAGAAGGATTGCTCCCCAAATTTACAAATATATATATAATCTAGGAAGTCTCAGAGCTTATTTTTTTTTTTAAACAAATTATCCGCAGGAACGTTAAATGTAATAACGAAAATGAACGTCTTCAAGTCCATATTTACTATAAAAGTAGAACCACCGCTAACCTGATAATGAAAAATAGCCCAGATGCAGTCATCCCGGAGATGCAAAAGGCCAATGTCATATACGAATATAACTGCAATATCGGAGATTGTGAGCTCCTAGACAATTCAAAATATATCGGTATGACATCGACCCCACTCTCACGACGACTGACCATGCACTTCCAAGCAGGAGCCATCGCCAGACAGACCTCCGAGGAACATGGAAGAAAACTCACCCGCCAGGACCTTGTTCAAAACACCATCATTTTAAAGAAAATTAATGATCCAGCCAGACTGCAAATATATGAAGCCATGAAAATCATGAAGCACAACCCATTAATTAATCGTCAACACACGGGAGTTTCACGCACACTGCAGCTACTAGGTGACCAACCACCAGCTACTCGCCAAGCCGACACTCAGTCACCGCCCAGTATTCAGACCAGCAACACCTATGATATGTATATGAGACAAAATGTCGTAGGAAGAATCACAATGAAGAAAAAATAAGCTATGAGGCCTCCTAGATTATATAAAGAAGAGTAAATATATATATATATATATATATATATATATATATATTAAATGTTTAAAACACAGTAAAAAATCAAGAAAAAAATTTTCAACCGTAGAATGTTTGTCATGCTTAGTGTTTTATCTCAATTATGTGGACGTTGATTTTTACTTTACGTGTTTATGCTGAAATTCTGTTATAAATATTTGCAGAAAATTAAATAATCTTTCAAGATATACTAAAAGAAATGATTTTTTTTCTATATATTCAGCACTGATGTGCTTTTAAATTAAAAACACAATCACAGTTTTCTCATAAAAGAAATTAAATGACGTCATTTCTTATACAAAACTAGAGTTTACTATTAAATTACATAAAGAATAATTTAAGTGTGATTTAGCAAGGCAAGCTTTATAATTTACCTGTTTATGAGGTCATTTGCATAAGAGATGGTATCAGGTTTGAGCTAAACAGGGCTACAAATAAATTACTGGCCGTAAAATAGATTGTCTTGTTTAATTTTTTTTTCGTCCCTTTTTTTCTTCTTTTTTTCAGTTTCAAACAGTCTTGATTAAGTCTGGGGTTATTACAAACCTGCTTATTGGGAATTTTCATTTTATTTACCGCTTTGTAAATATCATGACATGGTTTTTTTTTTAATTAAATTCCTTTTACTGTTTGTTTCAGTAGTAAATTAGGATATTTTATTACTAAATAATTGATAAAACCTGATTGTTAATAAATGATCAAAGGTTATAACTAGTAGTAAGAACAAACTAATATATATATATATATATATATATGTATATAAAACAGTTCAAAATTGAAGATAGGTAGCACACAAACTGAAGAAACACACTTATAAACTCAAATTTTCGGGCAATCCGTCTTTAAGTGAAAAGAGAATAGAGGGACCAAGCATGTTGTAGACGCAACGGCTAGTAACCGATATATATATATATATATATATGTCTTGTTAAATTGTATGCCTACTTTTAATCTCACAACTTTTCTACTGAATCTCTCGCTTTCTCTAATACACTTTCTTCATTTTTGTGGTACAAGATAGATTAGTTGACCAAAGTTTTTATTTACATAGCCCGACATGTTTCGGTCCTCACTGACCATTATCAAGGATTATAGTTGTACAAAATCTTAAATAAACTATACATAACTAAACATAACTTAAAAACATTTATAATTAAATTAACACTACATATTACATTCAACGCCTTAATTTTTGTGATAACTAAAAATGGTTAGATGACAAGGAGAGGTTATACAAAGGCAATGGTTACCAAGTGTAGAGTTCCTTGTGCAAATCACAGAGGGCAGGCAATCTCATCACATTTCTGGCTTTTCATCTTTCCTTCGTATAATTTTAAAATTCGTCTAAACGCTTCACCTTGCTTGTTCAAGGCAGGTTGTTTCTCTATAATGAATAATGCTTCAATTATGCGTAATCTTGTTTGGTCATTTTCCTGTTGCAGGATCCTTGTGTTGTTAATTAGCATTTCTTTAGTTAACTACTTTTAACTCTATAACTTTTAATTATATATATATATATAAAGATTTCACATAAAAGCGTGAAATAACAATACATGATCGAAACACAATATGGAATGGGAAAACAAGACTAAGATCTTTCAACCGTAACAAGCGGCCTTCGTCAGAGTCAAAAACCCAACTCCTAAACCTAACTATATATATATATATATGGATTAATTTACCACAATGAAAACAATTTTTTAAAACAATGCTCTAAGGCCTTTCGTTAATACATCTTCGGAGAGCAAGTGAACTAAAAAAACAATAAATACTTGCTAACTTGGCTGATTGAAATTTCCAGAATTGATGGCAACCCTGAATGTGTTTAATGATGAAGCCTTCATCTGTCTAATTATCCCGTTAATCAAAACTTCATCTAATTTGTAGAGTCCTAGGCTATTGTTCATTAATTTCTCATAAAAGTTCTTTATGAGTGCACTTTCTACGATATTTCTTCTTCTTTCTGAAGACACATATATTAATTCATTTGCTTCATCCCAGTTAATCACATGATTACTGTCTCTTATGTGAATGAACAAGGCACTCTTTTCGTCCTCTCTTCTGATGGAGTATTTGTGCTGTTTTATCCTTGTAAGAAGACCTTTGCTCGTCTGTCCAATGTAAGACATTTCACAGTCAGTACATGGTATCCTGTATACACAACAGTCCTTTCTTTTTGGCTTATTGTTAACAAGTCTGTTAAACAAGTTACCATCATTACTGAACACAACAGAAACGTCCAATCTTTTCATAAATGAAGGCATATCTTTCAAAAAGGACTGTATGGAATGACTAACAAATTCCTTCTTGTGAACTGTTCTTCATTTTTTAATATCATGGATTGTTTCACCCTTTTTTATGATATTGTCGATTAACCTTTTTGGATACATTAAAGAATCTGCAGTTTTGTAAATATTTTTGATTTCTTCATCTAAAAATTCCTCACTGCAAATTTTGAAAGCTCTTAAGAACATGCTACTAAAAACTGACTTTTTAGTTTTAAGTGGATGAGCCGAGAAGAAATGAACATAAGATGATACATTTGTTGACTTCCTATGAATACTGTACTTTAATTTATCACCATTCCTATGTAAAAGTACATCCAAGAAAGGAAGTTTATTATTGTTTTCATGTTCTATTGTAAATTTTATGGATGGTACAACCGTATTGAGGGTATCCAAAAAGGTGTTAACATTTTCATTTTCAGGCCAAATACATAATATATCATCGACATATCTAAACCATTTAGCATTAGTAGGTAGTATTGTAGGTAGGTAGGTGATCTCAAAATATTCCATATAGATATTACTTAAAACTGGGGAGAGACAATTTCCCATAGCCAATCCAAACTTTTGTTTATAAAATTTTTCTTGAAACGAAAAACAGCCATCCAATACACACAAACGAATCAACTCGATTAATTCTGGGATAGAAACTGGTAAATTTTGAACATGTTTGCCTAGTTCTGTCTCTAGGAAATTCAACACATCTTCAACAGGAACATTCGTAAAGAGAGATTTGACATCGAAGCTCACTAATTTACTTTTTGATAACAACAAGAATTTAGCTTTGATAAAAGATCAATATTATTCTTGATGTGACTATTAGAAATGGTACCCACTAATGGAGACAAAACACGTACTAACCATTTTGATAACTTGTATCCAGCTGATCCAATTGAACTAACAATCTGTCTGGCTGGACAACCATCCTTATGTGTTTTAATCAAACCATACATGTAGGGTAATGATGCAGATCTCTCAATAAATTTTGCAATTAAACTCTTATTATTGTTTAATATTAATTTTAATTTCTTGTTGAACAGATTGTTATAATTTTCAGTAGGGTCTGAGTTTAATACCTCGTATATACTATTATCAGATAACAATAGTTCCATTTTGGCAGTGTAATCTATCTTGTTCATAAGTACTATGGCTCCTGTTTTTGTCAGCTTTTGTGACTTTTATTTCTTTGTTACTTTTTAGTTGTTTATAAACTTCAGTAAATCTTTTCGGACAATGAGGAGCTATCTCTTTAATTGATCTATAAATGTATCCTTTGCACATTGCAATTTTAGTTTCATCAATGTTCATCTTTTCCATTTGAGAGAAACTATTAGCTAATTCTAAATAATTAATTCCTTTATCATTTTGGTACGAAACTAAAACCAAATCCTAAAGCCGAAATTTCAATACTATCTAATGGCTTGTTCGTCATATTAATGATAAGTTTTTTGTTCCCACATTTATGCCATGGACTATTTTTAATCAAAGATTGAAGTTTTCTTTTATGATACTCATTTGTTCTACGTCGTTTTACTCTCATTGCTTCATAACAGAAATCGTAAGCCATACCTTTCCACGAAGAAGGTATTCGTAATTCTATTTCTCTCTTCATCATGAGACAGTTATGAAAAAACAACTTGACATCATCAGAACAAACAGAAATATACTTTTTCATTAGTAACCTTTGAAAATTGTCAAATGGACTATTAATAAATTTTGTAAAAACATTTTGGTAACAAAGATTTTGGTACAACCTGTTCAGCAAGACAATCCTTTAGAAACTTCAATTTCAATTTTGTAACGTGAGCTTTAACAAGTGTATGCCGAAAAGAAAGAATAACAGATTTTAATTGAGGAAAACGATAGGAAAACTCAAGAAATTTAGTACGCGTGGCATCCATGAATGAATAATAATCAAAATAACACTTGATATAATAGATGGATTAATTTACCACAATGAAAACAATTTTTTAAAACAATGCTCTAAGGCCTTTCGTTAATACATCTTCGGAGAGCAAGTGAACTATCTATTATATCAAGTGTTATTTTGATTATTATTCATTCATGGATGCCACGCGTACTAAATTTCTTGAGTTTTCCTATCGTTTTCCTCAATTAAAATCTGTTATTCTTTCTTTTCGGCATACACTTGTTAAAGCTCACGTTACAAAATTGAAATTGAAGTTTCTAAAGGATTGTCTTGCTGAACAGGTTGTACCAAAATCTTTGTTACCAAAATGTTTTTACAAAATTATTAATAGTCCATTTGACAATTTTCAAAGGTTACTAATGAAAAAGTATATTTCTGTTTGTTCTGATGATGTCAAGTTGTTTTTTCATAACTGTCTCATGATGAAGAGAGAAATAGAATTACGAATACCTTCTTCGTGGAAAGGTATGGCTTACGATTTCTGTTATGAAGCAATGAGAGTTAAAACGACGTAGAACAAATGAGTATCATAAAAGAAAACTTCAATCTTTGATTAAAAATAGTCCATGGCATAAATGTGGGAACAAAAAACTTATCATTAATATGACGAACAAGCCATTAGATAGTATTGAAATTTCGGCTTTAGGGATTTGGTTTTAGTTTCGTACCAAATGATAAAGGAATTAATTATTTAGAATTAGCTAATAGTTTCTCTCAAATGGAAAAGATGAACATTGATGAAACTAAAATTGGCAATGTGCAAAGGATACATTTATAGATCAATTAAAGAGATAGCTCCTCATTGTCCGAAAAGATTTACTGAAGTTTATAAACAACTAAAAAGTAACAAAGAAATAAAAGTCACAAAAGCTGACAAAACAGGAGCCATAGTACTTATGAACAAGATAGATTACACTGCCAAAATGGAACTATTGTTATCTGATAATAGTATATACGAGGTATTAAATCAGACCCTACTGAAAATTATAACAATCTGTTCAACAAGAAATTAAAATTAATATTAAAAATAATAAGAGTTTAATTGCAAAATTTATTGAGAGATCTGCATCATTACCCTACATGTATGGTTTGATTAAAACACATAAGGATGGTTGTCCAGCCAGACAGATTGTTAGTTCAATTGGATCAGCTGGATAAAGTTATCAAAATGGTTAGTACGGTTTTGTCTCCATTAGTGGGTACCATTTCTAATAGTCACATCAAGAATAATATTGATCTTTTATCAAAGCTAAATTCTTGTTGTTATCAAAATAGTAAATTAGTGAGCTTCGATGTCAAATCTCTCTTTACGAATGTTCCTGTTGAAGATGTGTTGAATTTCCTAGAGACAGAACTAGGCAAACATGTTCAAAATTTACCAGTTTCTATCCCAGAATTAATCGAGTTGATTCGTTTGTGTGTATTGGATGGCTGTTTTTCGTTTCAAGAAAAATTTTAAAACAAAAGTTTGGATTGGCTATGGGAAATTGTCTCTCCCCAGTTTTAAGTAATATCTTATGGAATATTTTGAGATCACCTACCTACCTACAATACTACCTACTAATGCTAAATGGTTTAGATATGTCGATGATATATTATGTATTTGGCCTGAAAATGAAAATGTTAAACCTTTTTGGATACCCTCAATACGGTTGTACCATCCATAAAATTTACAATAGAACATGAAAACAATAATAAACTTCCTTTCTTGGATGTACTTTTACATAGGAATGGTGATAAATTAAAGTACAGTATTCATAGGAAGTCAACAAATGTTCATCTTATGTTCATTTCTTCTCGGCTCATCCACTTAAAACTAAAAAGTCAGTTTTTAGTAGCATGTTCTTAAGAGCTTTCAAAATTTGCAGTGAGGAATTTTTAGATGAAGAAATCAAAAATATTTACAAAATGCAGATTCTTTAATGTATCCAAAAAGGTTAATCGACAATATCATAAAAAAGGTGAAACAATCCATGATATTAAAAAATGAAGAACAGTTCACAAGAAGGAATTTGTTAGTCATTCATACAGTCCTTGTTTGAAAGATATGCCTTCATTTATGAAAAGATTGGACGTTTCTGTTGTGTTCAGTAATGATGGTAACTTGTTTAACAGACTTGTTAACAATAAGCCAAAAAGAAAGGACTGTTGTGTATACAGGATACCATGTACTGACTGTGAAATGTCTTACATTGGACAGACGAGCAAAGGTCTTCTTACAAGGATAAAACAGCACAAATACTCCATCAGAAGAGAGGACGAAAAGAGTGCCTTGTTCATTCACATAAGAGACAGTAATCATGTGATTAACTGGGATGAAGCAAATGAATTAATATATGTGTCTTCAGAAAGAAGAAGAAATATCGTAGAAAGTGCACTCATAAAGAACTTTTATGAGAAATTAATGAACAATAGCCTAGGACTCTACAAATTAGATGAAGTTTTGATTAACGGGATAATTAGACAGATGAAGGCTTCATCATTAAACACATTCAGGGTTGCCATCAATTCTGGAAATTTCAATCAGCCAAGTTAGCAAGTATTTATTGTTTTTTTAGTTCACTTGCTCTCCGAAGATGTATTAACGAAAGGCCTTAGAGCATTGTTTTAAAAAATTGTTTTCATTGTGGTAAATTAATCCATCTATTATATCAAGTGTTATTTTGATTATTATTCATATATATAATATATATAACCAAAGTTTATCGGGACTCGGTCAGTCCTTCAGGTTCAAATTAAACTCTCATTGCGAACGTTTCAGTCTTTATTTAAAACTTTTTTTTTTTAAAGCCTTAGAGACTGTAAGCGTTTGTTTTTAATTTATCTATGTTTCTCTGTCTATATTTTACTATAATAAATTTTGGTAGAGTTCTTTTAAGACATAAATTACTAAAAACGACACCAAATTTAGCTGATAACTGTTTCCCGACAAGCTTTTTGATTTTCTTATATAACATTTACGTTACTTTGTCTATACAGTAAAGAATTGTCCTATATGTTTCCAATGTTCACTATTGATCTTCCAGTCATGAATAAATTCTTGGGTAATTTTACTGGTTCATATAAGTGATGACAGTAGGGTTTGTTTCCTTAAGCTAAAAGGATTAACAAACGGCTTATCATGAACTTAAGAAAAACAGCCCTCACTCTCATCGGATTCCTTATAGTGAACTTTACGAAGTTCACCCAAGAAGTGATTCATGTCTAGAAGATGAATGGTGAATCATTGGACATGATGAATCATGTCGACTGTTGGAAATATACTTTACTGTGAAGACGAAGTAATGATTGTGTTATTTAGAAAAGTTGTGAAGATTTTTAAGAAACAGGCATCAGTTATATTGGTGTCATTTTCAATAATTTACGTATTTATATATGTACAACTTTTTTCTTTTTTTTTTTATCCTGGTTTGATATCGCATCAAACAGTAAAACATTCTTAAGCTAACGTTTCATTTATATTTGTTTACATCTTCAGGTCTACATTAATACGGAATTTAATTACAGTAACTTAAAAAAAAACAAGGAGTGTGAAGCCAGACCAAACCCGATAGAAAAGGAAAATAGTGTGATCATATGTGGTCGGGTTAAAAAAATCATAGAATATATATATATATATATAAAATAAATTCAAAACGAAGGAAACACACAGAAAGACACAGACATAACTCACATCGATATTTCTGTGTGTTTCCTTTGTTTTGAATTTATTTTATTTAAACAAGTCCACTGGACTGTTTCTTTTAATTGTATATATATATATATACATATATAATTAAAATAAGCAGTGACACATAAACAGAAACACAACAAAGACTCACTTTTTCAATATTTCGACCGCCATTACGGTCGAAATATTGAAAAGTGAGTCTTTGTTGTGTTTCTGTTTATGTGTCACTGCTTATTTTAATTGTTATTTGTCCTGCCGACCGTTTTCGTTTATCTGGTATTATATATATATATATATATATATATATATATATGTTTCTCAGTAAACTAAGGACACAGAATAATGATGCAAACGCACTTACTGTTTCTAATTTTCGGTGGAACCGTCACCATGAGAGTTGAGATAGGGATACCAAGCGCACTGACGAAGCGACGGTTCGAGATGGGTCTCCAACCGTCGCTTCGCTAGTGCGCTTGGTGTCCCTGTCTAAAATGGCTGATGGGTCACGGAAAAATTTTCAACTTACATACCAGATAAGTTAGTAGAGATATTTAGTTAGTGACATTACTGTCTTAATAGAAGTCAATTGAGCTAAAATATCAATTCTTAATCTAAAACTTCTAATTATAAGAATGCTGTAGGCTTCAAATAATTCATTCATCCTAAAAAAAAAACTAATCATCTCTAAATTTTTGTTAAGCGTCTTCATATTTTCCTTTAAAACTGTGTTATATATGTGATTAATTCCTTAATTTAGCAGCATAATTGATTTATACATGCTTTCAACACCATTAAGGTAAACATTTTGACATAATTGTATGTATATGCAATCTAAGATGAAATGAAAAAGAGATATGTTTTAGAAAGTTGAGAAGTTGAAGGATGAGGACAAGAGGTGAAGGGTGAAGAAATACAGATGGTTGCTGAAGGAAGTTGATAAATAGGGGTTGTAGAAGTATGGTGAGGGGTGGGTGGGTGGCGGGGGTGGTGGAATGACAGGGTAGTCTCCTCTGAGAGAACCTGGCCTTCTTTATTGCCTTGCCGATATACATTCCGACGTGCTGTGGAAACCAAGTCCTGGTTGGCACTCCAATATGTCATGCTTGAAAGCAAACACTGTTCGCCTCGGATAAACTTTGACGTCATTATTTTATAGGTGTTGCATTGCCTTTAATTAAGTTTAACGGAATACACTAGAAACTTTGTTGCTCCTCACTAATGCAGTTGCATTTCACGAACAAAGCCTTTAACAGTTTGCTCTTAAAGGTAGTATTTCAATAAAAAAACAGTTTGATGTACAAACAGTATAAATTTATTTTTTTTTTTACTTTTATTAATTTATGGATAGAATAATACCCTTTAGGCAATTTGGGAACAAATTATTTGCTACATAGACTTTCAATTGAGTTGGGTTTTTGACCCTGAAGAAGACAGCTTGTAACGGTTGAAAGATCTTATTTTTTTTTCACATTTCTTATTGTGGTTTGAACATTGATTGTTGTTCGACGTGTTTATTGTGAAATCTTTATATCGAATATACATGATTAGTTGTTTCTTGACGAAATGACTTGATTGTTTTTCTTGCGAAGCGGGGTGGTGGGGGTTCTCGAAGTTGTAGGTTACCGGCTATAATGAAAGCTGCGCACTTTGAGTATCTCATCTATGAAGTTAGAACTGAGGGACTCGCACTCCCTCAGAAAATAAACGGATCGGCGGACCTTAGGGAAGCTAATATCACATAATAACTGTTTATTTTCTGAGAGAGTGCGAGCCCGTATAATATTCGTCATACTGATAGAGGTAACTTTATAGATGGAGACGCAGAGAGTGCGGGTCATTATGTTTCATTTCAGTATGGGTTTCATTATGTAGGTTTCATTATGGCCGGTAACCTACAACTACAAGAACCCCCACTATCCCCACTCCACAAGAAAAACAATTAAATAATTTGGTTATGAAACAACCAATCATACATCGGATCCACACCACTTATGTTTTATATAATCTATTATGATTTCAATATATATATATGATCAAACCACAATATGAAATGGGAAAACAAGATTAAGATCTTTCAACCGCAACAAACTGTCTTCGTCAGAGTCAAAAACCAGTTGAATTTTTGACTCTGACGAAGACCGATTGTTGTGGTTGAAAGATCTTAATCTTGATATCCCATTTCATATGCGGGTTGATCATTGACTGTTATTTTGCGTATTTATGTGAAATGTTTATATATATATATATATATATATATACACGAGTTCAAAATTCAAGAAGAGTAACATACAGAGTAAGGAAACACACTTACAGACTCAAATTTTTGGGTAATCCGTCTTTAGGAGAAAAGAGAAAGGGAGACAAAGCACGTTGTAGACGCAACGGCAAGTCAAGTTGAGTCTGTAAGTGTGTTTCCTTACTCTGTGTGTTACTCTTCTTGAATTTTGAACTCGTATTGTGTCCAGTTTGGATCGTGCTCCGGTTTATTAAGTGAAGATATATATATATACAAACGGGCTAATTTAATTATTGAGGATTAGGTCCTCATTAACAACTTCTATTTCCAAGCCGACGTTTCACCGAAATTCATTCTTCATTGTCAAGGATTATTGAAGGACTATGCAAAACATTAATCCAAATTTCCTCTTTTTGTAATATATATTATCAAAACTGAACTAAATTAACATGGATTTGTTCCATCAACACATGAAATTTTAATAAACACCATAAGAAACTTATCATTTATTTTAATATAAATAAATAATTCCCCCCTCCCCCAATTAAAATTTGATTAGTACCAATCACGATTTCAAGCAGTGAAAAGATTATTTGTCTAAGAAATCAATAAACATCAGTTAATTAAGTTGGTTACAGAAGAGTTTAAGAATATGACAAATCATACCATAATTTGTTTGAAATTAACTTTAAATATTACTGTTGTGGAAATAATTCTGTTAACTCTTCAAGTATTTTTATGAATAAAAAAAATAGGGATTCGTTGAAAAAAATTTAAGAAATTATCATTTGAGATTTAGCATGAATTTTATTTTTCTTATAATAAATATGTTTTTGTATAGTTATGTTTGTCTAAGTATTATGAATTAACTCAAGTGGGTTAACAAGTGTACATCATCTACGGTGAATCCTGCTAATTAATTTATAATCATATTAAATACTCAAAAGTTGCTTTATATCAAAAATACAGTTCATACAAATAATCTATATTTTACGCCCTCTATTTATCATGAATATCGACTTTTCAAAGCCCTTTAAAAAGTGAGTTTACCAGTTTTCTTTAACCTTTTGACCCTGCGTAGACAACGTCTACGCAAATCTTACCCAATTTATATTAAATGCCAACCAAAAGGTCACAACCACTGAGATATTTATTCATAACTCGTGAGAACAGATTTTCTGTAGACTAAAAAAAAAAAAAAAAATATTTTATAGACTAGTGTAATATTAGTGTGAAGCTTAGTATTTTGCTTCAAGGATAACAGTAACCTAAGCATGAAATTATGTTATTATTAGTTTAGTTTTTATGACATCCTGAAATAAACTGATATCCTTTCACACACACGCACAATAATATATATATATATATATATATATATATATATATATATATTAATGATCAAACCACAATAACAAATGGGAAAACAAGTCTAAGTTGGGTTTTTGACTCTGACGAAGACCGCTTGTTACGGTTGAAAGATCTTAGTCGTGTTTTCCCATTTCTTATTGTGGTTTGATCATTGATTGTTATTTCACATAAACACATGAAATAATATAGGGAACGAGGGAGAGAGTGGAGTGAGAGGGAGTGATGTACAGGTGGAGGGAGGGAGAGGAGACAGGAGGAGAATAAGGGGAAAGAGAGGAAGAAGAAGAGAGAGGGATATGGAGAGAGAGACTATACAGAACCTATTATTCATATTTATCTACTGGAATTATGAGAACTCAAAACAAATATTTAGATCGGAAGTTTTATACTGAAGGACACTCCACCCTGAAATTTCGGTAATTTAATTAACCATATTTTCAAGTTACCGTACAATGGTTTTTTTCTTCCGAATATCATAAATTATCATCCGAGTATCTGAATTCACATTGAGGGCAGACTGAGACCGAATAGCCTAGGCTTCTCCGATTTCGTTATCTTAAGCAAACTATACCTTTATTCTGCAAAACAATATTATTATTAAGTATTTTTATATATAATAAATATAAACTAACTGTACCCACCTGTATTTGAAGATTGTTTTTGTGATTTAAAGGAAAGCGATGCAGATAATAGCCTAGCTGTCCTCCTTTCCCATATGCCTACGCTACTCCAATCTCATTTAAATCTAAAAGCATTGCTGGAAACTGGTTGAATATTACAGTATTCAACCAGTCTAACCCTACTAAAATGTGTTGAGGTTAGGCTATATATCTTATGGTACGATTTAGCTTGCCGTCTACAGTTAGGCTAGTCTTTTTTTTTGTTCATAATTAAGTTTATTATGTATTAATAAAAGTGTTTATTTAAATTAAATATATAGTGTGCTAAAGTAAATAAAATTGAGAAAGCATAGCTCTTCTAGAAAGGTTATGTATACGGTATGTCTTGTCATGCTGTCAACCACTTAGCCTACCCTACCAACTGTTAGGCTACCACTTACCAGTGTTATCACTTTCAGGAGTTTCTGTTTTCGGACCTGTCTTCGTCTCAGTACGGATATTCGCGGTTCAAGTTTCTATACTCAAACGCAATACAATGATAGTTTTATATTTCGCATAGTGGTAAACAAATGTAACTTGTACTTCTATAACGCGAGGTGAATTTAGTTTAAGTTAAAACAAAAGATAATTAAAATAAAATTGTTTTCTCATCTCTAGTATTCTGTTTTTCTTTATAAAAACTAGTAAATATTTAGTAGTATTGAACCAAACAATTTTTCTGGAATGTTTGATTAACGAAGTACAAATAAGTATAAATGATTTGCCCTAGTAAGTACTACTATAATAGTAGTAGTAGTAGTAGTACATTTTTTGCTTGATATATTTAGTTCAAATAAAAGTATTTGCACAAAATGCTTTTGTTACTAATATCTATTTGTTTTAAATCAAATTTTTTTAAATTAATTGCTAAGTAATTATTATGCCAATAGTAAATGTTAACTTTCGGTGAAATAGTAATGCCAAAATGCCAAAAAAAAAACAATCAAATGTTGACATTTAATAAGAAGGAAGTTTTTAAATTGTTATTTAAATATTTAATTTAGAAAAGGATTTTTGAAAAGCGTTACTGGGAAAATAGTCAAAACAATTAATAGAGACGGAAAGAAATGAGATTTACCCTTTTCCTCTGGAATGACTTGATTTCTATTATAAGATTTTGAAGAAGCGTTCAAACAAGTAAACGATGTTTGCTTTGTGTTGGTGGTTTTGCTTCATTTGTCTTTGTTGAGTTTTAATTCGGAGCTGATGTCCTAACACCAGCTTTCAATATATAGTACGGACATACATACTTTACTAAGCTAATAACCATTGTGCAAACCTGCTTCACTTTCATCAATTGCCTTTAACTGATTTCAATATTAATATTTTCAATAAAGCTATTCATTAACAATTTAAAATCCAAATTTTCTTTAAAGCCTGTTAACAAGTGTTACGTATTAACCTAAGTAGTAATACATTGAAAAAAAAAACTTATTTATTTACTATACAACCAGCCAATTAAAGTTCATTTCAACCTGAATTACATCAAGTTATATATTAAATCACAGGCACATACTTTAAAAAATAAAGTATATGCCTGTTGAAACTCCCTAATACGGTAACCACCGGATCTTAGATTTGCCGTACCATAAGAAATTCCGAACACTAGGTGGTCCCCAAGACACCCTCCCACTCTCTCTTTCACTCTCTCTCACTCTCTCTGAAGTTGGGTGTTTGACTCTGACGAAGAGCACTTGTTTCGGTTAAAAGATCTTAGATCTTATTCTTTTTTTCATATTCCTTATTGCAGTTTGATCATTAGTTGTTATTTCACATGTTTATTGTGAAATCTTGTGATATATATATATATATATATATATATATATATATATATATATAGAGAGAGAGAGAGATATATCGGCGACACCGCTCTGCCTTCCTGCGGGACTCTTAGCCTCCTGATGATGACGATGGTCGAAATATAGAAGTGAGTTATTCCTGTGTCTATCTGTGTGCTATCTTCTTTTTAATTGGTTTTTATTTAAAAATCCATTGGACCGTTTCATTTAATATATATATATATATATATATATATATATATATATATACTTATCCTAAATTATTCTGTATAAGTACAGATGTAACATTGTATTGATATATGATAGTTGCATTAAATGAGAATATACGTATAGAAGTATATAGAAAAACACGTTGAATGAATACGTATGCATTTATGTTTACAACTCGACAAGCAAATAAACTGTAAAAAAATAATCTAGAATATATCAAGACCATCAAGTGCTACAACAGTATATGACATAACGAGATAGTTACAGCACTGTACCTGTACCCGTGTGACTATGATGTTCACCTTGAAGTAAAGAAAATATAAAATAAGACGGGGAAAAAGAAAAGAAAAAATTAAAAGTGTGTAAGATATGCTGATATTTGAACTCCGGTTTAAGAAAATGTATAAATTAAAAATAAAAAGAAAATTAAAGGATTTTTTCTCTGATCCATTTATTTAACTTAACTTAAACTTAATTATTTTTACATTAAAATAAAGACTATAAAAATTTTTGAAAGTCTAAAAGGTAGATGAATGTTTTAAATTTTTGAAATAGTTGACTGTTTTGCACTGTCATACTATTTGCTGGAGCTAGCCACAGCGAGATATTATTGTAATTGTCATAAATTGTTGTCGCTCTTGGCATAGAATTAGACAGCTGGACAGTATATATTTCACCATCACATGAATACCTATCATTGCCAATGATATGGAACCTATTGGTAAAGAATATAACTACGGTAAATAGAAAATTAAACAATAAAATATATGTACGGTACACTTACGCTACCATCAGGGCTTGGGATCCCATCACAGTCACATTCAGATGCTTTAACTCCAAGTTACTTTACAAACAAAAATTTTGGGTGACAGGCGTTGCCATATTAAAGAATACCGGATAAGGTGGTTTGACCTGAATTATTATTTGATTTCGGTGGAGAACCCAAACTGGTGGGTACTCTGTTTGCAAATACTTGATATAAAAATAGAATATAGTTTATGTGAAGCATCGAATGAATTGTATTCATCTTCGACATTGCAAAGAATCAGATAATAAATAAATGTAGTTTAATACCGGGGTATTAGAAATTCTGTCATAAAATTTATAATATCTCTGCGGAAACATTCTCAAATTTTTTTCATTAAGAGTTTCCAGGAGAAGTATTTGGTGGATTGATGACAGTAATGTATAATTGAAGCCAATTGATTTCTAGGTAGTTTGGAGGAAAGTATGCCCAATATAAATTGGATTTCCGAGTTATTTCAAACGTTTATTGGCTAGGCATTATAACGTGAGTTTTCAAGAGGGATAGATGTCCCCCATTCCACCTCCTCTTTTCTCTTTTTTGACCGAAATTTAATGAGGTGTAAAAATTGGAAAACTTTGTTGAAGATTACAAAGTATTGACTCCGTGACGAAGGGTGAGAGTTGCCGTGTTGTCTTTCTCTCTGCTTTCCCTAAGATGCAAGACTCTTCTTCCCTTCTATTGGCCTTACACGATAAAAAGTGAAAAATACCACTGAATTAACTTGGCTGGAACTTTTTTTTTTTAGTTTCCTTGCTAAAAAAAAAAAAAAAATCTTTAAAACAGCGACTTGTTTTCCGAGTCAACCCTAATATCATGTTAGGGATATCTTACTGTTTTAACTCCTGCATTGCTATTCATAAAGGTAACTTCAAAACAAATTTATGAAACAAAAGTTTGTTCTGTCTATATTCCTCCTTATTATTCATACTATTATTTATAATTTTTTTATGGGAACTTTCTTTTAAGCATATATATTATTTTAAATAAAATAAATTATATTTTATTTTGAAATAAAATGTATAAAACAGGAGATTTTTACCAATTTATGATAATAGATGTATTTTTTATTGTTTAAACCGATCTTCTAGTGGATGATAACGTCAGCTGTTTTCCGACTTTTTGTTTGATGAGTGATTCTACAGATTCTATATTGCAAGTCGTTAAATTTGGTCTAACTCAAGAGCATTTTGAGTAGAGATCTTTAACGAGTACCTGATATCGTGCAAACTTGGGACCGACGGCTTAAAGTCCTCTCCGAGGGGCGAAGTACTCAAATTTATTCATCTCCCGCGTGAATAAATCGAGGCCAGGTGGTGATCGAAACCGGGACTACCAGACTAGACATGAATACGTTAACAACTGAGTTAACCTGGCCCTAAATACTATAAGTAAAAAAACAAATTATTTTGCAACCTATAAAAATATTTGATGATTAAAAACCAGTTAGGTACAGAAACTCTATGATGAACATTCACTGTAGTCAAATTTTTAAATCTGTAAAAACTGTTCTTTCACTTTGTTTAATCAGATCTGTTATGAGAACAAAGCAAAGGTAGTGAAGTAGAAGCTTTTATAGTGTTTTACTTTCCTTAAAAAGAGCAAGAGTTTTTGTTTTGTTTGTTTTTTTAAAGCACCATTTATAACAAGGGATGAGCTTATCTAATCTGTGAGTGAGTTATTCGTGCTATAAATCAACTATGGAACTCATGATTGGAGTAAACTCCTCTAAGTTTTGGTCTAGACTGTCAGACTGATAAGACAAATTGAATGGGAATTGAATAGGGAAAAACTAACCAATAACTACTGTATGGAGAATTGGTGCTATCATTCTATACAAGGGACATTATAAATCTCATATAAATGCTTAACGTGAAGTTCGACTGCTACTCTAAGAAATATTGCCTTAAATTTCAACCCATTTGGTTCACCTACTTTTATATTTCTTTAAATAGTAAAAAAAAAACACAAAAAGTAAGTAAAAGCCACCTATGTGGCCTTTAAAGTCGGCAGGTTTAAAGTAGCCACCTATTTCTTGATTTCAATGATGCAATGAATATACTCGTATCATTATAAGTTGAAGACAAGGTTAATAAATTTAGATTAATTCAAAACATGAAAAAGTCCGTCAGGCAACATATCGAACAATTGCAAGAAAACAAGACATAGAAAAAGTACAGAACTCAATTCAATACTTTAACCTCGTCGTCATCATGAAAAGAAGAAGAACACAGAGTAGCTGTTTGCTAGCCGAACAGAACTCATCTTCTTCTTCTTCTCATTCTCTTGATAACGACGATGTACAACAACAGTGAGTTGTATGTTGTTTCTACGTGTTCTTCTCTTGTAACGGTGCAATATAACCAATCTATAATAAAGAAAACAAAACTATTAAACTAAACAGCCTCTATATATTAATAACTTAAAAAAATTAGGGCAATCAAGGATCTTCTTATTTATACAAAAGGTAGAATTGAAAGGTATGAATTTATTAATTTCAAAAGCCTCCAAGGCCGCGGTCTCATGAAATTTGTAATTCAAATGGAAGATATTAATGTTCCTAGTGAAATCAAAACTATGTTTCTCTGAGGCTAAATGTTTCACAAAGTGCATGACGATCTGCAATGTGTTCAGATCAATACTATGTCTTCAAAATGCATTTTATATATATATATATGTATATATATGTGAGTTGCTCTCTGATGACATATAATTGAAAGGCCTTAGAGCATATTTTCTGTGTTTTTTTACTTTTCCTTGTGGCTTATACGTTCATATATATAGGTGTATAATAAAATCGGGGATTCGGTCAATTTTCCATGATCAAAATCAAACTCTCAATGCCGACGTTTCGGTTTTATTTAAAACCTTTTTCATAGGCCTACAAACAAAGGATGACAAGAATTAAATAAAACCGAAACGTCGGCATTGAGAGTTTGATTTTGATCCTGGAAAATTGACTGAATCCCGATTTTATTATACACCTATTCTATCCAACGGTTGATATATTATTGAATTTTATATATATATATATATATATATATATATATAAATATAATAATTAACATATAATATTAACATACATTAATATAATTAATTAACATAATAATAACATTATTAACATATATTAATATATAATTTATATATATATATAAGTATATATATATATATATATATATATATCATTAAAATTAACCGCAGTCTCGGCATTCACGATCTTAAGACTGAGAGATTCGATCCTACGAACTAACCTCCTGCTAACAGGGTTCAACTGGAAAAGGAGTTGGCCAAGTGACATGTTAAATTAAAATCGATGACTCATGCTTAGTCATTGCTATAAATAGATTAAAAGGATAGTACAGGTTAATGTAAAGAGAAGGTTAAAGGTCAATAATGAACAAGAAACAAGCGGTTAGAATAAAAGAGTTGAAAGTCCAAGAAATTCAAGAAAGGCCAAGTGACATGTTAAGTTAAACTCGATGACTCATGCTTAGTCATTGCTATAAATAGATTAAAATCGATGACTCATGCTTAGTCATTGCTAAAAATAGATTAAAAGGATAGTACAGGTTAATATAAAGAGAAGGTTAAAGGTCAACGGTATAACTGGACTAATAGAGAATAAATAGATTAAGAAAATTAATAATAATAATAATAATAATGTTAATAATAATTAATAATAATAATAATTAAGATTATTATTATTATTAATAATAATAATAATATTATTACCCCTTACCCCCACTCCCCTTACCCCCACTACTTGCCTGCTTTCCCTTCCCTATGCCTTTTGCGTCCTGGATCTCCTAGGAACAACTTCGCCCGTCGATGACATCTGTGATGTCGAAAGCTTGCGCACTCAATACGTTTACTTTTCTTATATTTATTATTATTATTATTCTTTTCGTTATAACTAACTAACTATAAACTTTTCTTTCTTTTTCTAACTAACTATACCTTCCCTTTTAATTCTTACTCTCTTTCAACTAGTTATTTAATATATCTTTTCTAGTTTACTATTAATCTTAATTATTATTATTATTAATTATTATTAACATTATTATTATTATTATTATTAATTTTCTTAATCTATTTATTCTCTATTAGTCCAGTTATACCGTTGACCTTTAACCTTCTCTTTATATTAACCTGTACTATCCTTTTAATCTATTTTTAGCAATGACTAAGCATGAGTCATCGATTTTAATCTATTTATAGCAATGACTAAGCATGAGTCATCGAGTTTAACTTAACATGTCACTTGGCCTTTCTTGAATTTCTTGGACTTTCAACTCTTTTATTCTAACCGCTTGTTTCTTGTTCATTATTGACCTTTAACCTTCTCTTTACATTAACCTGTACTATCCTTTTAATCTATTTATAGCAATGACTAAGCATGAGTCATCGATTTTAATTTAACATGTCACTTGGCCAACTCCTTTTCCAGTTGAACCCTGTTAGCAGGAGGTTAGTTCGTAGGATCGAATCTCTCAGTCTTAAGATCGTGAATGCCGAGACTGCGGTTAATTTTAATGATACTTGTTTAAAAGAAGATCTGCTGCCTATTTATACCAATATATATATATATATATACGAGTATTTCACGATGAATCACAAACACAGAACTAAGGAACAAACACACTTACTGTGTGTCTCTAATTTTCGGTTGAACCATCATCAGGAGAGTTGAGATAAGGACACCAACATCTCGTTACAACATCATCAGAGAGCTAAGTGAAACAAACAAAAAATATAATAACAAGTTAACCTAGTTGATTGTTAACAAGTCAACCAGGTTAACTTGTTATTATTTTTTGTTTGTTTGTTTCATTTAGCTCTCTGATGATGTTGTAACGAAAGGCCTTAGAGCAATATGATATATATATACCATATAGTATATGTGTGTGTGTGTCCGTTATCACAGACTCAGTTTCAGTGACTGTTTCCATGTACAAGTCCTGAGGCAGATTGATGAGACTAATTCGAAAGAGTTCGAAAGACTAATTACTCTGATTACTTCTGAGTTGCAGAAGAAGCACTTGTTAGTCTTCTGGGTGGTAGATCAGCTCCTGGGCTTAACCTCAATCATTAAAAACTCCTTTATTTTTTTAATCTTTTTTACTTACTCAGTTTCAAAATTTTTTACAAGTTGTTATTAGTTGTAAAAATTTTATTTTATGTTAAATACTTTCATTCATTTAATCTTTATTTAGCTTTTATTTCTTTATCTACCTTGTCTCCCCTCCCTCCGAAAGTTGGCTACAGTCTCTGAGTGCTTCTGTTTTAACGCCAAGTCAGTCGTTATCAGTCTTTGTAGCGATTCACATCTATTCCTGACGACGAGGAGATCGAAATCTAATAGTGAATTTCAGTGATTTCTTTTCTATGTGATCTTTTGAAAATTCTAGTTTATATGATTTTTTTTATGTTTTATAAGATAATTAAATAAAATTGAAGAAATCGGAGAAAATTAAAAAAAAAAAGTAAAGAAAATATTTTTCTTGTCAAGCAATTCTTTAAAAAAAAAAACAAAAAAAAGTCAATGATTCCTATAAGTAAACATAGTTAAAAGGAGGACCTGTAAATGTTTGGAAAGAAAGGAAAAAGACTTGAAGCATCTATGGGGAAAGTTGGCAACCTGGAGAGTTGGTTGATTTTGCGGCTAACCGCAGCTTGAAGGCCCTATGGTGAGACCACTTTAATGACATAGTTGTACAACTCAAGTTTGTCACTCTATTTGTTCCTATCTGGTTGCAAGTTTATAGCTCGAGGCACCAGTTCTGTGCATTTCCTTTTAGAACATGTCTGTTGTACCTAAAACCCCTTCAACTCAAATTCAACTCTGGCTTCATATTAATCATATAATAATTTATTACTCTCCTATTATTCATGCATCTCTTACAAATTAACAATAAAATGCTGTAAATGTAACCATCATTCCTCTAACGATTGAATCACCACAGATGACAAACCAACATATTTTCATTACCTGCCTACTGTTCTATTTCACTCCTTGAACAAATAAAATCAAATAAAATCCCCACCAATCAAGTTCGCCTTAATATTTATATAGCATAAAAGTATAACACTGCATTGGCTTATTAAATAACCAGATTGTATATATCAATTATTTTCTTATTTATTTTTACTATTACACTTTTATATAATTATATTTTTTTATTTTGGCAGCAGCTGTCTATTTACTACCCACGCAAATATCCGTAACCTTCCCTTCAATAGTGTTTTAGGGTCCAAAGTCTCAGACAACCTTCCAGTGATGACACCCAGACCACTTTAAGGGCTTCTGAAGGAGGCTTCATATGGTTGGGTGCTAGAAATGCGATTATAACTTACTCGGATGAATGTTATTTATATTATTTTATTATGTTATCTAATTTCTGTTTAATTGTATTTTCCTTTTTAATTCATTTTTTTAACTTACTTCCTCTTCTCTGCAGAATCAGCACAAACCATCATTGATAATGCCCATTCAGCAGGCTCCCTATGTTTCGGGAGAAAGTGACTTCATTTCGTCTTCTTCGGGTCCTTAGGTGCACTTGTGGAAGGTTGGCTCCTACTAGTTAGCATTTTTGGACCCTCTGCAGTTCCGCAGGATGGTCTCCGGATTTCTTTCTCCTTAATACCATATAGGGGAAAATCTTGGAAGCTCTGTCGGTGGTGATTTGTCCATTCCGACAGAGCCTCGCATATCGGAGTAAGGCTATTTACTCAAGGGAGTCACCTGGTACTCTTGAGGCTCCGTTTGTAATACAGTAACCCTGGTATCCATCCATCTTTCAGCACGGATTACACAACTCCTTGGATTAGGGGCTGGGATAAGAGGAGAGGATTTGTATAGTTGGAAGGATGTGAAACGAAGGTTGTAAGGACCAGCCCCTGGTCACCTTCTCCTCCTCTTTCGTCTGTCCCTGCATATAGCAGGTTCACAGGTAACCTCGCGAAGACCAAAGGTTGGAGTTGAGTGCTAGAGGCTATTAGAGGCGCATAATCATCCATTACTACCCCTTCCTTTGAGTGTAATTCAGGAACTTTAATTTTTTTACGTAATAGCAACAGAATTACGAGAAACTCATGCTATGATTCTTAAAAGAGTTGATTTTGAAATATATATTTGAAATATATTATAAATAGACACACTTTAAATCTATTCAACAGAGATTAACTTTAGGTTATATATATGTATATTTATACAAAATAGAAGGCTAGATGTGCATAACAACCTATTGCAAACAGGCTCGGGAGTGATACACCCGTGTATACAAGCTAGAAAGGCAGTTTATTTTGCGAGGGGTGACATATATAGACAATATCACTTGCCTCCGGAGCAGGATAAACAGAATAAGTGTTGAGAATTTTATTTTGCTCGGCTGAGTGTATATTGGGGCCCTGGTTATTGCGTTCAGAGGGGGTGCCTTTAGCTTGCATTGCCTACACCTCCCTAAATTTACTATATTATTGTCTCACGGAAAATATTCCTTTATCTTTGATTAATACATTATATATTCTTTACCTTTGAATAATAACCAGCTTTATTTTTAAAAAGGATTTCACGCTTCTCCAATTAATCCATCATAAATAAATAATCCTAAATTTTGATTCTTTTTATTTTTATTTCAACACTCATATAAGTAATTTTTCACGCGTGATACTCGTACTATATTGAAAAATAACTTTAATAGTCATTCAACAAGAAATTTCACTTTTCAGTCATTACTTATGAACTCATTACACACATAAATTTCCAAATAAGTAATTTTATTATAAAATAATGTTAAAACTGGCAGATTCCTCAATTGCTTAATAATTGTAAAAGTGTATTTTTTTAAATATCAAATTCATAGAATGCAATAACATTAATCTTTTAATGTTATGATCATGTATTTACGTCATCAGTGGTGGTTAGCTTTGAGGATAAAAACCCAAAACATCAGATTTTCCTCATTTGAGATTGCTTCTAGAATATTTTTAGGTAATCAGTATGTTGTATATAACCAAAAATAGTAATGCTTAATATGGCTTACGATAAAACAATATGAATTGAATTATCAATTTCTATCATGCTGATAAAGTGTCAGTTCGTATTCAATATCACTGATGGGTCTTAATTCAAAAAAAAAAACACTGATATTAAACTCTGTAGTTTAACATCAGAAAACAATATTTCTTTATTATTCATTCATATTACTAAACAAACAGACCAGCTAAGAGGTATATATTTAGAATTGTCAACTGAAAAGAAAAGTTGCTTATAATAGTCATTCAGAAGAACATTCAAATTACTCCCGTAATACCTGATGATTTCATAATGTTAGATTTAACATAATATTAAACTCAATATGTTGCCTATTCATCCAATAGAACAGAGGCCTCAAACACCCGACCAGCGACTTATTTTTGTTGCGGCCTTTAACAGTGAAATTTGTACTGACTAAATTCACTAAATGACCACTGATTTAGATTACATGATTCGTTAACTTTTTTTAGTTGGTAAAAAAATTCAAAATATAGGCCTACTTTTTATCATCGTTATTATACGACCCGCGGTTTACTGTGAAAGTCCTCATTCGGCCCTTGGGTTACTGTAAAAGTCTTCATTCAGCCCTTGGGTTACTGTAAAAGTCTTCATTCAGCCCTTGGGTTACTGTAAAAGTCCTCATTCGACCCTTGGGTTACTGTAAAAGTCTTCATTCAGCCCTTGGGTTACTGTAAAAGTCCTCATTCGGCCCTTGGGTTACTGTAAAAGTCTTCATTCAGCCCTTGGGTTACTGTAAAAGTCTTCATTCAGCCCTTGGGTTACTGTAAAAGTCCTCATTCGACCCTTGGGTTACTGTAAAAGTCTTCATTTGGCCCTTTGGGTTACTGTAAAAGTCCTCATTCGGCCCTTGGGTTACTGTAAAAGTCTTCATTCAGCCCTTGGGTTACTGTAAAAGTCCTCATTCAGCCCTTGGGTTACTGTAAAAGTCTTCATTCAGCCCTTGGGTTACTGTAAAAGTCTTCATTCAGCCCTTGGGTTACTGTAAAAGTCCCCATTCGACACTTGGGTTACTGTAGAGGTCCTCATTCGGCCTTTGGGTTACTGTAAAAGTCCTCATTCGGCACTTGGGTTAGAGGTCCTCATTCGGCCTTTGGGTTACTGTAAAAGCCCTCATTCAGCCCTCAGCTTTCTGTAAAAGTCCTCATTCGACACTTGGGTTACTGTAGAGGTCCTCATTCGGCCTTTGGGTTACTGTAAAAGTCCTCATTCGACACTTGGGTTACTGTAGAGGTCCTCATTCGGCCTTTGGGTTACTGTAAAAGTCCTCATTCGACACTTGGGTTACTGTAGAGGTCCTCATTCGGCCTTTGGGTTACTGTAAAAGCCCTCATTCAGCCCTCAGCTTTCTGTAAAAGTCCTCATTCGGCCATCAGAGAATTTGAGTTTGAGACCCCAGCTATAGAAGAAATGATTTTGTTCTGCTATAAAGAGTTAATTTATTTGTATAATTTATGTTACCTAAATTGTTTTATTGCTTGCAACATAACACCCATTGTTTGCTAATATTATAAACTTAGTATTTTTGATACTAATCACAAAAGCTTTTACGCATTAATTTAAAGTATAATATAACACAGAATGTTACGCTTTTTTCTGACGTCCAGTATTCACTATGATATAGTTAAGTAATATAGGTTACTTTCATACATATTTCATCAATATTGTAAGATTGTTATGATGGGAAAAATAATAAAAGCTAGACAATAAACTGGATAAAATTGGAGCTGGATGGAGATGACGTTGTTAAGCTGACAATTCAAACGCTGATCGATTTCACCTAATATAATGAGATTAGAGTCCTTCAATCGGCATTCATCCTAATTGTCTGGCCAACTCACGCTCCATTGTCAAACAATTTTCCACTGTATTTTACACCTTTCTAACAAAAAAAGTTACTCCGCTTTTATCAGACCTGTTATGCATTTTTTTTTTGTAATATTTGAATAAAGAAGTATGGCTTTATTCCAAAACTAAATAATTTTTCACAAACTTTTTTTGTGTGCACTATCCTTTGAAATCAAATTCTTAATATTGTGATAATTGAAAATTAGAGGACTGTAAGTCTGTTTTTCTATTTACTGAGTACCTATAGTTTGCTTTGAAACATATATTATATATATATATATATATATAAATATATATTTGCCATACACGCCAACTCCCACGGTCTACCTTTTCATGAGTGCTTCAGTGTGAAGATTCTGCATCAGATCCCCCTGATGACAATTCCGTGACACTTAGAGCCTCTGAGAAGGCACACACCTCGTTCCTTGGGGTACGTAGTACACCTGGACTAAACCTTAAAAGATAATTATTCAATTTTTTTTTGTGTATTTATTTCTTTTTTCTTCTTTCGTATCTTTTTTATATATTTCTCTTGTCTTTTATCCCTTACTATTAATTTGTTCTGTCTTATTTTATTTTTCTAGATTCTTATTCTTAACTAGCTTCCTATCTTTACCTTTTTAGTCTCTATAAAGTCTCTACCTTTTATTTACTGTTACAGATATATTTGTTTGTATTGTATTTATTTCCTTTTCCTTTTCTCTATTATTATTTATAATTAATGCAGTTTGTTTTTATTGCTAATGATTTTTTATTAAATTTATATATTTTTTCTATATAGAAAAATATATATATATTTTTCAATATATATTACGAAACTTTTTTTACACAAATCACTTTTTTATATGTATATATAAACTGGCATATTTATTTTATTTTTTCTAATCATCTTTTATTCCTTTATATTTACCCAACTTTTACTGCTTATCTGACTTTCTGTTGTGCCTTCTCTTAATTCTATTACCTTATGACCAGGTACGGGGGGCAACACTGGCGGTTGGCGGGTCAGTTACTTACCGTTGCGTCTAAAACGTGCTTGGTCTCCACATTCTTTTCCCCTGAAAACGGATTGCCCGAAAATTGAAGTTTGTATGTGTGTTTCTTTACTCTGTGTTGGGGTGCGCCCCAAATTAATCTTCTGGAATTTTCGAATTTCTCAAGAAGATCAACACACAGAGTAAATAAACAGTCTTACAAACTCAGCTTAAAGAAACAAGAATTAAAAACAGGCACTAGGACTCACATTCAATATTTCAACGCTTTTAACGGTTTTCCTCAGGAAAGGAATTTAAACCGTGAGAAGGTGAAAGCCAATATATATATATATATATATATCACAAACATAGTATACTGTCATCTTTTTAGAAGCACAGACCACAAATAAATCGACTCAACACAGCTAAAGTGGGTGTTCATCTGAACAGAAAGGTATCTGGCCAAGCTTGGGCCAACTTATCTTTCCTTGGTCTATTAATTTTGAATGGTAAACTTCTATTGACTAGAAACTTGTAAGGTTTGAATTCCATCTATAACTTTGGAACTACTTCTCTATAGGTCTTCATAGTTGCATTTTTAATAGCAGAAGTTTCCAACCGTTGTTAACTATTTGACTCCCTAAAAGCCATTGTATCATCTGTGGATCCTATATGGCTTATAAAATATTATAATATTACATTTGGATGTAAAATAAAACTAGTACTGAATATAAAATAATATATTTATAACATGAATCCTTTTATGTGTTTATAATTCATATTTTCATTATAATATAATATTTTATGCTTACATTACATGAAGCATACACATATTTTTCAAGTTTAAAAAAGGTTTCCTTATTAATATTATACAAATTTTATGCCTATAATTAAAATAAGATTTAAATATAACTTAGGATGGGAACGTTAGGTGCAGTGGTTGTCCCACACGAGAACACAAAACCCGAAATTGATCTTCTGTGAAACCACACGATGAATATTCTACATTGTGAGTTTAAATTTTGCCTAATTTATATGTATTTAGAGTAGAGATCTTGAAAGAGTACCTGACATTGTACAGGCTGGGGACCGACAAATTAACGTCTTTCTCCGAGGGACGACATCCTTATATTTATTGACCTCCCAATTGAATAAATTGGGGGCCAAAGAGAAGAGATACAGAGATATTGAATCGTTTTGATGATAATGATGATGGTAATGGTCTCCTCACAACGCTGTCATGTTTTTTTTGTCGTAATAATTTTGTTATTGGTAATTCAAATCATTATCGACATTAATCTATTACTTGTAAACCTTTTTTAAAGTTCTCTACAGCTATGAGGGTTCAACGTCTAAACCACAGTAAGAAATTAGAAAAAAAAACAAGATCTTTCAAATGTAACAAGTGGTCTTTATCAGAGACAAAACTGATTTCTTACTGTGGTTTAGACGTTGATTTCTTTCACGCCCTTATTGTAAAATCTTTTTATCTATGAAGTCTCAGGCAGGCCATGTTGAGTACTCCTATATAGTAAAGTAATAAATCATTAATTTAAACCAATGATTATTGATAGAGCTAAAAATATATTCAATGCTGTTTATTATAGGCTAGAATAAATTAAATTTAATTGGAGAGTCTTATAGGGTCACTAAATTGACCTTGTTTATAATTAAAATGATGCGATATATAGAAACTTGATATGTCTCATTTTAGAGATAAAATAATTTGTGGGTTTTAAAGCGAGTTAAGCACATGGTAAAGCATTAATTACTTACAGTTATTCAAAGTTGTTCGGGTCTGAAGAGGCCGGCTGATTGAATAGGGTGAATATCATAGAAATTAAGATAGAATGAGTATTTTTTTTTTTTTAGTTGTGATCTCGTGTGAACTCCTCCCCCATCTCACACCGTTCTCATCATCCCTCTTTATCTTTGGAATGCTTCCAGCCCTTCCAAAGCCCTTCCTAAACATTCGATACCCCTCGGACCAACGACCATTAAAATACTGCCAGACATAACTTACCCCCTTACCATCCCTTATCATCTCCTCCCACCCTCCTCCCTCCGTGAATTTCCTAAAAATAAATCTGGATAGTCATTCACCCCCGCACCCATCTCTTTTCTTTTTCTTTCTTTTTTTTTTTTTTTTGAAGTGACCTATTTTTTCAGAGATTAATAAAATCATAATCAAATCAAATTAAATATTTGTTACAAATTCAGCCCTTATTGACACATTGAACATGTAGTAAGTGACATTTAAAGTCATTATCTGAGAAGTAATTTCTTTTCATATATCTCCAAAACGCCATTCTGAAACCAATATTTTATCGAATTCATTATTCAAAACAAAAAATTCATTTATAAGTTGACATAATATTTTCCCTTTCATCTACACAACAAATTATAACAACGAGCTGATAACAAAGGAAAATTTTAAAATAAATTTTGAAATACTTTCTTAAAATATTTAAAATATTCATTACTCTCATAGAGAATGAAGAAAATTGTCATATTACGTCGATAATGACTAACATAGTTACCATGATATTGAGTGCAATACTCGTGCTTATATATAAATGTGTAAGTTACAATAATGATATTCAATAACGCTGTGAATTACATCATTTATCATTTGTTTCACATTAACTTCATGATAGAACTTCAAGAAATTTTTAGAAATAATTTAATTTGGAATATATGTTTATTTTCTAATGCGGTACAAACAGTATAATGTAATAGTAATAGAATATATATATACACTTTAACACATAGAAAAGAACACAGAAAGACACTACAGAACTCACTTCGATATTTCGACATCCGTCGTCATCGGGAAGAAGTGCGAAGTACTCGCGTTGAGAAGCAAACTGCTACTATATATATATATATGCTATATATATAATTTTATTATATATATATTATATATACATGTTGTATTGAAATCAATTTACTTGATTGCATGTACCTTTTTTTATGAAGTTTTTCGAATCATCTCACCAATTTTTTTTCTTCAAGGTTGAGTTTGTATATAATTTGAGGAAAGCTATTGATAAACATCACTATTTTATTAGATTTTGCACTTTTACTAAGTATAACAGCAAAATTAAATGAAACTAAATTATTAACAAATTAATAGTTATATATGTTAATAGTTTAACACATAAATAGTGATATCTAACAGTAGCTTTTTTACTTTAGTATAAGTAAAGTATAGTGATCGTGAAAAAATTCGATCTCGTGATTTTGACGGAATTACATGTTTTGAGGCCCCAAAAGTAGTTTTATGAAGTTTTTTCGATGATGTCTGTGTGTGTGTGTGTGGGTGGGTGGGTGAATGTGTTAGCATTGCTTGTTACCACGCTACGGTCCAGATTCTTTGATAGATCAAGTTGATATTTTACATAAAAATGGGCCCCATAGCGTAGAAGATCCCTATTGTTTGGGAAGAATTATGCATGACGGGAAAGTCACTTTTTTTTTGCCAAAAACCGTTTTTTAGAAAACATTTTTTTCTCACAAACTGCTAACTCTAGAGTTTTGAAATTTTGGCATTATCTTTAAGGTTACAAACGCAACAAACGAAAAATAAATTCAGAATTTTTAAACAACAGAAATTATTTTTTTTTTAAATAAAATGTAAAAATGTTGACTTAACATTCAATCTCAAAGCTTTTGAGATCCATACAAGCCATACCGTTTGGCAGATCAAAATGAAACTATGCCTAAAGATAGAAAATTATGTGTAGAATGAGTTGAACTATTTTTTTTTATAATTACATTCTTCAAAGGGGCATTACAGTACGATATCTGTTTTCAGAAAATGTTTTTTTGACGCTAAACGGCTCATTAAAAAATCAGGAAAATTTGACCAAAAATTTATAAAAAATTAGCAATTTATAAAACAAATTCATGAAATTTCAATCACGGTAGAAAGCTAAAAATCTATAAAAACTGTATGCTTATCCTGGACTAAGGAATCACCTGCTATACTTGTCGAATTTTTGATATTTTTTTACAATGTTTACATTGACTTAAAACTTTTTTGAGCAAATCCACTGAGATAAAATTGATATTTATAAAAGGAAAACTATAAATAATTTATTGTCTTATACGAGATATAAGAGGAATAAATTTTTACATGTAAAAAATCACTGCTAATAAACATTAATAAATCACTTTTGCCTTCTATGGCATGATGGATTTGTCTCATAAAATGCTGTAGTAAATCTGTACATTGAACTCTTGTGCAAAACTTAATATCAGTTATAATTACTAATTAGAGTATGTAAATCTGGCTAATTATTTTTTTTTTTTTTGTCAATATACATTCAGGGCAATCTTATAACAAAGTACAGTAAAGTATAACAAACACTTGCTCAGAAAAAATTGGTATGTATGATTTTCGATAAAGGGGAAGGAAAATGATTTTATTAATACTAAGAAACCATAAATTTCCCAGTATAATAATTCCATAAAGAACCAAAAATGTAAAACATAATTCAAAATTTAAATATTTCGTTTGAAGATTATTACATGTAATTATCGTACATCCTTAATTATAAATTATCTTAAAACTACATTTTTTCTCCTATGTTTTTCAGCGAAAATAATTGTATTTTCTTGTTATAAATTTGAATATTTGACTTAAATATTCAATGTAGAAGGAGACCAAGTAAACGATTTAAGAAATCCACTGGCTATTTGAAAAAAAGCCATGTTATCTTGTAGATTATTTCGTATCAGGGAATTTTCACTTTGGTTTTTGAAAACTGTGATTACTGCTGAGTTATACTAATGAGATTATTTGCATCAGTGGTGTGATACACAAAAATAAGCTTAATAAACCCATCCACTTTAGATGTTTACATTATGCTTAAATAAGCCATTATATATTGTATACCCAAGAAGTTTGGTATTAAGTTTAATTATATTAAAGTTGGGTGTAGGCCACTTCAGATTTTTATATATGTTTTTGAACCTTTTTTTTTTATTAATTTGTTAACATATTGCATAAATAAACAGTCTTATTATTTATATGTACATTGTTATTATTACAGCTGTATTATTATTTTTAGCATTCAGAATATAAATTTATTAAACTATTTCATTATTGTAATTCATTTCTGTGGGTAATTGTATTTTTTTTAATAGTGATTATAATAAATTAAAATGAGCTTTAGAGATAAGATTCAATGATTTTAGACACCACTATATTGGATAAAGAGATAGGACATTAAGACAGCGATGTAAAGTGCATATTCATGATTTAATCAAAGAAGAAACAAACGAAAGAAATAGTCAAATTTTTAAAACAATGAAAAGTATTTTTTTCAGTAAAATGTAAAAATCTTGTTCTATGATTACATGTGAATGCTATTGAGGAGACAAAAATCATTATGTTGTAAATTAGTTTGGTACTTTTTTTACTTAAAGCAAAATTAAGTGCAGGCTACTCCAGATTTGTTACAATGTTATAAGATTTGGTACAAATAGTTAGTGTTCTGTGTTTGTGATTCATCGTGAAACGTTTGTTGTCCTTTTGGATCGTTTTCCTGTTTACAATATATATATATATATATAAATAGAGTTCAAAATTGAAGAAGAGTAACACACAGAGTAAGGAAACACACTTACAGACTCAAATTTTCGGGTAACCCGTCTTCAGGAGAAAAAAAGAAAGGGAGGCCAAGCACGTTGTAGACGCAACGGCAAGTAACCCAACGTGCTTGGTCTCCCTTTCTCTTTTCTCCTGAAGACGGATTACCCAAAAATTTGAGTCTGTAAGTGTGTTTTCTTACTCTGTGTGTTACTCTTCTTGAATTTTGAAGTCGTGTTGTGTTGTTTGGATTGTGTGGGTTACTTGCCGTTGCGTCTACAACGTGCTTGGTCTTCCTTTTTCTTTTCTCCTGAAGACGGATTACCCGAAAATTTGAGTCTGTAAGTGTTTTTCCTTACTCTGTGTGTTACTATTTTTGAATTTTGAACTTGTGTATATATATATATATATAAAATAAATTCAAAACGAAGGAAACACGCTTGGTGGTAAGTGGTGGGGTACTGGCTGCGGTCTCCGAGTTCAGTACCGCCCTGTCTTCCTGCGGGACTCTTCGCTCTTCACACCTCCTGATGACGATGATGGTCGAAATATCAATGTGAGTTATGTCTGTGTCTTTCTTTGTGTTTCCTTCGTTTTGAATTTATTTTATTTTAAAAAAGTCCGCTGGACCGTTTCTTTTATCACCGCTCTCCCTTTCTGAGGAACTCTTCTCCTTCTGATGACGACGATCGTCGATATATAGAGGTGAGTTATTGTTGTGTCTATCTGTGTGCTACCTTCAATTTAATTTATGTTTATTTATTTATATATACCATTATATAACTAAACAACTAATACATTTCCATCTTAACACATGATTGTGGTAAATCTTATGTGATTCCTATGTGAGTCTCTCTATTGTCACACACTTATCATGGTAGTTTTTTTTTTCAATAATAAACATTTACTAGCTTTGCTGGTTATCTGAAAAAATGGGATATTTCTACATGATTAATGTGACAAGGAATAATTCATTTATTTATTACTCTAAGGGCTTTTAGCTATTCTGGCGACATCAATTTTATAGCGCAGACATAATATATTTTTCTGCTGTAATGATTAATGTTCTGAAGGTCTAAAAAAGTGTTTTTTTCCCTTTTTTGTAATGATTTTCCTGAAAAGCATGTTTATGGAATTAAAAATGTTATAAGGATTTGAAGCTAAGTGATAGGATGGGAAGAGATAGAAAGAAGATAAGGAAATCAGAAAGCTTTCACGAGTCATTTGACTTGGGGTCTTAGGAGGACGTGGAGGGATTGGGGGGACAAGACCATTTCAAACGGAGCCTCAATAGTATGCCTGACACACTGCGGCATTAGCCAGGCTAACTTGTCCCCCCCCCCGCCAACACACAAAGACCCTACTAACTCTCTCAGCCAAATTAAACTGTATAAAACAGTCGTTTCTATTTCAATGAACAAAATAAAATTACTTATTCTATTTAAATAGGAACATACACTTCATTACAACATCTAGAAATCATTGTGTCAATCATTCATTCATCATGATTATAATCATAAAAAAGTTTATATCGCTATACATATATATATATAGTCAATGTACATAAAAAAAGAGAAATTAAAAGCACACACTTGGAGTGTCCATATTTCGGATTGAACGGTCTTCAAGGGAGATTATACAGGAAAAACCAAGCACACTGGTCCACAGACTGTTGGAGACAATGTTTGTTACTCTCCAACCGCCTCTGGCCCAGTGCACTTGGTTTCCCTCTCTTATCTCTCCTGAAGACGGTTCAACCGAAAATTAGAGACTGTAAGTTTGTGTTTTTAATTTCTTTATGTTTCTTTATGTACATTGAACTATATATATTAGTGTATTTCTGCACCAAATCCTCTTTTAAGCATGTTATGTTGAAATTAATAGTAGATTCTGCATTCACGATTTTTTTTACTTGTCGCTTCTATTTTCTTCAAGATCTTTCTTGATCTTCCAAGATAACGTTTGCTAACTTGCATCCCAATAAAGATCTTGAAGAGAATAGAAGCAACAAGTAAAAAAGTCATGAAAGCAGGATGTGCTATTAATTTCAACATTTTATATATATATATATATAAATGTTCAAACCACAATAAGAAAATGGGAAAACAAGACTAAGATCTTTCAACCGTAACATGTCAAGATGTGAGATCTTTTATATATATATATATATATGTATATTTGTTGCATTCCACTGGTACACGTGAACGGACGTACCTCTTCTTCTTCCCTTCTACTCTCTTCCAGTTTCGATCCAGTAAGTTTTCTCGTTTCTTCTATGTGTTCTCTTTTTCATTTATTTATCTGTCCGGTTTGGACTGTTTAGTATTTCCATTTATATATATATATATACAATTAAAAGAAACGGTCCAGCGGACTTTTTTAAAATAAAATAAATTCAAAACGAAGGAAACACACAGAAAGACACAGACATAACTCACATCGATATTTCGACCATTGTCGTCATCAGGAGGTGTGAAGAGCGAAGAGTCCCGCAGGAAGACAGGGCGGTACTCATATATATATATATACATAAATATATATACATAAACACGTGAAATAACAATCAATGATCAAACCACAATAAGAAAATGGGGAAAAATGTTTGAAAGATCTTAGTATTTTAAGATCTTTTTTGAATGATTTTAGTCTTGTTTTCCCATTTTCTTATTGTGGTTTGATCATTGATATATATATATGTTTCGGTCCACTCCATCCTCGGAGCACATAAAACACGTTTCGGTCTTTATTTAAAACCTTTTTCATAGGCCCACAATAACAGGCCCCAAATATGAAATATATTTCTTATATTTCCTCTGTGTTTGTGGGCCTATGAAAAAGGTTTTAAATAAA
The DNA here is from genome assembly GCA_026182355.1 of Hermatobates lingyangjiaoensis. Lineage (NCBI taxonomy): Eukaryota > Metazoa > Arthropoda > Insecta > Hemiptera > Hermatobatidae > Hermatobates > Hermatobates lingyangjiaoensis. The sequence goes on along the minus strand of JAPFBL010000132.1, from coordinate 172,505 downwards.
AACGAAAATGTTGGCAATGGGAGTTTAATTTGAACCTGAAGAACTGACTGAGTCCCGATAAACTTTAGTTTTGTATATATATATATATATATATATATATATATATATATATATATATATATATATATATAATAAACATAATGACTAAACTAAGCAACTTTGATTTTTTTTAAATAAATAGAAGAGACGTAATTATTTAACATATTAACATAAAGGTTTTTTTTTTTAAAAATGTTTGATTAGTCTATTAACCTAGATTAAATAACAAGTTAAATGGACAGAAAGAATGCTGAGTGCAGGGAATTACTTTCGAGTCAGGGACTCGAAAAAGAAACAAGGCTGTGAATAGTAGCGAGCAGTGAGTCAGTCGGCTTTGTCTCTCGGCGGACAAAAGCGCTGTCCGGGAAATGACTCTTTTGCAGCCATCCATCCATCAACTTTACTCCGTCCAGCTTTGTTATTTATTTAAAAAAAAAAAAAAACAACAACAAAACTAATTCATTTCACTGAAATATTTATACCCTTTTTAGAAATTGTTAAATTTCACAGAGAATTTATTTGAATTCATTTATACATATATTTGTTCAATGTTTAATTATTTCGATAGATAATTTTAAGTGTATTTTTTATGTTTTTTTTATAATTATATAAAGATGTGAGAAAAAATTGCAATAAATCGCAGTGTCTGTTATTTTTATTTAATATGAATAGGCAGTTAAGGTTATGTTATTTTATTTTTATTTACTTTCATTATTTGAGGGTGACTATAGCACTGCGTCTTAAAAAAAAGAAACTATTGTACTTCCCTCCTTCTGTGCTAAAGTACCTCAGCAGTTAGCTTCCACGTCTCCAAGAAGCTCAGCACTCTTGCTGGTTCCAGCGGTAAAAGTGTTTCTATGGTTTCTTGAGTGTCCCGAAACACCTGCCTCTCTGCAGCAAAGTTGCCTTACAAGTTATCAACAGGTTCAACGGGGTTTCTTCCTCTTTGCAGAATCTACACAAACCATCATTGATAATGTCCATTCAGGCTCCCTATGTTTCGGGAGAAAAGGCTTTATCCTTCTTCGGGTCCTCAGGTTCCCACTAGTTAGCACTTTTGGACCCTCTGCGCTTCTGGAGGATGGTCTCCAGACTTCCTTCTCCTTACAGGGGAAAATCCCTGAAGCTCTATCGGTGGTATTTTATCCGCTCTGGCAGAGCACCGCTAACCGGAGTAAGGCTATTTACTCAAGGGAGTCGCCCGGTGCCCTTGAGGCTCCGTTCATAATACAGAAACCTCTGTATCATCCATCCTTCGGCACGGATCGCTTAACACCTTAGATTAGGTTATGTTATGTTGCAGTGTCAGTCCCACAAAGGAACACACATGGGGCAAACATTGACCCTTTATGATACGACACAATGAAGACTGATTCTACGTTGATGTAATGTAGAAATTTCTTTGGTTAATTTCATAGAATGATGCGATTTATAAAATTTTAATTTCTTTTTAACCAAATTTTTAAATTTTAGGTGTTATTTTAGAAAATTTTTATTTATTTGATATTAACCTAAGATACAATGAAAGGAAGAAATGAAACAACAGGTGTTTCTTACAGGAAAAACAATTTTAGGACATTTTCATTTATTTGATAAAAACAAAGAAACTTTGAAAGGAAGAAATGATAATGCAGGTGTATTATTCTTCGAAAAACAAGAACAAAAATTAGATTTAATTTTATTATTGTGCACTGTTCAGTCATGTATAGCTGAAGCAAGATGACGATTGTTAATGAAATTTGTGCCATGCTTATTGTTTAGAAAGGAGAAGTATGGAATTTTGATCAGGGTGTTTGTTGGAGTTTGTGAAGGGGTAGTTTGGGGGGTGTATGAAAGGCAGGATGACTGGAAACAAGGCAGGCAATGTCAAGATAATTGGATCGACTGAGGCGTGAGAAGTAGTCAAGCACCAGGGGTTCATTGTATCTTTAATAAAAGCCCTGCTTGATTTCCACCCCTCCAACACCCACATTTCACTACCCAAAAGCAACTCGAACCCGCTAATAGGGCTCAATTAGGGGTGGGTGGGTGGGTAGGTTTGAGGTTTGTGCCCAAAACTGGGGCAATCACAGTGAATGAGCGAGTGAGCCTTCAACAATCTCCTGCTTCATTGTTCTTGGAACATACTATTCTCAACAACCTGCTTCGAATCATTTCATTACGCTCAAATCAAGGTAGACAGTTCTGCCTGATAATAAACCGTGGAATAGAAAGAAACTAAAGTTTATCAGGACTCTATCAGTTCTTCAGGTTCAAATTAAACTCTCATTGCCAACGTTTCGGTTTTTATTTAAAACCTTTTTCATAGGTCTACAAAACAGAGGAAATATAAGAAATAATTCAATCATTTAAAAATCAAACATACATAAAAAGCGCAATTAAGTGACAAATAAGAAATTACAATAGAAATTTTGACAATAGGTTAATGAGAAAACTTACAGAAGTATAACATTATGAAACAGAAAAACTAAGTATTACATTAAAGATTTTTTACAAGGAAAATATAGAATGTGGATTTTAATAACTGTTTAGTTTGAATGGACACGTGACTAGGGTTTGTCAGTTTTTAGAAACCAGTTTTTTGGTGAAAATTATGAAATTCGAAAACTGGTTTCTTAGTTGAAAATATCGGTTTTTTCAATATATGAATAACGCTGAAAAAAAATTTGAAAGTGACAATTGTACCAGATTGATGAAAACACTTGCAAGCGGTTTGGTTCTTGGAATCATATAGGTCCGATTTAGTAATATGGTTATTATAAATAGTTATTGTAATATGGTTATTCTAAATATAATATGGTTAATAATATGGTTGTTATAAAAATATTAAAATATATTGTTTTTATTTATTCGAACACTTTGCTGAATAACTTGTTTCACTATTATAAAAATCTGGAGTAGCCTACACTCTACTTTACTATAAGTAACTCAATGTCAAATTTCTTGAGTATATAAAACATAACGTATCATTTAAGCATAACATAAATATCTAAATGGGATATAATTATTAGCATTGCATTCGTGAGGTAGTACAGATAGTGATTGAAGGACATATCAATTTATAAGCTTATTTTTGTACATCACAAATAATTTATTATTTGCAAATAATTTCATTAGTATAACTACAGCAGTAATAACATTTTTGAAAAACCAAAGTGAACATTTCTTGATACGAAATATTATCCTACAAGAGAACATGGCTATTGTTCAAATAGCCAGTAGATTTCTTACATCGTTTACTTGACATCCTTCTACATTGAATATTAATGTAAATTTTCAAATTTGAAACAGTAAAATACCCTTTTTTTCTCTGAAAAACTTCTTAAACAGCGAAGAAAATGTTGTTTTAAGGTGATTTGTTAATTAAAGATGTACGATAATTACAGTTATTAATCTCTAAACGAATGATTTATATTTTGAATTATCTTTTACATTTTTGGTTTTTAACAGAATTATTATCCTGGGAATTTTATGGCTTCTTAGTATTTAATAAGATCATTTTCCTTCCCCTTTGTCGAATAACATATATAGGAATTTTTTTTTAATGAGTGTTATCATTTACCTGCACAATATTATTCCTCTTACATCTCTTATAAGTCAATAATATATTTTCATTTTTCCATTAGAAACATCAATTTTATCTCAGTGGATTCGCTCAAAAAATTTCTAAGTCAATGTAAACAATGTAAAAAAATACAAAAAATTCGACAAGTATAGCAGGTGATCTCTTAGTCTAGGATAAACAAAGAGTTTTTATATCGTTATTGTTCTTTCCCGCACTTGAAACTTCATGATTTTTTTTTATGAATTGCTATTTTTTTGTTCCATTTTTGGTCAAATTTTCATTATTTTTTAACGAGCCGTTTAGCGTCAAAAAAACATTTTCTGAAAACACAAATCGTACTGTAACGCCCCTTTAGCGAATGTAATTTTAGAAAAAAATATTTCAACTCATTCTCCATATAATGTTCTATTTATAGGGATAGTTTCATTCTTGTCTGTCAGACAGTATGGCTTGTATCGCTCTCAGAAGGTTTGAGATTGAATTATAAGTCAAAATTTTTACATTTTATTGAAAAAAAAAATTTCCTGTTGATTTAAAATTCTGAATATATTTGTCGTTTGTTCCATTTGAAACCTCAAAGATAATGTCAAAATTTCAAAACTCTAGGGTTATCAATTTAGGAGAAATAAATGTTTTAAAAAAAACGGTTTTTGGCAAAAAAAGTGACTTTCCCATCATGCATAATTCTTCCCAAACAATGGGGATCTTCGTCTTTATGAGGCCCATTTTTGTGTAAAATATCATCTTGATCCATCAAAGATTCTGGACCGTAGCGTGGTAACAAGCAATGCTAACACACGCACCCACCCACCCACGCACCCACCCACCCACACACACACACAGACATCATCGTAAAAACGTCATAAAACGACTTCTGGTACCTCAAAACATGTAATTCCGTCAAAATCTCGAGATCGAATTTTTTCACGATCACTATACTTTACTTATAGTAAAGTAAAAATATTTACATCCTTATATGTGAAAATTATGCATAAACAACGAATAATTGTTTTAAAGTTATTTAATCCTGGTCAACTATTATTTCTTTGTTCTACTAAAGTACCTCAGCAGTTAGCTTCCACGTCTCCAAGAAGCTCAGCACTCTTGCTGGTTCCGGCGGTAAAAGTTTTTCTATGGTTTCTTGAGTGTCCCGAATCACCTGCCTCTCTGCAGCAAAGTTGTCTTACAAGTTATCAGCAGGTTCAACGGGGTTTCTTCCTCTTTGCAGAATCTACACAAACCATCATTGATAATGTCCATTCAGGCTCTCTATGTTTCGGGTACTTCCTTTATCCTTCTTCGGGTCCTCAGGTTCCCACTAGTTATCGCTTTTGGACCCTCTGCGCTTCCGGAGGATGGTCTCCAGACTTCCTTTTCCTTACAGGGGAAAATCCCTGAAGCTCTAACGGTGGTATTTTATCTGCTCTGGTAGAGCACCGCTAACCGGAGTAAGGCTATTTACTCAAGGGGGTCGCCCGGTGCCCTTGAGGCTCCATTCATAATACAGAAACCCCTGTATCATCCATCCTTCGGCACGGATCGCTTAACACCTTAGATTAGGTTATGTTATGTTGCAGTGTCAGTCCCACAAAGGAACACACATGGGTTTTTTTAAATAAAAAAAAAAGGGTCAACATTGACCCTTTATGATACGACACAATGAAGACTGATTCTACGTTGATGTAATGTAGAAATTTCTTTGGTTAATTTGATAGAATGATGCGATTTATAAAATTTTAATTTCTTTTTAACCAAATTTTTAAATTTTAGGTGTTATTTTAGAAAATTGTTATTTATTTGATATTAACCTAAGATACAATGAAAGGAAGAAATGAAACAACAGGTGTTTCTTACAGGAAAAACAATTTTAGGAAATTTTCATTTATTTGATAAAAACAAAGATACTTTGAAAGGAAGGAATGATAAAGCAAGTGTATTATTCTTCGAAAAACAAAAACAAAAATTAGATTTAATTTTATTATTGTGCACTGTTCAGTCATGTATAGCTGAAGCAAGATGACGATTGTTAATGAAATTTGTGCCATACTTATTGTTTAGAAAGGAGAAGTATGGAATTTTGATCAGGGTGTTTGTTGGAGTTTGTGAAGGGGTAGTTTGGGAGGGTGTATGAAAGGCAGGATGACTGGAAACAAGGCAGGCAATGTCAAGATAATTGGATCGACTGAGGCGTGAGAAGTAGTCAAGCACCAGGGGTTCATTGTATCTTTAATAAAAGCCCTGCTTGATTTCCACCCCTCCAACACCCACATTTCACTACCCAAAAGCAACTCGAACCCGCTAATAGGGCTCAATTAGGGGTGGGTGGGTGGGTGGGTTTGAGGTTTGTGCCCAAAACTGGGGCAATCACAGTGAATGAGCGAGTGAGCCTTCAACAATCTCCTGCTTCATTGTTCTTGAAACATACTATTCTCAACAACCTGCTTCGAATCATTTCATTACGCTCAAATCAAGGTAGACAGTTCTGCCTGATAATAAACCGTGGAATAGAAAGAAAACTAAAGTTTATCAGGACTCTATCAGTTCTTCAGGTTCAAATTAAACTCTCATTGCCAACGTTTCGGTTTTTATTTAAAACCTTTTTCATAGGTCTACAAAACAGAGGAAATATAAGAAATAATTCAATCATTCAAAAATCAAACATACATAAATAGCGCAATTAAGTGACAAATAAGAAATTACAATAGAAATTTTGACAATAGTTTAATGAGAAAACTTACAGAAGTATAACATTATGAAACAGAAAAACTAAGTATTACATTAAAGATTTTTTACAAGGAAAATATAGAATGTGGATTTTAATAACTGTTTAGTTTGAATGGACACGTGACTAGGGTTTGTCAGTTTTTAGAAACCAGGTTTTTGGTGAAAATTATGAAATTCGAAAACTGGTTTCTTAGTTGAAAATATCGGTTTTTTCAATATATGAATAACGCTGAAAAAAAATTTGAAAGTGACAAATGTACCTGATTGATGAAAACACTTGCAAGCGGTTTGGTTCTTGGAATCATATAGGTCCGATTTAGTAATATGGTTATTATAAATAATTATTGTAATATGGTTATTCTAAATATAATATGGTTATAAAATAATATGGTTAATAATATGGTTGTTATAAAAATATTAAAATATATTGTTTTTATTTATTCGAACTCTTTGCTGAATAACTTGTTTCACTATTATAAAAATATTTACATCCTTATATGTGAAAATTATGCATAAACAACGGATAATTGTTTCAAAGTTATTTAATCATCCTGGTCAACTATTATTTCTTTGTTCTACTAAATTGCATAAAAATCTTTTACTATCAATTAAATTGAACAGTAAATAATTTCAGTCAAAAACTGCTTTTAATTGCTCTAAATTTTCTGTTAAAATTTTTTGTTCGAATTACAGAATATTCGAGCAAAACATTTTTTTAATAAAAATTCGAAACCGGTTAAATCCGGTTTTCTGGAAAATATTACTATTCGAAAACCGGTTTTCTTAAATGTCGGTTTTTGTATAAACCCTAAAGGTGACACTGGACTGAAAAAGCTATTTGTTCTAATTTCTTATTGTTGTTTGAACATTGATTGTTATTTCACACGTCTATTGTGAAATATTGTTTTATATACATAATACATACTTAAACATAGATTTATGAAATTCCAAAGATGTTATTATTAATACAATTTGTTGTGTTCTTAAAAGTTGAAGACTCTTATCTGGCATGATACGTTATCAGGCAGGCATAGGCTTAGTTAGGGTTCTTCCCTTATCAGGCAATTCCTTTACAAATGCACCTCTCCTTATTCACTGTCATACTGATAAGATTCATTCGTGGGTCCATTTTTGCATGAGTGTTCCATTCTAGAGAGGTAATAAACTGCATCCTGGGAATTAGAATAAACGTGGTTCTCATGTTAACTACATTAACTCTTTCATTTTACCTCCTCAAGTCAAATTAAAGAACGAAACTTCACCAAAACAAAGTCTAAAATAAAAAACACTTTCGTTAATATATTCTCATTTCTAGATCTTTCATCACAGTGTATTTAAAAAATATGTAAAGAGAATAATGATAAATAGTTTAATATTATACATTTATTCTTTCAATGAATTGTAGAAACACCTGTATAAAGTAAAGGAATATAAACAACATGCGTAAGAAACAAATCCGGCTTATTAAATAAAAATTTGGTTCTTATTTTTTAAAATAGTCATTCTGAGGTAAAATGGATAAACCAACAAAAGTTTCCACACAAATGAAGTTTTATTCAACGCGTTTCGAACACTTTGTGTTCATCATCAGGAAAACACCAAGGAAGTGGTACTGACCGGTTGGTCAAGTGAAAACAACCTTCCTTCCTTCCTTGGTGTTTTCCTGATGATGAACACAAAGTGTTCGAAACGCGTTGAATAAAACTTCATTTGTGTGGAGACTTTTGTTGGTTTATCCATTTTACCTCAGAATGAGTAAATACCACACAATTACGGATTGCACAACAAATGATTTGAAATAGTCGTACATTTTATATAAATAAACGCTTAATTACAATTATTCCTTCTTTGTTTCTTTTTTTGATTTTTTTTGCTAATAATATGGCTTGTCCTCCTTCTTTAAAGTTATTAGAAGAAATTATATTAATAAATAGAATTATATCTTGACGTTCTTTTATATTTTTTTTATTGTTAGATTCTGTTTTAAGTTATTATTAAAGAATTTATTAGTATTCTTTTACTCAACATGATGTTTTATATTCGGGAATAAAAAAAAAATTAGTTTTATTAATTATCGGAAATTTTATTTATTTATTTTGCATTGGTTTCATCTTACTTTTATTTTTTTTAAAACCTGATTTTCTTACTTTATTGATTTAGTTGAAAATAGTTTAATTTAGAATTGAAATTTGTATTATTTCTTGATAATGTCAAAATAATTTCTGAAAAATTACAAAGATCTTTCTACCAAAACAAGTGGTCTTTTCTCAGAGTTGACTTGATGAAAACACTTCAACAGAGTAAAACGAAGAATATTTGTTTTGTTTGAAAGATATTAGTATTTTTTCTGATTTTTTTACGTTTGTTTAGCCTTGATTTTTATTACACATGTTTATTGTGAAATTTTTGTTTTATATACATACATAGAGGTAATAATAAATAACTAAAGAAAGGTTATAATCAAATTTGGTATAATTAGCCTATTTTAAATTACTAAAATATTCTGAGAATACTGATTTAACGGAATTATTGAAGTGATTGAATTTCTTGGAAACATTAAATGAGCTGAACTTAAGAAAAGCCAATTAGAATGATGGTAATAGGTGTTTTGCTGGTGTGACCTGGGCAGTACAGTGGAAGGACTGATAACAAGGACAATATTGGGGGTACACCTGATCCTTTCCTAAATTGAATTTCTTCAGAGCCGTAAAAAAAAACGTCAGAAAACTCATTAAGAAAACATTATTGGACTTTTTACAGCTTTTCAAACCAATCTTTTGAAATTTCAATAGAAAAAGCATGATTATATTTTGATAGAATCAAATTAGTTTACTTTTACTCTTTTTCAAAGAAACAGTCTTAAAAATGGTGTCATATTTAATTAAAAAAAGTATATATATATATATATAGTTCAATGAACATAAAGAAACATAGACATTAAAAACACCACCTACAGTCTCTAATTTTCGGTTGAACCGTAAATTAGAGACCGTAAGTGTGTGTTTTTAATTTCTCTATGTTTCATTATGTACATTGAACTGTATTTGTCCATTTCGGATCGTATTTTCATCGAAAAAGTGTATATATATATTTTAGAATTTAAAAATACATTTCTATTATGACTGGAAGTATCAATACGCAGTCAAATATATAAGAGAAATCAAATACAATCCATAAGAATTTATATAAAAATTATAAGAAACATAACACAAAGATAGACTCAAACATAACTGACTTTAATATTTAGACAACTGCCGATGTCAGGAGGTGATAAGTTCCTCTGTTTTGACTAATGACAAATCTAGTTTAACTAAGTTAATAAACTAATGATAAGAAATCAGATTCATAATGATTGAAAAATATTAATTATAATTTATTACGTTGTCCAAACTTGTTACAACATAACTTTTAAACAATAATGGAGTAAAAATAATAAATTCATTACACACTACATCAGTTCTGTCAAACTGATTCATTTACACAATAGGGTATTTTAAGTCCTCTCAAATATGCAGTCGGGTTGGCAGGAGATAACCTCGTTGTTTAAAGTTATTAATTTTTGCTGGAAGGGTAGCTAAGGCAAGAAGAAAACAGTTTCCAGCTCAGGGAAAATTAATTACAGTCGACGAACACCTCGTGCACGTTGTAACCTTACCAAAGTGGCACAGTCCAGGATTAATTGTCTAGATACTAATTCTATTAATAAGTTGATTTTCAAAATACTCACCAACATCAATTGGGTACATAAAATGAAAAAAACAGCATGAATGATTGTATATTACCTCTATAAAAACAGTAATGGGTTTTTGAAACAACTAGACACCCAGAGGTCACATAAAAAATCTCCTGCAAGGCCTTCAGACAAAGGAATGCTTCTTCTAAATCAGCGGTCGGGTAACGTTTTTGGGTTTTACCCCAAAAGAATGTATAGTAAAAATGAATTTACCCCACACTTGGAAGAATATGGTGGGTAAACCAATTTACTAATAGAATTCATAGATGATAAACAAACAAGAAATGTATATTGGAAAAATTTTTAATTGTTAATTCAATCTGTCATAGTAAACAAAATTCTGTCTTTTGTCGTGAAAATAGCAAACAAGAAAACAATCGTAGAAATCTCATTTAAAAAAAAAAAAAATTAATTTTAGCATTACATGGCACAAAAACAAAACTGTTGACCATCATCTATTTCAAACTCATACAATTAAAAAAGAAAATTTGGAATCCACTATTACGGAGAAAAAATGCTTATCCTTTCTGGCATCAGAATGACACACAAAGAAAAATAATTTTTATTTCTTTGGCAGGAAAATAATGAAAATAAAATATTTAAGACTATAATATTTTATATTAGTACTAGAGAAAAGCGTCATACCTCGTAAGATGTTCTTGGAGTCGTTGGAGCGCTTTTGGACGTTGTCTATCTTCAATCGCAACAAGTAACAATTCAGTTGTAGTAACAATATGCAGATATATAATATTTTAAAATCGGAATGAAATCATTAATATTTTCATATCATCTATCTCAGGGATTTGAAAATGACAGTATTTCATCTTGGATATATATCAGGGGTTTTTGATGTTACTGCAACTAGGATGCTGTCTTAAGAATTCGCCCGGTTTCTGTATTTTATTTTTTAACTTTGCAAAGATAGAAAAACCTGAATGAGCTGTCTCACTGAGGGTTAAAAACAGTTTCAGTATTTCTGATATTTCACTTTTTCGTAGTTTTTTAGATCGTGGGATCCTCGAAACATTCGATTCTCTAACTTTCCTTCACTTAGCATGTCCACATTAAGAGTACATTCATTACCCCCCAAAATTTCCAATTTACTCCATTTGGGGTAACTTACCCCTGTTCCCCGACTTCTGTCATAGCACATTCATTACCCCCAAAATTTCTAATTTACTCCATTTGGGGTAATTTACCCCTGTTCCCCGATCACTGTCATAGCACATTCATTATCCCCTAAAATTTCTAATTTACTCCATTTGGGGTAATTTACACCTGTTCTACGACCACTGTTCTAAAACAATCTCCAATGTGTGAAGTCGGCAATGTACACGAGATTTAATTCATGTTATTCTTATAACCTTCTACAACATTATAAATCTGTTATATCATGATGCCTGAGCTGCTATTAAAATAATTGCTTATTTCTAGTTCATATTAAGGCTATCAGTCTAAGTGTGACTTTATTTTTTACAAAGTTCTGATAATGATATTAAGTGTGGCGAATCGTTAGCCTAGGTGTTTTGTAGTTTGACTAACCCTAGATAACTCCTTCTTGTTGCTGTTATTTCCTACATTTAGTTTTGACACAAAAACTGATACACTTTACATGTATACATGCTTATAAATATGTAGGTCCAACAGTATACCAACACATATAAATAAGAGGAAATGTTGGAAACGGAGATCCATTTATTTTGTTACCTCAAATGAATTGGTTCATTATATATAAATGGGATGAGGATCAAATGGCGCACTTTAGAATAAAACTAACCATCAGAGAATAATCAACGGTCAGGCTTCTGCTTTGCAGTTAGTTTTATTGCCAGATAATCAGCAAAATCATTTGTATAATTCTGGAGTCAGTTACTGAAAACCAGTCTACAAATAAACTAAATCAAACTAACATTCGGTATATTTTCACTTGTTGGTCAATACTGCATAGTATTAAACTTCATATTGCTCTGTCAGAACCTATAAATAGATTTTGTTTTGTTTTCTAACGCCCACACTCATATGGCTTTCTCCTTTTAGTGCTGTTCTAGTGGCGGAAATTGTGGCTCATTTACTATTTGGCACCTATTTTAGTAATGAGCGAGCCACATTACCTGTTATTCTATACTGGGAGCCCTAAATTTTGCCTAACCCAAGTGTATTTAGAATAAGGATCTTTAATGAGTACCTGACGTCGTACATCCTCGGGACTGAGAATTTAACGTCTTCTCCGAGAGACGATGTGCTGGAAATTTTTTGCGTTCTCGGAAATTTTTGCTGTTAAAAATAATGGAGCAGACATTTTTTTTCTTTTTTTGTAAAAACGGTATAAGTTCTCAAAAACTTCTGAAATGTTGACAGTGGGGTACGGTGAGTCATCGCGAGCAAAACAAAACAAAATATTATTTCACAAGTAGTTATTTTTTTCAACAGCAAAAAATTACCGAACATACAAGCACGAGTCTAACCTTAATACCTCTCACATAAAATCAGCACATGATAGATAGTCAAAACAGTGAACATATTATTGTGACGAGTGTACCAACACAATATAAAAAATTTCAAATCCAAAAGTGCAAAGTGTGCGAAATTTAAAGTTTCTTTACCTTTTGATAACCCCTTATATGAGTGTATCCCGTTGGACGGAGACAGCAAGCTAACGTAATGTCGACAACTCATCGGAATCCTTTGGGGAAAGCATTTCTAAGATGACTCATAATATAGATGTGATTTTTAAAGTAAATAATCATCACTTGTATGAAGCAATGTTTGTTACCTAAATATAATGTAATTGAGTTTTATATTTTGTATAAGATACTTATAAATACTGTAGACCAAAAAAAAGTTTCATACAGTACAACTAAAGTTGCTGGACTGTTGTATGGTCAAAAACTCAATTCTGTCTTCCAACGTTTCGAAAATTTGTATTTTAATTATCAAGGCTACAAAAAAATACATAATTTATTATTAGTAACAGAAAAACATAATTAGTAAAAAAAGGAACTAAAAAAAGTATAAATTTTCGAAACAGAGTTGTGTTTTTGACCAGACAACCCTCAAAGAGTCCAGCAACATTAGTTGTGTAGTGTATTAAACTTTTGACGGGTCCATAATAGAAGGTAAGGAACAACAAGATTATGTTCTTTTATAGCTGTATTGCAAGCTAAACAATCAATTTCTATTAAATATATGAGGGATGTGTTTTATAATAATCATTATAATCCCAAATTTAAAGGCCTTTGGTAATGTGTAAATAATAAATTTAATTTCAAATTTTTGTTTGCTGAAAAACAAAGATATTTTATAATGTAATTTATGGAGCCATAGTAAACTTTTTTTGTAACTTGCTGAAATATATATATATATATTGATCTTTTTCGCTTGGCTTTAAGTGAAGATAAATCAATTAAAAGGGAATTACTGAGTAAGAGGATAAAAGCGAAATGGGTTTATCGCTAATGAGTGAAAACCTGTTTGGAGCCAGTATTAAAGGTTTGGGTTGGAAAAGCCATGATTTTCAATATAAGGAGTTTTCTCGATGAGTCTCCAACAATCCACTCCGTCAAAACTAAATTCTCTTTATCAAAACAATCTCTTTGGAACATCTGTATTAAAAACATCGATTTTTTTTTATTATTATTTATACCTGTTGTTAAATAATATATATTCAAAAAGTTAGGACTCATATAACTTCATATAAGTAGTTTATGTCTTAATGAATACGAATGTATTCATGTGTATGCCTATGTACATGCAAGCTTTCAACTGTTTCTTTAATATTTACTGGGCATTTCCTCGGAAAGGAGGAAGAACTGTTCATACGATAGTAGTTAAAACAAGTAAATAATGATATGAAAAAAAATATAAAACAGAGAAGTAAAAAACTGATAAAAATTTTGAAAAAAAATTATGAATAAAAGGTCTAAAGAATTAACAAAATGATGAAAATTATAAAAAGCTAAAAAAATAATGTTCTATTCACATCGTGATTTTAATTAAAGTTTAAAGTAAGCTGTCAGCGTATATTCGTACAGTACATACTTTACGTCTGTCCACTACTGCTTCCATTGGAAGTTTACCTGATGATGAACACCAAGTGTTTGAAACACGTAGTTTGAATAAAAACCTTTTGTGTAAAATCTTTTTTTACTATCGTTTTTTTACTTTCTACTATCGTTTTACGCCAGTATGAATAAATAATTAATTAGATGTCAAAACAGATGTCTAAAAGCGCAAACAATTAAAATATAAAATGTTACAAATGTAAATATTTAAGAGTAGAAATTATGAAAAGTTATAAGAAATATGAAATTGCGAAATAAAAAAAAAATTAAATCCCCCCCCCAGGGGCAGCTGACGTGTGCAGCTGACGGAGTGTAGCGAATCCCGGGGCCCCGAGCTCACCTACCACACGCATACACCCTCAAAAACAGTCAAACTACTTCCAGTATGGGTTCAAAATAAATAAGTTTGGAGATGACCTTTTCGTGGCATTGCTGTACAATATTAGCATTAGTATTCTACTATTAGTATATTGTAGTATTAGTACTATTCAATATTTAGCATTAGCACGAAGGCTTCACTAAATAATAATACTAATCAAAAAAACTAACCTTCATTTAACAATGCTATTTTGCACTAACAGATATAGTAATCCCTCACTTTTCGCAGATAATGGTAACCGATGACACCCGCGAAAAGCAAAAATCTGCGAATGATGGACAAGCCTTTATAAAAGCCTCTAAAGCTCAAACAACGACCTTTCCAACAGAGATAGAATCCTGACCTTACTGAATACTGTACTGTGTTGTAAATAAAATGAAAAACAAAAAGAAAAAAATAATTAATAAAAAAAATTATGTCTTTACTGACTATAAGAGAGAAAGAGAGAGAGAATTATACCCTTAATGTATTGTACAGTAAATAATAATGCAAGCAAATAATAATGCCAATCAGATCAACGGAAACATCGTTGGTTATTTTTTATTAATTTCATCTTCTATTTTTTGATATTTTTATTATTCTCTTGTTACAATTGATTATGTTTAATATTTTTCATTCATTTTTAGTCTTTATTGAATATTTTTTATAGCTTTCATTAGCCTTTAATTTGATACTGTAGAATATATTTTGACCCAGCAAGTCACTAGTTGTTTGATATCTTTCTCGATCGTACAAGAAGAATCCTGTATATTTTCTTTTCTAATATTACAACTGTACTTTTTCATTACGAGTTGTATTTTTTTTATTTTTTACTGCAATAGCAGTTGAATATTTTTTTATATTTCTTAATTTTTAATTAAACATTTCAGAACCCCATGAAACACTGAACCCGCGAACACTGAACCACGAACTAGCGAGGGATTACTGTATAAACTACTAAAACATTATTAACTTAAAACCCCTTATTAAGTCCTATTTAAATTACCAATATTACTTCTATTGTTGAAAGATAACTGATGTTTATCTAATATTTTAATTAAGTGTTTCCTCTTTATACGAAAGTCTATTCTTAGAAAATTTCAATCTTACAAAAGGTCTTACTGGAAAAAATGTCTCTGATCTTACGAAATTTGTTTCATCATACGAAAGGTCAAATTATCAAAGTGCGCATTCGTTTCCTCAGCTCTCAGACGTATTCATTCCTCTTAAATAGAGGGTTATTTTTTCTTCGCATTTTCCTAAGATTTCTAGAATTGTTGTAACAATGATAGCTTCGTTTTATCTTCTTTATGAATAACTCTCTCTAATTGTTATCGTATTGTCCAACCTCTACCCGACCAGTATGATCCGAACATTTCCTCAGATAAGGAGGAACTTATCTCAGGCGATAGCAGTTAAAACAAGTGAATAATGGTATGATAAAAAAATATAAAACAGAAAAGTAAAAAAAAAATTATGAATAAAAGGTCTAAAGAGTTAAAAAAAATGATGAAAAATATAAAAAGTTAAGAAAACTAATATTTTATACACATAATGATTTTAATTAGAGTTTAAAGTAAGTTGTCCGCGTATGTTCGTACAGTACATACGTGTCCGTTTAGCAGTAAGGAAACGTTAGGTCTCCTCCTCTGTACCCCCGCCAACATACCCTCCCTTTCACCCACCCAGTCGCTCAAAATGTAAGTATGTAAATGGCATTACATATTATTATTATTTAATGTTATAATTTATAGTGGATATTGGGGACTTGGATTATTAGACTATTTACATATAATTAGTGATTCATCTTACGAAAAACTCATCTTACGAAACCACTTTCGGTTTGAATTAATTTACTATTATATATTTTAATTAAAAAACACTATTACCTTAAAGAAATTAATAGTTTCTAGACAAATTTACGATGCCTAGGAAGTAGAATATACACGAGTCATGATATAGTAAAACGATCATGCCTATGAAGTGGGATATGTATGACTATCATATAGTCAAACGATCATGCCTATGAAGTGGGATATGTATGACTATCATATAGTCAAACGATCATGCCTATGAAGTGGGATATGTATGACTATCATATAGTCAAACGATCATGCCTATGAAGTGAGATAAACATGAATCATGATATAGTCAAACGACCACGCCTATGAAGTGAGAAAAACATGAATTATGATATAGTCAAACGACCACGCCTATGAAGTGAGAAAAACATGAATCATGATATAGTCAAACGACCATGCCTATGAAGTGAGAAAAACATGAATCATGATATAGTAAAACAATCATGCCATAAAGTTGGATATGTCTGTCTATCATATAGTAAAGAGACCATGCCTAGGAAGTGGGATATGTATGACTATCATATAGTCAAACGACCATGCCTATGAAGTGAGAAAGACATGAATCATGATATAGTAAAACAATCATGCCAAGAAGTTGGATATGTCTGTCTATCATATAGTAAAGCGACCATGCCTATGAAGTGAGATAAACATGAATCATGATATAGTCAAACGACCACGCCTATGAAGTGAGAAAAACATGAATTATGATATAGTCAAACGACCACGCCTATGAAGTGAGAAAAACATGAATCATGATATAGTCAAACGACCATGCCTATGAAGTGAGAAAAACATGAATCATGATATAGTAAAACAATCATGCCATAAAGTTGGATATGTCTGTCTATCATATAGTAAAGCGACCATGCCTAGGAAGTGGGATATGTATGACTATCATATAGTCAAACGACCATGCCTATGAAGTGAGAAAGACATGAATCATGATATAGTAAAACAATCATGCCAAGAAGTTGGATATGTCTGTCTATCATATAGTAAAGCGACCATGCCTATGAAGTGGGATATGTATGACTATCGTATAGTCAAACGACCATGCCTATGAAGTGAGAAAAACATGAATCATGATATAGTAAAACGATCATGCCATGAAGTTGGATATGTCTGATTACCATATAGTAAATCGACCATGCCTAGGAAGTGGGATATATATGACTATCATATAGTCAAACGACCATGCCTATGAAGTGAGAAAAACATGAATCATGATATAGTAAAACAATCATGCCATAAAGTTGAATATGTCTGACTATCACATAGTAAAGCGACCATGCCTATGAAGTGTGATATGTATGACTATCGTATAGTCAAACGACCATGCCTATGAAGTGAGAAAAACATGAATCATGATATAGTAAAACGATCATGCCATGAAGTTGGATATGTCTGACTACCATATAGTAAACCGACCATGCCTAGGAAGTGGGATATGTATGACTATCATATAGTCAAACGACCATGCCTATGAAGTGAGAAAGACATGAATCATGATATAGTAAAACAATCATGCCATGAAGTTGGATATGTCTGTCTATCATATAGTAAAGCGACCATGCCTATGAAGTGGGATATGTATGACTATCGTATAGTCAAACGACCATGCCTATGAAGTGAGAAAAACATGAATCATGATATAGTAAAACGATCATGCCATGAAGTTGGATATGTCTGATTACCATATAGTAAATCGACCATGCCTAGGAAGTGGGATATATATGACTATCGTATAGTCAAACGACCATGCCTATGAAGTGAGAAAAACATGAATCATGATATAGTAAAACAATCATGCCATAAAGTTGAATATGTCTGACTATCACATAGTAAAGCGACCATGCCTATGAAGTGTGATATGTATGACTATCGTATAGTCAAACGACCACGCCTATGAAGTGAGAAAAACATGAATCATGATATAGTAAAACGACCATGCCATGAAGTTGGATATGTCTGTCTATCATATAGTAAAGCGACCATGCCTATGAAGTGGGATATATATGACTATCGTATAGTCATACGACCATGCCTATGAAGTGAGAAAAACATGAATCATGATATAGTAAAACGATCATGCCATGAAGTTGGATATGTCTGTCTATCATATAGTAAAGCGACCATGCCTATGAAGTGTGAAAAACATGAATCATGATATAGTAAAACAATCATGCCATAAAGTTGAATATGTCTGACTATCACATAGTAAAGCGACCATGCCTATGAAGTGTGATATGTATGACTATCGTATAGTCAAACGACCACGCCTATTAAGTGAGAAAAACATGAATCATGATATAGTAAAACGATCATGCCATGAAGTTGAATATGTCTGACTATCACATAGTAAAGCGACCATGCCTATGAAGTGAGATAAACATGAATCATGATATAGTCAAACGACCACGCCTATGAAGTGGGATATGTATATGACTATCGTATAGTCAAACTACCATGTCTGTGAAGTGACAAAAACATGAATCATGATAAAGTAAAACGATCATGCCATGAAGTTGGATATGTCTGACTACCATATAGTAAATCGACCATGCCTAGGAAGTGGGATATGTATGACTATCATATAGTTAAACGACCATGCCTATGAAGTGAGAAAAACATGAATCATGATATAGTAAAACAATCATGCCATAAAGTTGGATATGTCTGTCTATCATATAGTAAAGCGACCATGCCTATGAAGTGGGATATATATGACTATCGTATAGTCATACGACCATGCCTATGAAGTGAGAAAAACATGAATCATGATATAGTAAAACAATCATGCCATAAAGTTGGATATGTCTGTCTATCATATAGTAAAGTGACCATGCCTATAAAGTGGGATATATATGACTATCGTATAGTCATACGACAATGCCTATGAAGTGAGAAAAACATGAATCATGATATAGTAAAACAATCATGCCATAAAGTTAGATATGTCTGTCTATCATATAGTAAAGCGACCATGCCTATGAAGTGTGATATATATGACTATCGTATAGTTATACGACTATGCCTATGAAGTGAGAAAAACATGAATCATGATATAGTAAAATGATCATGCCATGAAGTTGGATATGCCTGACTATCACATAGTAAAGTGAGCATGCCTATAAAGTGGGTAAACATAAATCATTATATAATGAACCGACCATCATATGACTGTATTTAGTATTACGAACTTTTGTTTCTTTGACAATCTGGATCTTCAACAATGACTCTTTTTTCAATCAAATTATAATGATAGTGTCCATTAATATTATGTGCTCCCATACAATACAAATTATCGCATGGAATTTTAATATTTCAGCAACCACTGAAATAAATACTACCATATTTTTATTCATAATAAACATTTTTTACCATCTTAAAACATATATAAAATGTTGTTTATCTTTTGGAATCTTCTGTTTTAGATTAGAAAAGTTTTTAATTTATTTTGTTGAAAAAGCGAGATTTATTTTCGTAATACATTTTTGAAATATTTTTTTTTAATAGCTTGCAGCAAAGTTTAAATAAATATAAATTTAAAAGAAACGTTGTATCATGTAGTGAAATACCATTATTTGTTTTATTTGATAGAAGATGTTATTTGCTAAAACATTTAAACCATTATCATTCAATTAATTTTTTTGAGTAGTTACAAGTATTTCTCTGTAGGAAACATATACTGGGGATTTTAATACTTTTATTCGTTATGTTCTGAACGCAATTGAGTTTTTAGTTCGTAATTTGATTTCTTCTCTTTAAACCTCTAATATATTGTGTTGTTTTTTTTTTATTTCATAATTTTATACTGCTGATTGTTTCATCAATAATAAGTTTGAAATAATTTAGATTAGAAATAGGATAAACCGCCTTACTTCCTATACTGCTGGAGTTTTCCAACTTGTAAATTTTCGAGAGGAACTTATCCAATAATTTGTTGTCAGTCGTTATATATATGACAAGCATATATAACCTGCTTTTCATTGCTGTCTAGATTTGAAAATTTAAGATTTCACATCTGCCTAGAAGAAAAATAAAACGACGACTTGACAATGACGAAAATAGTAAAAAAAAAAAGAAACAAACTAAATATTGTTAACTAGATGAAAAATTTTTGAAATAATTTAATGATAGTAAAATAAAATTAGAAAGTAATTAGAAGTAAGCATAAACCCATGACAACGACTTTTTGTATCAGTATTTTTTTTCAAAGATGGGCAACACTCTAAACCGGTATTAGAGCAGTATTCAAGGTAAGATGGTTTATTCTATTTCTAATATTAATTACAGATCTTGTGAGTAAACATATTTATGTTGAAACATCTATTGTAATATTAATTCATTACTTGTGCAATCTGTTATAGTGTGATATTGCTCATATCGAGGGATATCAAAAATTACGTCTCCATACGCACATGAAAAAAAAAAGTTTTAATATGAAAACTAACAACAAATTTCAACGTGTTCTTCTTCAGGTTTACTTCTAAAAACCTCAAAAAAAAATTTTATATAAAAAAATAAATCACTTTAGTGTTCTTAAAGCTCACAGATATGTATCTTTTTTTAAAATGTAAACCTCATAAAGAACACTGTGTCCGAAACGCGTTGTTAGTTTTCGTGTTTAACTTTTTTTTTGTATGGGGACGTAGTTTTTCTTACATCGCCCAATATCGTTATTATCATGAATAAAGATCTCGTAGTAATTTTATGCTCGCCTGTCAAGTTTTTCTGCCATAATTTATATATGACTGATATAAATTATTCTGAATTAACTCTGATTATTTAGAACAGTTCTTGTATTAATAGCAGCATTGTTCACATTTGTTTGGCCTCAGTAGTACTGCTAAACGTATAGACTACCAAGTAGAAACATTAAATAGGATCACGTTTTCAATGATTAGACGAAAAAACCGCGGAAGAACTTAGAGAGAATTTTGATATTACTGTAAAAGAGGTTTGCTTTTTCGATTTTTTTCTTTTTGTATCCTCTCAGAGAGTATACAGTTTAGATGTATAATAATGTATAATGGACGTCTAATTGAGGTCGCAATGGATTAACCTATCCTCATGTTATCTTGAGTTCTCATATATATATATATATACACAATTAAAAGAAACGGTCCAGCGGACTTTTTTACAATAAAATAAAAAACGAAGGAAACACACAGAAAGACACAGACATAACTCACATCGATATTTCGACAATCGTCGTCATCAGGAGGTGCGAAGAGCGAAGAGCGAAGAGTCCCGCAGGAAGACAGGGCGGTACTGAACTCGGAAACCGCAGCCAGTACCCCACCACTTACCACCAAGCGGGGGAAGGGAGGGAAGGAAATGAAGAGCCAAATTAAGACGTAAAAGGAACGAGTAAAAATTATAACTATAAAAAAGTAGATAAATCAAATTAAAATTAATAAAAATAATAAATAAAAAGTAAAATAAAAAATAATAAATAAATAAATAAAAAATAATAAATAAATAAATAAATCATAAATAAATTATCGGTTGAGGTTGAGTCCGGGGGAAGAGCGAGCATCAAGTAAGCATATGTATGCCTCCTCTGAAGCTCTTAGGGTAACTTTATTGTTGGATTCGGGGATCTGTTTCAGGATCTGAACCCTGAAACAGTCATTGAAACTGAGTCCATGCGAGTTCGCATGGATGGCTACAGGATAGTTACTGCGTTGACCGACTGAAGCCCTATGACCATTCATACGAAGGCTCAACTTATTAGAAGTTAAGCCAACGTAAAAGGAGTCACACTGAGTGCAATCCAGTCGGTAAACACAGTTGCTCGAGGTACAGGAGGAATTGACCTGAACCGGGTAGGAACTATGGTGGAGAGGGGAATCGAAGGAAGGCCTATCTCTTCCCTACCAAGTGCCCTTCCTTAAGTCACAGAATACTTCTCCAGTTTCTTATACCCAAATTCCTCTGTGTCATTCTACATCCTTCTCATCGTACCAATCATCACCTTTTGTCACTGAACTCAATCCCTTTTCTTCTTCTGTTTCTAATTTTACTTACACCAATACCCGTAATAATTATAACAATCATAATAATAATATTAATATTTTTTTTTTTTTTTTTTTTTTTTTGGGTAAGGAGGTGAAATGCATTTACGCACATAGTGCTGGACTCCCAGTATAAACCAGACTACCAACTAAAACACCCCCTTTTTCACCTAGGACCTAGCCTGGAACTGTTTACCACATTACTTCAGGCTTGGTCGAAGCTTACCTTAGGTGAGGCATACTTGCTTTATTGTCCTTCTAGCTCTTCCAAGTATCGCTTTTTCGTCGTCAATATTGTTCTGACTAGGCCATCTACCATATTCCATGCCCCAGAACTCCGGATCATTTTTTCAATGATCGTTTCTGGGGAGAATATGCCTATTCTTTGTACCAAGTCTCTCCTCTGGCTGTTCCATTTGGGACAAGAAAAAAATGTGTGGTCGACATCATCTAACGCTGGACAATACAGGCACTCGGATGTTTGGTGCTTCCCTATCTTGCACAGGTAGGCGCGGAAGTAACCATGTCCACTTAGAAATTGCGTGAGGTAATATCCCACCTCTCCATGACCTCTCTCAATCCATGATCGGACATCTCTAATTAGTTTGAAGGTCCAGCGCCCTCTAGTGTCATTCTCCCACGCCTCTTGCCATCTGTCGAAGGTACGTCTCCTCTCTTCTGAGCGAGCATTTTCTCTACCAACTTCTTCCTTTCTTCTGTAAATGGCCTCCCTTTCTCTCGCCAGTAGGTCGACTGGAATGATGCCAGCTATCACCAGTACTGCTGATTCTGAGATCGTACGATAAGCAGAGCACACCCTTAACGCTGCTCTCCTTTGTACTACAAGCAATCTTTTTCTGTGACCTTTCTTATTTACAGCCTTCCCCCAGATCTCTGCTCCGTATAACAGCACTGACTGCACTGCTGACATTAAGAGACGTCTCTTAGTTGCCTTGGGACCTCCGACGTTTGCCATTACTCTGCTTAAAGCTCGCACGCTTTCTGAGGCCTTGTGTGTTGCAATCTTTATCTGTGGCAGAAATCCCATTTTTGTGTCTAAAGTTACTCCTAGATATTTGCCAGCTGGCTTAGTCATTACTTCTGTTCCTCCGACTATCACTGGGAATATTACAGGCCCTCTCTTTTTGGTTAAAAGAACAACCTCCGTCTTGTTTAGAGCCAGTGATAGCCCGTGATTTTCCATCCAGTGGCTGACAGTCCTCATGGTCTGATTGAGCTTGAGCTGTGCTAGCTCAATGTCTCGCGCAGCTATAATTGCTGCCACATCGTCGGCGTATGCTATGAGCTGAGTCTCTTCTGGTAACTTGAGTCTCAGCAGCTCGTCATAAGTGACGTTCCATAGGTCAGGGCCTAGAATTGAACCTTGTACGGCCCCCCCGTAATCTTCATTCTCCTAGGTCCATCATCTGTCTGATAAATGATTGAGCGATCATTTAGGTAGTCATCTATAATGCGTAGGAGATAGTTAGGCAGCCTAAAGATCCTTCCTAGCGCATTCATCATATCACACCACCTGACAGAGTTAAACGCGTTTCTTACATCGAGGGTAACCAGAAGTACGACCCTGCGTGAGTGGTGATTGAAGTCTTC
This sequence comes from Hermatobates lingyangjiaoensis, assembly GCA_026182355.1. NCBI lineage: Eukaryota > Metazoa > Arthropoda > Insecta > Hemiptera > Hermatobatidae > Hermatobates > Hermatobates lingyangjiaoensis. Next base: position 148,529 of record JAPFBL010000132.1, on the reverse strand, counting down.
CGCATGGTGAACAGCTTCTTTAACTTTGCTGATCGCATCGATTGTGGATCTTCCTGAACGAAATCCATACTGCATAGGAGACAGATCTCCAGCAGCTCTGATTGCCGCCAGCATTCTACCCCTGAGAAGCTTTTCAAGCAACTTTCCTGCTGTGTCCAGCATACAAATTGGTCGATAGGATGATGGATCCTCTGGGTTGCCTTTCCCTTTGCTGATTAAAACTAGTCGTCCAGTCTTCCAGTTGCTGTAGAATACTCCCTCTCGCAGAAACGCATTATACATGTTTAGTAGCATTTCCGGAGAATGCTTTGCTACGATCTTTAAAACTTCGCTGGGTATACCGTCAGGGCCTGGTGCTTTTTTATCCTTCATAGATTGAACGGCTTCTTCTAATTCCTTATTTGAGAAGGCCTGAAAGTTATCTTCTATTTCCCAGTCATTCATTTCCCTTGGTGGATGATTAGGGAAGAGGGCCGATACTATTTTCTCCATTTCTTTGGCGGGCATAACAACACTTGTTTTCCCATATCCCAACTTTTTAGTAACAATTTTGTAGCCTCTACCCCAGGGGTCGGAATCAATGTCTTCTGTCAGCTTCTTCCAACAGAGGGCCTTGCTTTTGTTAATTGCTCTTCTCAGTTCTCTTCTGGCCTCTTTATATTCTATCATTCTCAAGACTACTGTACTGTCTTTTGATCGTTGGGCCTTGCGGCGAAGGTTATGGCAATGCCGTCGGAGTTCTGCAATTTCTGGCGTCCACCAATAGTTAGGTGGTTTTCCAGAATGTTGTTTCCTTCGAGACATTGATGCGTTACATGCTTTTGTTATCACTGCTATAGTCCTCCTCGCTAGGTCTTCAGCTGCTTCTTCTCTCTCTCCCTCCAGAACTCCCATCTTTTTTGCTTCCCAGTCAAGAATAAGGCTAAAGCAGTTCAAATCTAGCTTCTCCACACACCATCTAGGGAATATTGAAGGAGTTAAAATTTCTCTGACCCCTCGTCGATCATGGAGTTCGAATGAGATATATTGATGGTCGCTTGCTGTATAGTCCTCTAGCACTCTCCAGTCTTTTATAAATGCCATTAATTCTTCAGATGCAAAGGTTACATCTGGTATCGTTTCCGTATATCCTGGTCGCCGAAATGTTGTCACATTTCCTATATTTAATACTGATAGACCTGTGCGACTGGCCATCTCTAAAATAGAGTTTCCTCGGAAGTCGGTATACGGCATTCCCCATTCTACAGCCTTTGCATTAAAGTCCCCTGCTAAAACTAGGAACTCTGCTCTAGTTCGGATTTCATCTTCCATAGCTTGAATTTTTGACTGGAAATCTTGCCTAGGCTCGTTTGGTGTGAAGTAAGAGGAGATAAAGATTCTTGTGTTACCCTCAATCCAGACGAAGCCATTACCACTGCGATGTTGTCTGACATGGACCTTTCTCCAATTTACTACCCAGATAGCTGCTGTTTTTGTTAGATCCCAGTACCAGTTAAAAGGATAATCATTGCTGTAGGGTTCACTGATAAGGACAACATCTATATCTTTTTCCACTACAAGCTGTCTGAGGAGTGCATTTGCAACACTACTTCTGTGCATATTAGCTTGTAGAAAACGAATCATATCTGGAGTTGTTTATAGGCATTCTTAAGGGCCTCTCTGAAAACCCTGCACTTTCCAGAGCCCGGAATATGGGCCACGTTTTCATTTTCTCTGTTTATTTCCCCACATAGTACACAGTGCTCAGGAGAAGAGCACTCTTTAGCTTTGTGACCTTCTTTGCCACATCTAAAGTAGATGCCAGTTCTATTTGGTCCCTTACAGGACGATGACCTGTGGCCGTATCCTAGACATCTGAAGCACCTAATTACTTCAGCTCTTCTGCGGACTCGACAGTTGACAAACCCAATTCTGACTTTCCCGAACTCAATCAATTTTTCTCCATCCTTTTCACTAAGTTCAACAATAGCTGCTCTTTGTCCTCTTGTGTTTTCCTGGGTGACGTGTACTTTGCCGTCCGCCATATCAGGAGCCACTTTTCTTAGGGCTTCCATGACATCCGTGCAATCAGTAACACAATCCAAGTCTCTTATTTCTAGCGTGCATTTCGGCTCCAGGCATGAAACCTCTGCGCTAGTTCCTAAAACTGCTCTTACGCTATCAGAGAATGTCTGCTTACCTTTTGAAGCACTGCCGAATTCCACTAGAAGACCACCAGCTTGTGTCTTACGAATTTTACGAATATCAGCCTCTGTGCTTTCCGGTTTTATACTACTCCGCATGTCTTTTAGGATATCTGCAAACGTTTTTCCTTCCTTTGGCTTGATCAGAAGTGCATCACGCTTCTTCCACAATTTCTTGGGCCTTGATTTACCTTCATCTCTTTCATTTATTCCTCCAGCCGGTCGTTCTTGCCCTGTTGAGTCAAGTATCGTAAGCTGGCGGAGCCTCACCTTTTCTTTTTTGGAAACTACCGTGGTCCATTTTGGTACCAGAGTTTGTGGTTCCAGATGAGAGGTCTGCAAATTTATTCTCCTTCTACTCATTTGTTTCTCTTCGGCAGACGGCAGTTTTTTGGCATCCAGATCTGTTGGACTCTCCTTATAGCTTTGACCTTGTTCTGATGTCTGGGTCTCCTGATTCTTGTATTTTTGTTCTGCCGTCTTCCTGTCTCTTCGAATGTTGGTTATAACGTCGATAGATTCTTCTAGCAAGGCAATTCCTCTTTTGACATCTTGACTGATGTTTTTCTGCCTACTTGTTGCCTTTTTCATAGTTTCAATAATGTCAAGGCATTTCTTTAACTCTTCTTCTTCCCTTCGGCTAGTCTCATGTATATACTCGATGCCATCGCCCTTCTCCAACAGCACTGAAGTATTGAGTTGGGTCTCTGGCGTCGTTGCTACCGTCCTATGTGAGGCAGCTCTCTTGCTAAGCGTCTCTTCATCCAATGAAGAGTTTATCATCCTTTTCTTCTTCTTGGGCTCTTTTTGATTATCTGTTTCTATAATGGTTAAGGTTTCTACGATTTCACCGCCAATCGTTTCACCTTCACTATTCATGGCACGCTTGAGACAAGCTTAGGAGTTGACTAATATCAGTGAGTTTATTTATTTTCCTTGTGTTATGAAATCTACTTGTTTCCTTATCAATTCACTTGTTCGAATTATTCAGATAGAAATGAAAACAATTATACCATGAAACAAAGTAATAAAAACAAGACAGATTATGGTTAAGCATAAAATCAATTCACCAAGACATGAAAAACTTACGTGCCAAATCTTCTCGACTTTCGTTAACATAAACTATTTAACTAAATAATAATAATAATAATAGTTATCAACACAATTAATCAATGAAAAAAAAAAAAAAAAAAAAAATTGAAAGGAAGCAAGAAGAATTGCAGTAAGGATCAAAATAATCCCCAAGAAACAAATCCTGCAGGTATAAGGGTGCTGATTCCGGGTGTAGAGTGTCAGGCGGCAATATGCCACCCCAATAAACCAGTCAGCTAACACCCAATGCCGACAAACGTTTTAATCTTCAGAAAATTCCGACTCGAGGAATACAGGGTATCACCCAGGCCACCCTCCTTCACCGAAGAACCAGGGTACACCGATAGCAGCACAAAGGAAACACAGATCCGACACCAAGCAAAGCCCGAACAAGACTCCTTCAATAATATTAATAATAACATTAATAATAATAATAATAATAATAATAATCATCATCATCATCATCATCATCATCATCATTACGGTACTAGTAATAATAATTTTAACATTACAAATAACAATAATATACACAACTGCAACAACTTAATCCCTAAAAACAATAAGAATATTATAAACCTTTCTTCCCGCAATTTGAGTACTGCTGAAGCCAGTATTCTTTCTAAGGGTCTTTCAGTCCAGTCCCTAAAATTAATCACATCAGCATCTTGGAGGATCTCCAGATGTTTTTTCGATCTCTTCGCTGGCAGTATTTTTGGAGTTCCAATGACAAAAGCTCCGGTGATACAACTTCTAAAGTTCACACTTCCCTCAAGCGCTTTAAACCTCTATCTTCCCACGAACCACCTCCACTTTCTGCATCACATCCTCTCGAACTCTTCATCTCCTCTATTGTCCGCAGATGTTCTAATCCTGCCTTCCTCAGAAGCCTATCTCCCCCGGATAACCTCACCATTCCCGAGAGAAAAGCGATTAGCAGTTTGAAAAGAGACAGCTCCCTCCTTATCATGCCAGCTGATAAAGGTTCCTCTGTAGTCCTCATGGACCGTTCTGTCTACCACCGTGAGGCAATGAAACAACTCTCTAACTCATCCTTTTATCAACAGCTTTCTTCCAACCCTATTCCTCTTTTCCTCAAGAACTTAGTTTCGCTTCTTAATAACAGTGCTGTGTGTGAGGGCCTTTCTCCCCAGGATATTGACACCCTCATTCCCTCAAATCCCCGATGTCCTGTTTTCTACCTGCTCCCTAAAGTCCACAAGCCCTTCAACATGCCTGACTCCCCTCCCGCCGGTAGACCTATCGTTTCCAGTTATGGCTGCCTTACAGAAAGACTTTCCGCCTTCATTGATCACTTCCTACAGCCTCTAGTTCGGAACCAACCTTCTTTCTGCAAAGACACTTTCCATTTTCTCCAAATTCTTAAAAATCTTTCTCTTCCCTCTACCCTTGATCATCCTCTTCTCATGGTTGCCATGGACGTCACTTCTCTCTATACTTCAATCATTCATTCTGAAGGTCTGGACGCTCTGCGATACTTTCTTGATGGCAGAACAGCACCCCTTAATCCTTCCACATCCTTTCTAGTCTCTTTGGCTGATTTCGTGCTACAGCATAATGTCTTTCAGTTTGAGGGTCGTTATTACCTTCAAACCAGAGGCACAGCTATGGGTACGATTATGGCCCCTTCTTACGCTAATCTTTTCATGGCCAAATTAGAGCAGGATTTCCTGGCCACCTGTCAACTTCTTCCACTCCTTTATCTCCGTTTTATTGATGATATTTTCTTCATTTGGCCCCATGGCAAACATAACTTAGAACTTTTCCTACACTCCTTTCAAAATTTCTGCCCCTCCATCACTTTCACTTACGACATCTCCGACAGACTTATCACCTTTCTTGACGTTGACGTTACTTTAGACAATGGACACTTCTTGACTTCCGTACATATAAAACCCACCAACTCCCAACAGTACCTCCATTACAATAGTTGCCATCCATCCCATGTTAAAAAGTCTATACCTCGATCCTTGTCCCTCCGTATTCACAATATCTGCAATAATCTCCAAGACCGCAGACATCACCTTAACCTCTTAAAGGACAAATTTTCTGAACGAGGCTATCCTCGCTCCTTCATTGATAGTCGTGTTTTACCGGCTGACATCTCCCACCAACCCAGACCCAAGAGGGATAGAAGTAACACTTCCTTCTTCCTGACAACCTACTTCCCTGGCGCTTATAAGCTTCCTGCTGTTATTAAGGAGTCTTTTCCGATTCTGTCTACTTCTACTTCTACTTCTTCCATCTTTAATCACCCCCCTTCTATTTCCTACCGTAAACCTGCCAATCTAAAAAGCATTTTCTCTCATATTTCCCCTCAGCCTTCCAATCCTGTTCCTGGAATGAAACAATGTGGACGCCGTGGCTGTCAAACTTGCCTGATTGTAAATCCTAATCCTTCCTTTGATTCCCCTCTCCACCATAGTTCCTACCCGGTTCAGGTCAATTCCTCCTGTACCTCGAGCAACTGTGTTTACCGACTGGATTGCACTCAGTGTGACTCCTTTTACGTTGGCTTAACTTCTAATAAGTTGAGCCTTCGTATGAATGGTCATAGGGTTTCAGTCGGTCAACGCAGTAACTATCCTGTAGCCATCCATGCGAACTCGCATGGACTCAGTTTCAATGACTGTTTCAGGGTTCAGATCCTGAAACAGATCCCCGAATCCAACAATAAAGTTACCCTAAGAGCTTCAGAGGAGGCATACATATGCTTACTTGATGCTCGCTCTTCCCCCGGACTCAACCTCAACCGATAATTTATTTATGATTTATTTATTTATTTATTATTTTTTATTTATTTATTTATTATTTTTTATTTTACTTTTTATTTATTATTTTTATTAATTTTAATTTGATTTATCTACTTTTTTATAGTTATAATTTTTACTCGTTCCTTTTACGTCTTAATTTGGCTCTTCATTTCCTTCCCTCCCTTCCCCCGCTTGGTGGTAAGTGGTGGGGTACTGGCTGCGGTTTCCGAGTTCAGTACCGCCCTGTCTTCCTGCGGGACTCTTCGCTCTTCGCTCTTCGCACCTCCTGATGACGACGATTGTCGAAATATCGATGTGAGTTATGTCTGTGTCTTTCTGTGTGTTTCCTTCGTTTTTTATTTTATTATATATATATATATATATATACTTTTTCGTTGGAAATACGATCCAAAACGGACAAATATAGTTCAATATACACAAGGAAACATAGGGAAATCAAAAGAACACACTTACAGTCTCTAATTTTCGGTTTGAACCGTCTTCAGGAGAGACGGTTCATCTCTCCTGAAAACTGTTCAAACCGTTCTTTTGATTTCTCTATGTTTCTTTGTCTATATTGAACTATATATATATATATACTTAAAATAAACAGTGACACATAGACTGAAACATAACAAAAGACTCACTTTTCAATATTTTGACCGCCATTACGGTTGAAATATTGAAAAGTGAGTCTTTTGTTCTCTTTCAGTCTATGTGTCACTGTTTATTTTAAGTGTTATCTGTCCTGCCGGACTGTTTTTCGTTTATCATGGTATATACATATATATATATTTGTATTTATAATGCACATAAGTACTACATGCTTTACATGTCATATACACATTTTCAATGTTTGTGATAAGAACAATTTTATGTCTATAATGTTTTACATTCGTTTCTATAAGTAACTGTAAACTATTTGCTATTAATGTAACATAGATTATGTATATATAAGTTTATATATATAAGGATAATGAAGTTTATCAGGGCTTGGTCAGTTTTTCAGTTCATTAAAATGAACTCTCAATGCCAACATGTCAGTTTTTATTTAAAACCCTTTTCATAGACCTCTAAAACAGAGGAAATATAAGAAATAATATAATCATTCAAAAATTAAACATACATAAGAAACGTGGTAAATTAAAATTAAGAAAATACAATAGGAATTCAGACAATAAGTAAGTGAAAGAGCCTGCAAAAGTATAAATTATTGAAACAAAAAAACTTAAATATTACAGTAGAGATTTTATTTTATTTTCAAATAAATTTTTTTTTTAAAAAATTCAACAACTGTTTTGTTTAAATAAATACTTTAGTTTTATAATAGAAATAGGTGAAATCGTTTGTCATACCTCGTAAGGTGATCCTGGAGTTGGAGCGCTTTCGGACGTTGTCCATCTTCGATAGCAACAAACCTCTAACGTGATAAATTATACTAACCTCAGTGGTATTAATAATATGCATGTATTAAACACTTTAGACTGAACTGCAACCAAGCAAGATACCAGATTTGTCCAGACTAAACAAAACAATTTACTAAAACATATTGCAACGATCAATAATATTTAACTTAGCATGCTCGATAAATATTATAGATAGATATGGATAACTTTGTTAATATTTTTTAATACAGTTAACCTGTTAATAGCTATTAGTTTATTTATACATATAGTTTTCAATTCAAATCACAGATTACTCATGTTCTGAATACCATTGCTGAATCATGCCAATATTAGCTATAAATTGTATTTTTCTTATAACGATAATGTCATATCAATAGATTTAACAGCTAATTAAGAAGTAACTAATTGGCTTTACGTTTATTTCTTCAATAATGAGTGTGTTCATTATTACATTGCAGAAATCCCTCGCTTGTTCACGGTTCAGTTTTCGCGGGGTCCTGAAATGTTCAATTAAAAATTAAAAAAATATAAAAAAAAATTCAACTGTAAGTGAAGTAAAAAATATACAAAAAATACAACTCGTAATGAAAGAGTACAGTAGTTAGTATTAGAGAAGAAATGTTTCCTTTGATCTGATTCTGAGAATCAAATGTTTCCTTTGATCTGATTCTCTAATTCATATCGCCCAACTTTCTGTTGATCACGCCACCCATGCCCTTTTGAACTACACACTACACATTAGTCTTTGTTCAGATCGCGGTAAGAGCAGTTATTGCCTTGCGGTATAATCTCGTGGCGTGTTCATAAGCGTTAACAATTTTTTTTACCCTTCATAATGCCTTCAAAACGTGCTTCATGGTTTTCTGAATCAAGTGAACCCAAGGAAAAGAAGAAAATGCTCATAGTTAATGAAAAAGTGACTCTCTTGGATATGTTGAAAGAGGGTAATACCTATGCTTTCGTAGCAAGAAAATATGGGCTGAACGAATCCACTGTTCACTATATCAAAAAAGAAGAGGCCAAAATCCGTGAAACTGCGTCTATATCCTTCTTTAAAGATAGCAAAAGGATCATGAATACGCAGAATAAGATGATAGTCAGAATGAAGAGCGCACTTTCGGTGTAGATCCAAGATTGTGGAGAAAAGAATATCAGCTTGGATGGCAATATGATCCGTAGTAAGGCTAAAGCCTTATATGATCTTATAAAAGGCTATAGTGACGAAGAAGACGATAATGAAAACGATCTTCTAGTACGTAATTTTTTTTATTAATAATTTCTTTTTGTTTTTCAATTTTGTTTACAACACAGTACAGTATTCAGTAAGGTCAGGATTCTCTCTCTGCTGGAAAGGTCGTTATTTGAGCTTTAAAGGCTTTTATAAAGGTGCGTCCATTATTAAGCGGATTTTCACTTTTCGCGGGTGTCTTCGTTCCCCGTTATCCGCAAAAAGTGAGGGTTTACTGTACTTATAAAGCTGTAAATAATCATATGATAAATTTGTGAGGTTCATTTAATTTGCCTTTTGTTAATATCACCGTAATTATTTTCTAAGAAGTTTAAAACTTTTGATATGTCCGGTAAAATTACATATTTTATCCTTGAACACAATTTTACCAATTGTAAATGAGCTATAAAAACGTCCAGCTGTTGGTCTTTCCGCTTTACTTAGTAGTTATTGTGATCTATCTTAATTGTTTCGGCAATTGAAGAAAAATACAAAAATTTTGCATAGTAATATTAACCTTTGCGTAACTTAAAATTAATATTTCTCTACTAACTGCAATATATTAAGAAAGATACAATCCAGAATTACAGGTAAATAAATTGAAAATAATAGTTTCTGTTCTTACGCGTACTTATTTTTGCTGAAACATATGTCACAATGTTCCGGGTTTACTAAAGTTATAAATAAGCATATCCATGTTATATGCAGTTCTATAATTTATAACTAATGTATGTTTATATCCATTTAAATTCGAATAAATTCAAAATTGAAGAGAGTAACACACAGAGTAAAGAAACCCACTTACTGACTCAAGTTTTCGGTAAATCCGTCTACAGGAGAAAACAAAGAGGGAGACCAACAGCGTTAGAAACGCAACGGCAGGTATCCCACCATACCTACTGGGTTGGTTTCTTAGTCTTCCTCTCTCTTTCTCCTGAAGAAAAATTTCCTGAAAACTTATGTTAGTAAGTGTATTTATTTAAACTTTGAACTAACTTTCCTATTTTAAGGTAAATTTATATTCGAATGTCATTATTATGTCATAATAATGTGGTATTAATAATTCATCTCATTATTATTTCATTATTAGTGAAGAGATTTATTTGTATAACAAAAAAAAGTTTTCATTTAAACCCATCTAATATCTAAACGCATAGATACATACACTAACATATATGCACATATCCAAATACACATACACACAGCTCACCGGCACGCACGTACACACACACATACACAGTTCTTCAACATGATGAGTTTTTGGTGTTTTCCAGAATAGAAGTCTGAGTTTTATTTCTGTCATTAAATTATCATAACAATGGCATATATTAACGCTTATAATACTCAAAATATAAACAGAAATAAATATAAATTTTTGGCGACTTAAAAATAATGCAGTTCTTTAAAAAAAAGAAATGTTGTTTTTTTGTAGTTATACACTGATAACAGATCATAAAAAAACAGTTTTAATCATTGAGCAAACAGTAATGCTGCATAATCGTAATTTAAATTCATCTATGTAATAATTTAGCTCGCTATCTAGAAGAGAGCCAGAGGTGCTTTTCATATTCAGCATAATTCATGAGAGACTGTAATATGTGACCACAATTGTGAATAATTTATGTTCTAATGAATGTTTATAACAAAATCTATGCTTTCATTTGGTTATTTTTGAAATTATAATTTATGGATACGATAATATATATTGAAGAATTGATTTTATATCCATATAAGGTACGATATATTTTGTTTGGTGAAGTGATTTTATTAGACAGATAATTATTACTGCAACAATATTTACTTCTTTTACTTTTTTCCCTTACAAACGCACCTACCCTATCACTCACAAGACCTCTAGTACTTCTGGTAAATGCGTTTACCGTTTGGATTGCACCCAGTGTGATGCTTTTTACTTGGGTATGGCTATGATGAAGTCTGCGTATGAATAATCAGAGGTCATCCGTTGGCAAACGTAGTGACCTTCCCGTTGCTACTCATGCCGGTTCTCACGGACTCAGTTTCAATTACTGTTTCCGTGTACAGGTCCTGAGGCAGATAGATGAGACTAATTCGAAAGTCATTCTGATAGCTTCAGAAGAAGCACTTATTAGTCTTTTGAGAGGTAGATCTACTCCCAGTAGTTCATTTTCATATTGTTTATGTGTTGGATATTGATACGTGATTTCTTATTATCCGTTGTTTGTAGGCCTATGAAAAAGGTTTTAAAATATAACCGAAACGTCGGCAATGAGAGTTTGATTTTTGAACCTAGAAAATTTGACCGAATACCTATTAGATAACACACCTATTCTATCAAACGGTCGATATATTATTGAATCTGTTATATATATATTATATTGTATGTTTTGTTATTGAGGGCTAGGTCAAAGCCCTCACTAGGTCAAATTTGACCTAGCCCTCAATAACAAAACATACGATAGAATAGAAGAGGTCAAGACCAATTTTTGGAGATCATAATATATATATGGCTAGGTCAAATAAAAGAAAATAAATTCCTTTCTAGGCCGACGTTTCGATGTATTTGTACATCATCTTCAGGGCTAAAATTAGAGTAAGACTATAATACATTTATCAAAACAATCTACAACTCACACAGAGAAATAACACACATTTTTGTTAAGTAATGTGTGTTATTATTAATGTGTGTTTTTATTAATTATTATATTATTAATTATTAATGTGTGTTAAGTAACACACTTAATAAAAATGTGTGTTATTTCTCTGTGTGAGTTGTAGATTGTTTTGATAAATGTATTATAGTCTTACTCTAATTTTAGCCCTGAAGATGATGTACAAATACATCGAAACGTCGGCCTAGAAAGGAGTTTATTTTCTTTTATTTGACCTAGCCCTCAATAACAAAACAGTGAATAGAATAGAAGAGGTCAATAACAATTTTTGAGTTTATATATATATATAAGTTACATATATATATATGTATATGTATATAAGTATATAACAGCAATTCTGGAAAAGAGACACTACATCATTTAGATATATATCATCGGCAATAACTGATTGTCAAACCTGCCAGATTTGATAGAGATATATGTTTATTAAATATATTTTCTTTATAATTTATTTAAATATTAATGTTATGTAATTTAATGAATCCCTTTTTGTTAAAAACACATAAATTTACATAAACTAATATTATTGACTAACATTATTATGTACGTTAATTACTAATAACGTTTATAAAAATTACTAATTTCCAATTAACTAATAAATAAGTTAATTTGAAATAAATGAAACAAACATGTAAATTACATGCTGTTGATTAACAATAAACACGTTAGAAATTTTAGGAAAAATATTTTTGCATTTGAAAAAGTAAAATATTTTTGGAACATTAGAGTTCTAGTTTGAATGATTAATGAGAGTTTGCTGAAATTTGGCATTGAGTGGAAGGCAAGTATTTCGTACAGATAAATATCAGGTGGAAAGTTTTGGTGGCCCAATTGTGATAATTGCACTTTAATTACTCTAAAACTTAGATGACTTTCAAAAATAATCAACTTGGTTTAATAAAGAATCAATTAAAACGGTAAAATAAAGTTATTAATGAATAATTGCCGTTGTAATGACTTGCAACATAAATATTTGTTTTTGCCTATAATTGATTGTCCTTTTGTTTACACAATTGATATTGAGAAATGAACGATTAAACTTCCTTTATCAATCCATTATTAAGAAAAATGTTTGCATCTCTTACTGATAACTGTTTTAATCAATTCATCCAAACAACTCTTGTACTAAGTCCATCAGGATAACATTTGTGTTGAAAACATGCTGTACTCAGTTGAATTGGACAAATCTTAGGTTAAATTCATATATATATATTTATATATATATATATATATATATATATATATACACTTTAACACATAGAAAAGAACACAGAAAGACACTACAGAACTCTCTTCGATATTTCGACATCCGTCATCATCGGGAAGAAGTGCGAAGTACTCGCGTTGAGAAGCAAACTACTACTCGTACTACTACAGTAGTAGTTTGCTTCTCAACGCGAGTACTTCGCACTTCTTCCCGATGACGACGGATGTCGAAATATCGAAGTGAGTTCTGCAGTGTCTTTCTGTGTTCTTTTCTATGTGTTAAAGTGTTTATTGTCCACACGGACCTTTCATTTTATTCGAAGTAATATATATATATATATATATATATTGTTGTGTTTCCGGCGTGCTTGGTCGCCCATTCTCTCTTTTCTCCTGAAGACGGATCATCCGAAAATTTGAGTTTGTAAGTGTGTCTCTTTCTCTGTGTGTTGCTTTTCTTCGTTTGTGAACTGATTTGCGTCCAGTTTGGATCGTTTTTTCGAATTTTGAGTAGATATATATATATATATATATATATATATATATACACAATTAAAAGAAACGGTCCAGCGGACTTTTTTACAATAAAATAAAAAACGAAGGAATCACACAGAAAGACACAGACATAACTCACATCGATATTTCGACAATCGTCGTCATCAGGAGGTGCGAAGAGCGAAGAGTCCCGCAGGAAGACAGGGCGGTACTGAGCTCGGAATCCGCAGCCAGTACCCCACCACTTACCACCAAGCGGGGGAAGGGAGGGAAGGAAATGAAGAGCCAAATTAAGACGTAAAAGGAACGAGTAAAAATTATAACTATAAAAAATTATAAAAAAGTAGATAAATCAAATTAAAATTAATAAAAATAATAAATAAAAAGTAAAATAAAAAATAATAAATAATTAAATAAAAAATAATAAATAAATAAATAAAAAATAATAAATAAATAAATCATAAATAAATTATCGGTTGAGGTTGAGTCCGGGGGAAATATTATTATTTATTATTATTATTATTTATTATTTTTTATTTATTTATTTATTATTTTTTATTTTACTTTTTATTTCACTTGTGCATAGTGTTTGAAAGTGTAAACAAGTAAAATTTTTTGCTCCGCAATAAGTGCCCGTAAAATAGTGAAGGTCAGCTTAGAGTGTGGAGATTTTCTGCAGATCGTCTACAGTAGTGCTGTTTGTATTAGGGGTGGTGTTTCTACACTCAAGTATTAAGTGCTCAATTTGTATTGTATCACCTACTTGATATTTATTGTTCACAAGTATTTACACTAGTGATAACAATAACAACTCCGTGTGAGGTGCGCGCAAGCGCGCGCGCTACATAAAGAAGAAATATAAATAATAATAACAAAAAAATGAAAAGACAAGGAACTGCAGGCAACATACCAAAAAAATCAAAAAAGGCTAATACAACTTACCAAAAGGATGCAACAAGCAGCAGTAGACAAAGGTCACTCAGCCAAGAAAGTATGAAAAGTGATACCTTAAGTATTACTAGCTCTACCTATGCAGGCCACTCAATTAATTTTATATCACCAAATAGGTTTGGTGTGTTAGCAGTGGAAGAAGAACCACCCCAGCTCAGCATCAGATCAGCGACCACTACCCGGAAAGAAGAAGAACCAACCCAAAAAGAAGTAAAGCCTCCTCCAATATTTATAAAAAACATAGTTGACTTGAGTTCGTTTTATAAAACGATAAAAGAGTTGATAGGAGCAAATCAGTTCTCCTGTCAGGCAAGAACAGACACAACCATCGTCCGTGTCAACACTGGAGAAAACTATAGAAAATTAATACGCGCACTAAAAGACCAAAAGTGCAACTATCATACGTACCAGGTAAAGGAAGATAAAGCATACAGAGTAGTGCTGAGAAACCTCCACCCTACAATTCCTACTGAAGAATTAAAAGAAGAAGTAAAGTCACTCGGGTTCAGTGTACGGAACATTTCTAATGTTCTGTCACCATCGAAAGAAAAGCTGCCACTTTTCTTTCTCGACCTGGAGCCCTCTCCAAAAAATAACGAAATCTTCATGGTGACACACCTGTATGGTTGCCGAATTAGGGTGGAGGAGCCCTACAGGAACAAGTTAATCGCCCAGTGTAAGCGCTGCCAAGAATATGGTCATACGAAGGCGTATTGCAATCATGTTCCGCGCTGTGTCAAGTGTGCAGACAGCCACTGGAGCCACAACTGCCCAAAACCCCGGGAAACTCCAGCGAAGTGCACCCTGTGTAAGGGTAATCACCCCGCCAACTATCGGGGATGTATCACCCATAAGCAGCTTCAAAAGTTACGGAAAACCAGTCACACTGCCACTAGGCAGCCATTTAACAACCGAGTGGCTGAAGCAACAACTCAACCAACAGCTGAACGACCCTCGACAAGCGAATGCCGGCCATCTGTAAGCTACGCAGAAGCACTCAAAGGGCCAACATCTTTTCAGGAGCCTCACCCGCTAAGTAAGCCATCCTTTATTCCTCCCCCACCCGCATCCTCTGACATGACCACAATGATATCCTCATTTCTTTCGGAATTTCGCTCTCTCATCGGCCCGCTGGTGACTCTGCTTACCACAGTAGTTGAGAGAGTAATTCCCTTACTTTCCCGACCTCTTCCTTAACCATGCCATCTCCTCAATCTCTCACCATTCTGCTTTGGAATGCTAACGGTTTGAGATCCAAGTATAACGAACTAGATGTACTATTACAACAAAATAGAATAGATATTGCTTTAATAACAGAAACCCACCTTACTTCCAGATCTTACTTTTACATAAGGAACTACAGAACTTACAGAACTGACCATCCCTCAGACATTGCCTGCGGTGGAACAGCTATCCTAGTACGAAACAGCTTATCCCACTTCCTCGTTCCTAATGATTCCTCTGAGTCACTGCAAAACACTGTTGTTAACCTGTCCTCCTCATCCTTTAATTTCAATCTAGCGTCTGTTTACTGCCCACCTAAACACAAAATTACCTATTCACAATTCCTTTCTTTTTTCAATTCGCTTGGTCCTCGCTTCTTATCTGGTGGCGACTACAATGCAAAGCATCAACAGTGGGGCAGTAGAATAACAAACCCTCGTGGTCGTGTCCTCTCTTCTGTGCTCTCCAGTAATCCTCTGAATTACATCTCCCCTCCTGACCCTACCTACTGGCCTGCAGCGTCAAACAAACGGCCAGATCTCCTAGATTTCTTCATCACGTCCCAGCTATCCTCTCTCCATCACCATGTTTGCGTACTGAACGATCTTTCCTCTGACCACAGTCCTATTCTTTTAACTCTGGATATTAATCCTATTCTGGTTACTCCCAGAGCAACACTAATAAGTGGTCCAGTTGATTGGAACCTATTCAGACAGAATGTTGAAGACAATATTGACCTTACTGTCTCTTTAAAAACCCACGACGAAATTGACCACGCAATTGAACAACTAAATTTAACAATAGCAAATTCAATTAATATATCAACGCAGTACACTTACAATCAAAAAACATTTACAAAAGACATCAACATTCCTTTTTATATACGGAATCTTATAAACTCAAAACGGAATGCTCGAAAACTCTGGCAGAGAACTCGTTACCCAAATGACAAGCTAACCCTCAACCGTATCACTCACCAACTTACAACAGTACTAAGAAACTACAGATCCCAAAAGTTTAGACAATACACTGAAGGACTGACGACTGACAACAAATCGCTCTGGAGAGCAACCAGAAAAATCCTATCCTATAATAAAGTGTCTGCTCCCCTCAGGCAGACAAATGGTAACTGGGCAAAATCAGACGAAGAAAAGGCCAATCTGTTTGCCTCCTACCTTACCACTGTCTTTACCCCCCACCCTACTATCCTAAATCCTTTATATGTGGCAAAAACAATAGAGAAGTTAGACTGTCCTGTTCCCTTGAGTCTTCCTCCAAAAGCGTTTACCCCGTCCGATGTTCAGTATGCAATAAAAAACCTCAAAACCAAAAAAGCTCCTGGATTTGACCTAATTACTCCATTAATTCTTAAAGAACTCCCCAAAAAAGCTGTACTCCTCATTACATATCTCTTTAATTCAGTTTTGCGTACAACTTACTTTCCAATATCATGGAAACATTCCCATATCCGCATGATACCCAAACCTAATAAACCCTCCCACCTGCCTACTTCCTACAGACCCATTAGCCTGCTACCAATACTAGGAAAGATTCTAGAAAGGCTAATCCTAAAACGCATTATTCCTCTCCTATACAAACAAAATATAATCCCCGACCACCAGTTTGGTTTCCGGCGACACCATACAACAATACAGCAGTGCCACCGGATTGTAGACGCCATCTCCTCTGCTCTAGAGAGAGGCCAATATTGTTCGGGTGCGTTTCTTGATGTTTCTCAGGCTTTTGACCGGGTTTGGCACCCAAGCTTACTATGCCAACTAAAAGACATCCTACCCTCAACATACTACCTCATCCTTCGCAGCTACCTGACCGAGCGATATTTCCGGGTGTGTGAAGGAACTGCTCTTTCTCCCTATTTTCCTGTAAATGCTGGTGTGCCTCAGGGGAGCGTATTGGCTCCCACTCTTTACCAAATATACACTGCTGATATCCCAACCCATTCCAAAACTACTATTTTCACCTTTGCAGATGACACAGCAATATTATCCAGTGACTCAGATCCTATCAGCTCCACTCAATCCCTCCAAGAACATTTACTCATTTTGGAATCTTGGTGCCAGAAGAAAAGAATTAAATTAAACACTGAGAAATCCACCCATATTACGTTCACACTACGAAAACAAAGATGTCCTCCTGTTTATATTAACCAATCTCCCCTCCCAGTTGCTAACGTAGTGCGATACCTGGGGATGTACATCGACAAACGACTAACATGGAATCCACATACAAGACTGAAACGACAAGACCTACTGAGACGATACAAGACGCTATCTAGACTTCTTGACAACAGATCAAATCTGACACTACAAAACAAAAGACTAATATACACTGCTATACTTAAACCGATCTGGACTTATGGACTAGAAATCTGGGGATCAACCAAGCATTCAAACATCCAAAGAATTCAAGCAGCCCAATCCAAAATCCTTCGCAAAATTGTGCAAGCTCCCTTCTATGTTTCGAACGATACCATACACAAAGATCTTAAAATTCCCTTCATCCACCAAGAAATCCAATCCCGATACCGCAAATTCCATGAATCTTTGCCCACCACTATAAATCCTTTCATTCACGAATTATCATCTCTCCAGATTCCTAGCAACCCTATTAGAAGGCTGAAAAGATGTTGGCCCCGAGACCTGCTCTGAAATGTTGGCTGTCAAGTTCACTAGTAGGATGTCAAGTGAAATGTAGGATCACTAGTTGCAAGTGATCCTAACAGTCTATATGGAGTACTACCAATGGGTGGTTTCTCCACTCTTTATTCGACCTTTATGTAGCATGGATCGTTGTTACTTGTTACCCCGATAAGGGTAGTTGTAATAGGAAAAAAAAAAAAAAAAAAAAAAAAAAAAAAAAACTTTTTATTTATTATTTTTATTAATTTTAATTTGATTTATCTACTTTTTTATAATTTTTTATAGTTATAATTTTTACTCGTTCCTTTTACGTCTTAATTTGGCTCTTCATTTCCTTCCCTCCCTTCCCCCGCTTGGTGGTAAGTGGTGGGGTACTGGCTGCGGATTCCGAGTTCAGTACCGCCCTGTCTTCCTGCGGGACTCTTCGCTCTTCGCACCTCCTGATGACGACGATTGTCGAAATATCGATGTGAGTTATGTCTGTGTCTTTCTGTGTGATTCCTTCGTTTTTTATTTTATTGTATATATATATATATATATATATATATCCACATATATATATATATCCACTTAAAATTCGAATAAACGATCCAAACTGGACGCAAATGCACGTACCAAACCCGGATTAAACCTTTAGCGATAAATATATTTTATCTTTATTTTATTTATTTATATATATATTTTATTTGTTATTTATTTTTTTCTATTATTATATTATTTTATTTTATTTATTTTTATTATTATTTTTTAAATTGCTTTAATTATTTATTTGTTTTATATTATTTTTATAATTGATCTTATACTTGTATTTTCAATTGGTTCTCATCGCCTTACCAACTCTGTTACTTCCTTTTTCATGCTTTTAGGTATTTTTCACGGCATTCCTTTTCATACTTCATTTATCTTCCTGTTTGTTTATTTTACCTTCAATCAACCAGAACTGCTTTTCTTAATTTTAATTTTCTTCTGTTCGTCTCTACTTCATTACTTCCTGAATCGGGCGCGCGTGGCAGCACAGTCGATTGCCGGGACGGTTTCCTGCCGTTGTGTTTCCGGCGTGCTTGGTCGCCCATTCTCTTTTCTCCTGAAGACGGATCATCCGAAAATTTGAGTTTGTAAGTGTGTCTCTTTCTCTGTGTGTTGCTTTTCTTCATTTTTGAACTGATTTGCGTCCAGTTTGGATCGTTTTTTCGAATTTTGAGTGGATTTTAGTGCGCTATGTGCAACCTTGTAACCTTCTGTGCTGTTACTCTTGTCTGTTTTAACTTTGTGTTTTTATTTTTTTGTTTTAATGCTATTTCACTTTTATTATCGTTTCTCTTGTGTCGATTTTTTCTTTTCTCTCCTCTTTCTCACTACCTTTTAATATTCTCACTATTGTAACCTTCATTTTTTACTTTGTTTCAAAGACAAGCAGTTCTTGTTGATTTTTAATTCATACCATTTATTTCTCTGAGTTTGTTGTTCTTTTGCTATTCTTTGCTCTAGTAGTATGTCTTGTTTTACTTTTAAGTTTATGTATTATTGACTAACGATCTTTGTTTTTAAGTGTAACCTTCATTTTGTTTTAGATTTATTTTTAGTTATTGTTTTATTTTGTGTTATTTTTGTTTGCTTTGTAATATTTTTGTTTACCCATCAGGCTAGTTGCTCTTCTTTTCACCGTATTTCTGATTGTTTACATCTGTTTTCTAATTGCCGCGTCATTTTACTCCTCTATTATTAAGTGTTAGTTGATCTGACTTCTTGTCACTATGACTCATGATTCTCCAATTTCACTTCACGTTTCTTCTGCTTTGTAATTTAATACCTTCAATTTTTTACGTTATTATTCTAACTATGTTTTCTACTACCTTTATTATTATTATTATTACTGTTTTTTAAACCGAATTATTATCACTATTATTTACTATCATTATTATTTATTATTGTTATATTTTTTTTAATTTAGTTAGACCTCTGAAGTTTGTTTGCCCAAATCGGAATTTCAATTTCTTTTCCTCTTTTTTCTTTTTCCTCAATGATGCAAAACCCCACGTCCGACTGGTTAAATCAAGTACTTTTTCTATCCCACAAAATTGCTAGGTGCACTGTGCACATTGAGTTTCTTTCCCATTGCCTCCTCAATATTCCTCCAAATGGTTTAACCCTTAAATTCCCCTTGTCTGCCATACCCCCCACCTTCCGAAACGTTATAGCCACCTTTGCTTTCCAGTGTTCCCTTAACTTAACTCGCCTTACCCTCTCCAAGTACCAGAAAACCCGTGACTCCTACCTTCAAAGGTTAACGTCAACCCTTGATCTTCTTCATAAAACTTCCCCGTCCCACCATACTGTGTGTCTTCAACACATGCGAAGTGCTGAAAACTTCCTCATTACTCAGAGAAAGTCCTCAATGCTTAAGCTTTCCACTCTCTGTCGTAGTTATCTGGACCTGGGTATCAGCCTACCTCTTCACTTACCCAACCTTAGCATAGCCTACTCCGCTCCACTTTTTCCTCAGTGCACGACCACTACCCCAGTCCTTAGCGAAACCCATTTTGGTTTGTTTCCTACTCCCCTAACTACCTCACCTAACTCTTCCCAAGTCACTACCTATCCTTGAATCTTACTCCCTACCCCACAACGGTACCCTTTTCAAAATATCACCCCAACCACTACCTTGACTCCAATCCCTGCACCACAACAATTTCCCCTGAACCATTCCTCTGTCCCCACCGTCTCTGATTCCACTCCCTCTAACACTAATATTTTCTGCAATTTATCCACCCATCAACTCACTCCCGATGAAAGTAAGTTACTTTCAAAGGGTCTCTCCTTTTGTCCTACCCCCAAAGTCCGACAGATTAAGTTGTTGGAGGATGTACAGATGTTCTGCAGATCCCTCAGGTGGCAGCACTTCTGGAAGTCCTCCGGACCTGCAAGACCCTCCTCGAATTCTGCCCCCTCTGTCGCCCTCCGTAAGTTTAAGCTTCCATCTACTAACGAGCCTCCACCTCTCCAAGCCTCCCATCCCTTAGAACAGTTCATCTCTCAGCTTCTCAACAGAGTCTCTAACCCCTCTTTTCTTGATCGCCTTAAACCACAAGACAACCTCTCCCCCTCCGAACGTAAGGCTATCAATAGCATTCTCAACAACCCTGACCTTTTGATTATGCCCGCAGACAAGGGGTCTACTATTTAATATATATTTGTTTATTGTGGTTGTTTAATTCATATATATAGTTCAATGTAGCAAAAGAAACATAGAGAAATCAAAAGCAATTTTTGATTTCTCTATGTTTCTTTTGCTACATTGAACTATATTTTGTCCGTTCGGATCGTATTTCCAACAAAGAAGTGTATATATAATATATATATATATATATATATATATATATATATATATATATATGAATTAAACACCAAAATAAACAAATATACATTAATTAAAATGCTCTAAGGCCTTTCGTTACAACATCATGTAGAAGTTGTACTTTATTGTGTAGACGAAATAACGAGAGGGTTATTTAGAAGAAATTGAGAAACTTGTTAAGAAACAGGTATCAGCTAAATTTGGTGTCATTTGCAATAATGTGTGTGTCAAAGAAGGATGCCGCCAAAATTTACAAATATATATATATATATATAAAATAAACCAAACTAAAAAAATAGTAGCTGAAAACAATACATAAACTGACTTCAATATTCCGATGAATCGTCGTCATGAGAAGAGGAGATATGACTTTTTGAAAAGCTAAACCATGCTGTCTTATTTATTTTTGCAATACATAGATATTGTCAGTGCCATAGAAATTAGTAATTATCATATTATCATATAAATCTATCTTTCCTCGTTAATAGTTGCTGCAGTCACCCAACTGGTTTCACGCGTAGTTGACCTCAAGTAGTACTATCGGTGAAACCGACTGGATTACGACATCAACAATTTATGAGATATTAACAATTGACATAATTATATCATCATTATTTAATGATTTATTGACGAAACAATATTAAATTGGAAGGAAGAGGTATATATAGCAGATACAAGTTGACAGTACATAGAACTAATAGAAACTTCCAACTGTAATTGCTTCGTTAATGCTTTGACCCAGTTTGTTGAAATAAATTATTTGACAAAGTTTATTTCTCATGCCAATTAAGTTTCTACAATTTAACGAAAGATTTTCACAAATTCTGGAACAAAATTGTTACCTGAGAAAGTTAATATTATTCCAAAAGAGAAAACATTTTTTCTGCTGTTCAACTATAGATTATTGAGAATAAAAGTTGTTGGTATGTGATTTCGCCATTATTATAATTTAAGGAACGCATGCTAATAAGAGAAGCTTAGTACCTTTATTATATTTGGAAAATAAAAATGGTTAACATAGTTTGTCAACTATTTTCAAAATTATCACACATTTTATACCAATTGCATACTAATAGTATCAAAAGTATGCATTCACATATAAATGCATAGCATGTATTCACATATAAATATATGAACTCGTGTTATGAAATTAGTTTACAACACATTTCAGAGAGGTTACAATAGTGTTACCATTACTTAAACTTTTACTCTTTTCTGATATGACAAACATTTTATTAATCAATTTAAAAATGTAACATTCAAAGAATTTATATTATAGTATCAGCGTTTAATATTTAATGATATTTTACTTTATTTAAAAAAATAGTTATCACTTCAATTATTCAATAAAATCATAAGTAAGTTATTCCTATTAGAAAAAAAAAACTATATTAAAATCAGGTTTACGCGCAATCCTTTGAAGAGGTTCAAATGAATCGTAATACAGAAAAACTATGAAATTTAACAGTGAATGTGGTTCTGTTCAAACATTGGAGAGAGTTTTTTTTTGCACCCATTAAAATTAAGTGAAGGAGTATTTTAATGATAGGACAGTTGACCCAATGGTATTAATCTCATCATTAAAGAATTCAGGGGAGCACATTACACGGTGAGTATATATACATATATATACTCCCTTGTATATTTTATTTTCTTTCCAAATTAATTTCGCTTTCCTTGTTCCATATATATATATAAATAGATATATATTAAATAAAATAAATTCAAAACGAAGGAAACACACAGAAAGACACAGACATAACTCACATCGATATTTTGACCATCGTCGTCATCAGGAGGTGTGAAGAGCGAAGAGTCCCGCCCTGTCTTCCTGCGGGACTCTTCGCTCTTCACACCTCCTGATGACGACGATGGTCGAAATATCGATGTGAGTTATGTCTGTGTCTTTCTGTGTGTTTCCTTCGTTTTGAATTTATTTTATTTAAAAAAGTCCGCTGGACCGTTTCATTTAATATATATATATATATATATATATATATATATTGGTAGCAGATCTTCTCTCAAACATATTTTATTGAAAATGATCGCAGTTTCTGCATTCACGACCTTTTTGTTAACAGATTCTAACCTCCTGGCTATTTTCCTTATTGTAGTATGTAAACAATAATCAGGTTCGCCAATGACATTTCCAAGTAAATAGGTCCAATGAGCAAAAGAAATTTAATAACATGATCTAAATGTATATTCACCTTACACTAATAAACAAGCTTTCAACATTTATATGTCAATCAGGTTTATTACATAAATAAACATCAATTAGATAAATAAACTAAACAAAAGAAAATTACAAATACTATTAGGTCTAAGTTCCATTGACAACTGAAGGCATGGATGGATGGATGGGCGGGGGGGAGAGGTGGAGTGAGTGGGAAAGGAGTAGCCGTTAGCGAATGTATAGTCAGTGTCATAAAATATGACCCGGCCATAGAGAATCAACTCAATTACCTGCTAACTTCCACTCCCTTAACAAATTTAAATCTATTATCTATTGTTTTTAAACTAGGAATGATAGAAAAATCACTATTTTGAATATTCAAATTTGGACCTTCATCTGTGATGTAAAGAGCTTCGAGGATACGCAATCTGTCGTTTTTGGACGGATTGCCCGAAAATTTGAGTTTGTAAGTGTATTTCTTTACTCTGTGTATTACTCTTCTTTGATTTTGAACTGGTATTGTGTCCCCGTTTCGATCGCCTCTCCGTTTTTTAAGTGAAAAAATATATATAAAAAATGAATATCCGATTTCACATTATTTAATTTGTTAGAAAATGTTTCTCATTTTCTAATACTCTTTTTTACCTCTAGGTTTTTTTTATTTCATGAATTAACTCTCCATATTTCTTTTCATTAAATTTATTCTTCGACATGTTTCAGTTCTTTTCTAAAAAAGAGTTTTAGAAAATTAGAAACATTTTCTAACAAATTAAATAGTGTGAAATCGGACATTCATTTTTTAAACGCATATATATATCTAAAAAATTTCACATAAGCACGTGAAATAACAATCAATGATCAAACCACAATATGAAATGGGAAAACAAGACTAAGGTCTCTCAACTGTAACAAGCGGTCTTCGTCTTGTTTTCCCATTTCATTTTGTGGTTTGATCATGCATACATATATTCCACAGAATGGACGCACATAAATAGATAAAAAAAAAACTCACTGACTGATTATGAAGTAGTTGAAATTCAGTTAATGAGTGTTTTTTATATCCTTTTTATGTGTTCTTTCAGTGAATTGAGTTTATTTAGTTCGTAAAATTATTTTACTTAAATGCATATATGCATGCATACATCAGAAATATATGAGCATCAAAAGTTTCCTAAGCATAAAATTTTCATTATATAATTCAGAAAAAATAATGAAATAGTAATATTAACTGAATGATACAATCACGGTTTCCACTAGTATACCTTAGACAATATGGAAGGAGCTACGGATTTACGGATTAATAGATCCCAATCACAAGGTGGTCACAGTTGATTTAAGCTCTATAATTTAGTAATTGTAGTTCCAGATGTAGTTTGTTCATTAACATTATCTGCTTTATGAATGGTAAACCTATTTGGAATCAAGTTAGAGTCACAGTACTCCATCCCGTCTCTCATCGCTTCTATATAGGCGGCTTTGGTGAATTTCAAGATTATTTTAAGTTGACTAATTAAACATTATCTCTTATCTATTTGCTAGAAATGTTCAAAGTTTAATGTTAAATGCCTGAATGTTTCAGTTTTAGACGCATAAATAAATTCCGCTGATTGTTGCTCTCTAGTTATCATCTAGTTGGACACTCTACCATGAAAAGTTTTCGAAACACTTTTACTTGATTTTCTCACGCTATTAATTACTTACTATCTCCATTTCTTTATGTTCAGAGTTTTCATTAAAAAAATTTTTTTTTTATTCTTAAGTAGTCTTAGAAAAGAGTTTTCTACTAAAAATAGACTTTTCTATTTTTGTAGGTGAATATTTAAACATCATAACATTAACTTTTTTGAAGAATTAAGATATAAGTAAAAACAATTCGAACTTGTATTAAACAATGAAGTTGAATACAGAGACTCATTACCCCAGTGGAGGTCGGTTACTGCTTTTGCGTTTACGGTGTGCTTAGAACCTCTCCCTCTTTTATCCTGAAGTCGGATTTTCCGAAAATTTGTGTTAGTGTGTTTCTTTACTCTTTTCATTACTCTTCTTCGATTTTGAATACGTATATAGTTATACAGGTTTCTATAAGTTATCTGAAAGAAGATTTATGATTAGTTTCGTTAGTTCTTATGATTCTTATGATTAGTTTTTGTACGTCAAGTCGAATTGGAGTATACAGCGGGAATAGCATTTTTGTAATTTAAGTTTCTTCAATTTAGAGTTGTTCAAATCAAAGAATAACCTCGCTTTCTAGGAGGCTGACTATGCATCTGGTTTCAGGAGACCCAAAAGAACACATACAAATGATGCATCAAACAAAAATTTCCCCCTGGGAAACCCTTGTTAATAATACTAAAATAATAGCGACAAAAAAAGGCGGAAAAATACTTCTAATACTAGAACCACTACACATCCTTGAGAAGCTCCAGATATGAACAATCAAAAGGACAACTTCAGCAACTAGATGCGCTTGTTTGGAAACCTCAAACAAATGAAAAGGAGACAAAATGGTGAACCGAAATTAAGATGTAGCCAAAGATATTCAAACACTGCAGTAGATGAAACACATCGGACCTTCCAGGGATCTGATGACTTACACAGATTTGATTTGAATAAGCCTGAATTGAAGAAAAGGCTCAGAGGTTTGGAAAAATATTCAACAAAGCTAAATAAAGCGAAATAGGACCTAAAGGTTTTAGATATATGAATTCAAAATGAACTATCCCCAAATTTTATGAATATATATATATAACAGTTCAAAATTGAAGGTAGATAGCACAGAAAGTAAAGAAACAAACTTACAGACTCAAATTTTCGGGCAATCGGTCTTTAGGATTAGGTTACTAGCCGTTGCGCCTATAACGTGCTTGTTCTCCCTTTCTCTTTTCTCCTGAAGACGGATTGCCCGTAAAGTTGAGTCTGTGAGTGTTTCTTTACTTTCTGTGCTAGTTATCTTTAATTTTTAACTGTTATTGTGTCTAGCTTGGATCGTTTTTCCGCTTATCAAGTGAAATAGATATATATATATATATATAATATATATATATATTATATATATATATATATATAATATCAATGATCAAACCACAATAAGAAATGGGAAAACAAGACTAAGATCTTTCAACCGTAACAAGCGGTCTTCGTCAGAGTCAAAAACCCAAACTAGTTGACTCTGACGAAGACCGCTTGTTACGGTTGAAAGATCTAGTCTTGTTTTCCCATTTCTTATTGTGGTTTGATCATTGATTGTTGTTTCACGTGTTTATGTGAAATCTTTTTAAATAATATATATATATATATATATATATATATATATATATATACCATGATAAACGAAAAACGGTCCGGCAGGACAAATAACAATTAAAATAAGCAGTGACACATAAACAGAAACACAACAAAGACTCACTTTTCAATATTTCGACCGTAATGGCGGTCGTCCTCAGGAGAAGAAGTGAATTGACGGAGGGACGACAGTCAACTAATGTATATATATATATATATATATATATATATATATATATCAATGATCAAACCACAATAAAAAATGGGAAAAATGTGGTTTGATCATTGATTGTTATTTCACGTGTTTATGTGAAAGCTTTATATATATATATATATATACTTTAACACTTAGAAAAGAACACAGAAAGACACTACAGAACTCACTTCGATATTTCGACATCCGTCGTCATCGGGAAGAAGTGCGAAGTACTCTCGTTGAGAAGCAAACTGCTACTCATAGTTTATATTGATGGGTCGGAACATTTATACTCGTATATAGGTGAAGTAGTTTCTTCCTATCAATCATCAATTATCCAATTATGCGATTGAATTGTGATAGAATAAATAGGTATTAAAATGAGTATTGATATGAAAAATCAGCCTTAAAACTCAAGGTAATTCACCATGAAATATCTAATAGTTTTATCCAAATATTAACAATGTTTGATACATGTATAAACAAAAAATTATTTTTAACTATGATGTTTTGAAAGAATATTGATAAAGTAGTCATTATGTGAAATAGAACGTAAGTTCCATTGTTGATTAATATTTTGTTCATTGAGTATTGATTATTGATTATTTGAAATAAAGTAAAGAGGTAGTAATGACGAAGGAGAAATGCTTGAGGAATTGCTAATGCCGAGGTAATTTACCGAGGGTATTGAGATTAATGGTGTTGCCATCGGGCACCTAGGCGGATTTGTTACCTTAAGTAGTTATAATGTCGCCATGAGCCCCCTGTAGTTATTTTCTGTAATGGCTGCTACACTGAGTTTATTTACCTTTAACTACCACTTCTTTTTTCTTTTTTTTTTTTTTTTTAAAGGCTCAACCTGCTTACTGAAAACCAACCCACCAATTCCCACACTCTTTCTCTCTCAATAATAAAAAAAAACCCTGTCTTCCTTTAAACATTCCTCTTCTTTAAAACTATTCCTTAGAAGCTTTAAAACTTTAATCACTTTATTTACTACCCATTAATGTGTAAAACATAAAAAAAGAACAATAATTATGCTCCCTTACATTGAAATTAACAGATATTAAAAAGAAATCAGTCTGCATTAGCAAATATTTTTTTTTTTTATTGCAAACAAGGTGGTCGATAGCTGTTCTAGGTTAGGTTAGGTTAGGTTGCAGTGGCAGTCCCACAAGGGAACACATGTAGGCCAAGCATTGGCCCTTTGTGATACCACACAATGAAGATTGATTCTACAATGGGAGTCCTAAATTTTGCCTAACTCAAATGTATTTAGTGTAGGGATCTTTAACGAGTACCTGACATCGTACAAGCTCGGGACCGACGGTTTAATGACCTTCTCCGAGGGACGACGTGCTCAGATATATTCACCTCCCGCGTGAATGAATCGAGGGCCAGGTGAGGATTGAACCCCGGTCCTATCAGTTCAGAGGTGAGCACGTAACCACTGAGCTAGCCTGGTCCCCTAGCTGTTCTAAAGAAAATGGAAAATTGCTCTGTTCAAAGTTCAAAGAATCTGTGATATAGAAATTCACTATGAATCTAATCATTTTTGAGATGTTTTGTTTGCAAGCATGTGTTATTAGCTATTGGAAAGAGCTTTTAAAAACAACTCTAGAATTCAAAATTGATCAGAATAAATGTGTTGTCTTTTGAAGCTTAATAAAGTTTGTGTAGCTGAAAGTTGTATATCATCGTGATGACTATGTTACAAGACATGTGACACATACGTGTGAATTTTTCACCGTTATCTTTGATACATACGATCCAGTTATTTTAAGTTTAGTTATATACGAAGTGTGATCAAAAAGTAAGGTGACCTTTTGAATTTCCGTGCTCTGAATATTCTATTTAAATTTTTTTTTTATGTTGGCACACTCACTAACATCATAGGTTCACAGTTTTGACTGTATAGCATATTTTGTTCTTATGTGAGAGGCTAGACGAAATTATCGAGTATAGAAGCGCGTTTGCGTGCTCGGAGATTTTTTGCTGTTGAAAATAATCCAGCAGACACTCTGTATTAATTTTTTGTAAAAAAAAAAATGTTAATTGCTCAAAAACTCTCGAAATGATGACAGTGGGGTATGGAGAGTCAACTTGAGCAAAGTAGATAATCCTTTAAGTAGTATAAGTTATTCCACAGGTAGGTAATTATTTTTTCAAAAGTAAAATGCTCCGGGCAAGTAAACATGAGTCCAAACTGTATACCACCCACATAAAAACAACAAGTGCTATATAGTCAAAATGTGAACATATCATCGTATTCATGCTACATACTGTGAACTAATGATCCAACGATGAGTGTACCAACACAATAATGACAAAATTTTTGACTTATTTCAGAGCGCGCGTAATGCAAAAAGTGTCCTTAATTTTTTATTAAGGACCTAATAAACTGAATTAACTGAACCTCCTATTTCAGAGTTCAGTTAATTACGTTTTACAATAATGATTATATTTGAGCCTGTTGTTATGAATATTTAGGAAACTGAACAAACTGCTCACAGATGCAGTTGGTTTTCAAAATTATTATTTCGACGATTGTGCAATAAAAATATTTTGCTATTAGCCATGTTAAATTGAAAAGTACACCTTAAAAAAAAATAGATTTTTCTTTTATTGAGATAGACGAAGGAAAATGTTTAGTTTACTATTACGATAGTTAAAAAGTTGAAATGATGAACTGTTTATTTGTATACTAAATCCTTATATATTCCCAATTTGTGAGAATTATCGTAAGAAAAAGTACTTACTAATAATGAGGTTAGTTTTGAAAAAGTAGTATCGAAAAATAGATTTCCTATTATTGAGAAAAATGAAGGATTAAATTTTATTTTTACAAAAGTAATCAAACGCTCATTTGTGATGGGATTTTCAAAAATTACGTCTTCACACAAAAAAAAATTAACTTAATTTGGACATAAAACTCTTTTATGTGGAAGCGAAATGTTTGCGATTCCCCATCTTGAGTCAAAGCACATTATAACAGATCGCAGAAGTAATGAAACGTTTATTTGTATAATGAATCCTCTGCTATTGCGAATTTGTAAAAAATATTGTAAGACTTATATGAATGTATTGGTTAATTTTGAAAGGTTATGTGGTATTTGATGTAAGTCAGGCATGGGCAACCTGAGGCCCGCGGGCCACATGCGGCCCATCACGTGTTTTTGTGCGGCCCTCGGAGATTATCTGGAGACTATTTAAATACTAAAAATTCTTTTGCTTTTTGCTTATTAGCAAAAACTCACAGAGGCTTTTGGAAGGAAATTACAACTTTAGAGAGAGAGAAAGAGAGCTCTATAGCAATAAATGTTTTAGTTTTTTTCTTATATGTCCCACTAATCTTTTTAAAATTGTGTTGTTATAATTGTTTACCATAATGAAATAAGACGATGAATAATAATTTTCAGTATAAGAACAATAAAAAGTTAAATAATCATTGACACATTAATATAGCGCACAGTATGTATTTCTATATATATATATATATATATATATATATATATATATATATCAATACATTATACATATAAGCTGTATCTATCCACATACCTCAGAAATTACCATGCGGCCCGTGGTCTTTTGGAAATCATATAATGCGGCCCCCAGTTCATAAAAGGTTGCCCATGCCTGATGTAAGTGATAATTTTATTGTCTTTATTTGTGTGAAATCCAGGTAATAATGGACAGGTGGCCATTTAAAGTTATTTGAATCATCAACACGTTTCACTATATCTCAATTCATAATACCATCAGTACTTGTATAAGGTATGTCTAGCAACAGGTAGGACATTTAAATTTTAAATATACATTGATGGTGTGGAGGTGGCGGTATGATGTCAGTGAATATCAGTGATTTGAAAGGAAAGATATCCTACACCAGTTTTCCCCTGAATGAAAACAAATGACCCCTGGGTTGATGTCTATCATGGAGTCCTCGGCAGATCGGATAGACTATCTATTCTCACCCAATATTTCAAAACTCCGATCCACTGAAACCCCCTCCCCCTCCCCCCCCCTCCGTTCTCACTTAGTCATCTGATTTACTGCAATGTTGTTAATTTCACATTATACTTCAGCCGACACCAGTGACAAATAGTACACACCCGACCTCCCGATAAAACTTTCCCACTCTTTCCTCCATTACTTCTCCTATTTGTCTTAATTTTTCACAGCTTAGAATCTTGATACCAATATGTAATCGTAACTTACAACTTCTTAATAATAAATGAACTATTCATAACATCTGTGAGCCAATTCTAAAAAAAAAAAAAAAAAAAATAGGTACATGATAAATGTTCATTTTATCCTAAGGCATTCAGTTTGAGGAAACGACACATGGTATGATATATAACAAATGGAATCGTTAATTTTAAATCTATTCATGAAAAGGGTAATAACCTTGTTATGAATAGGTAGCTAATCTTTTTCTAAATACCAGTGATTTAAAACCAACTGTGGTATATAACATAAAAGTTCATAAAACATATAACATATGTTTACATATAACATAAATATAAGTGTTCATAACCATATTATGAACAAGAAGGTAATAGCTTCCTTTAAAAAGCAGTGATTTAAATCGTTTTGCATACCATAAATGTATGAACTTATTATGAATAGGTAAGTATTAATTCTGTATTAAAGACCAGTGATTTAAAATCGTTGTGAATACCGTTAAAGTTGTTATTTCAATGAAAATTTATTCTCTTAAATATTCTAACTGATCCGTAATTTAGCATTACTAATTCACTTATATTTTAGTATAACCTTTAAAAAACAAACAACACAGTTTATTGGATAGTTTTTGGAGCATCAAGAAAGTCCTTGATACAATAAAAAAATTTGGAATAGTTCTATTATTACAAGGAGTCAGGGTAGTCCAGTGGCTTGCATGCTCGCCTTGTAGGGATTAGATACTCACTGTTCTTGATTTATTCTGAGAGGTGAACAAAGCTGAGCATGTCTATCGTCAGAGAAGATAAAAAAAGTCATAAGTCCCAAGCATGTACGATGTCAGTTCTTGATAAATATCCCTACTCTAAATACATTTGAGTTGGGAAAAAGTCTCTTGATGTAGACTGTTCATTGTGTGGTATCACGAAGAGCCAATGTTTGGGTTATGTGTGTTCCAGTGTGACGTACGGTGAGGTTCATGGGAGGATGAACATCATCATAGTCAGATTTACAAACACATGAACCATTTTATGGGCAGCAGTTAACGGGTTATGTTTAAAAGGTCATATCAACTTCCTTTCAAAACATTTTTTTTTATTTAAGTTTGAATTTTGTAATCTTCAATTTTGAAAGTGATTAAGGAAAAATTAAAGAGATGTCTGCACTTTGCCTGCTAGCTCTAGCATGCTGTCACTGGCAGTATTCTGTTGCCAAGTCACAAAAAAGAATCCCTGTAGTCACAGGCGCCCTATGAGGCAGGAGAACATATCTCACTTAGTGACACTTCGAAGCAGTTTTACGATCGCTCAGCACAAAAAAATACTAATATATATACCATTGCTGATAATCAAAACATGGTACATTGGAAATTTAGTTAATGTAGCAAAAGTGTTTAAACATTTTAATAGCGACATACCGATGTACAGAAATACGGTATCACTGCAGAGCTTGTTTACACAGTTAACGGTCACTGCGCTATCTATCGAAAGACACAGCAGGCGGCAGCCTCACTGTACGTTACTTTTCAGTACCTAAGTAGTGAGGGTACAAAAACCCAGTGATTTTGTATAAAAAACAATCTAAAACTTGTAAAGTGGACTGAAAAATATCCAGTAAATAAACTTTACAGTGTAATTTACTGGATAAATATAACCATTAATATATTTATAATTTATTTTACGTGTTTTCCTTTCATAGATTGTCACTAGATTGTGAGGCACTGGCTCTCCTCTCTGCACGTCCCTGGTGACTTCTTAACTTACAATAATACAAACTATCTTACCTGGTTAGCTCAGTGGAAACGTGCGCTTTTCTGGACACATAGATCCAGGGTTCAATACCCACTCTGATCTATGAGACTTTTATACTCTTCGGTCTGAAATCGAGAATACTTAACAAGTTTGATAGCTAGATCTGTTGTTATACCTTTCATTTCATGTAAACGTATAAGCCTCACGCAACGACCAGAAAACACATCAAAGAAGTAGTTGATTGCGGCTACAAATTTGTCCAACATTTACGTCAGCACAAAGCCTTTTTTTTTGTCAAAAAGTTAATTTGTTTGGTAACTAATACTTGTAATTTCATTTCACAATGTCAAGTTAATAAAATTTAGCGACGTTATATTTCCATCATCTTACAATTGGGATGCATAAAACCTCACTTTTTGAATTTTTTTTTTTAAAACATGTTCAATAATATAAATGTAAAAGATAATACGATTAAATCTTATCTCGTAAACTACTTTTATTTTACATTCTAGACGGTGGGATTGACAGTGTGGTGAATGCAACACCTCTGAAGCTGATTACTCAAAGGAATATTACATCTCCCTAATGATTCTGCATTGAGAATCCTAAATTCTGCTTGTTAGAGTAGAAAATCTTAACGAGCACATGACATTATCACAGGCTCAGGACAACCCATTTTAACATTCTCTCTGAGCTATAACGTGATCATAGGTTTTTCAACGTGCACTTGAGTAAGAACCTAATCTGGATCTACCAGTCAATAGACGATCATGCAAGCCAGTGGACTACTCTAACCAAATGAGCATATAATAAACTACGCTATTATTTTTTATTTTAATACTTATTACTTGAATCTGGCTAAAATGTATATTAATTTGAACTCAAATCAAAAAGTGTATATCATAACACAATTTTAATATGCGCATAAAAAATGAACAATTGTATCCTTGATGGATAATAATACGATGAACAAAATTAATAGTTATTCCTTTAACTAACATGTAAGTACAAGGCACTCTTTTGTACAAGGCAAGTACAAGTACTCTGCATGTAAGGAACAAAAATCATTTAATAAATTGAAGCGAAGCAAAAGAATTAATTTTTGTGGCTTCAGGAAGAAAGAGAAATATTATTGAAAGTGCCTTCATAAAGAACTTCTATGGAAATTTAATAAACAATAGTCCTGGATTGTACAAACTGGATGAAATATTGACAAAAGACATAAGTAAGAAAATTAAAACCCCTTCAATTTTAGGAACTTTAAATTTAGCAGGGATGCCAGCAATCCTGAAGACTTCAATCAACCAGGTTAACTTGCTAATATACTTGTTGTTTGGTTCATTTAGCTCTCTGATGATGTTTTGACGAAAGGCCTTAGAGCATTATATGTAATATTATTTTTTTTATTGCGGTGTTTAATTTCATATATATATATATATATATATATATATATATATATATATATATATATATAGGTGTGTTCTCTAATCGGGGTTCGGTCAATTTTCCAGGATAAAAAATCAAACTCTCGTTGCCAACGTTTCGGTTTTATTTAAAACCTTTTTCATAGGCCTACAAACAAAGGATAATAAGAAATCACATATCAACATCAAACATATACACAATATGAAAATGGATTGTTACAACTCATGAATATTACAAGCAGAAATATTTCTGCTTAATATAATAAATTAATATAAAAACAATATAAAACAATATTACTTACAGAGGTAAGAATTTTTTAACTAAGAAAATGAAATTTACATTATTTAAAGGAACAACAATGTTAGCCGGACAAAACCTTCGACTAGACTAATAAGATAACATTACAAATAACCTCAACACTGTTCACTCAAGGGAACTAAATAAATCAAATTTCACTAAACCTCAGCACAACACTCCAGAATAAATATTACTTAAATTAGTAATATCACTTCTATGATTAATCGAACTTAGATCCTTTTTAATATATAACATCTCAAGTGTCTTCCTTCTTTGCTCATCTTTTTCTTTTTCTATTATAGTTGTATCTTCAAAATCGAACGTGTGACCTTCGTTTATTGCATGCCCAGCTAAGGCTGTTGCGTTACTTTTATTTGTTCTTATGGAATAATTATGTTGGTACAACCTTTCTTTGAGAAAACGACTAGTTTCACCATAGTAACACTTGTCACAGTCTTTACATTTGATGGCAACGAAACGTTGGCAACGAGAGTTTGATTTTTTATCCTGGAAAATTGACCGAACCCCGATTAGAGAACACACCTATTCTATCAAACGGTCGATATATTATTGAATCTGTTATATATAATATATATATATATATATATATAATATAATATATATATAATAATAATATAATAAAAAATTTCACATAAACACGTGAAACAACAATCAATGATCAAACCACAATAAGAAATGGGAAAACAAGACTAAGATCTTTCAACCGTAACTAAGATCTTAGTCTTGTTTTCCCATTTCTTATTGTGGTTTGATCATATATATATATATACAATTAAAAGAAACGGTCCAGCGGACTTTTTTACAATAAAATAAAAAACGAAGGAAACACACAGAAAGACACAGACATAACTCACATCGATATTTCGACAATCGTCGTCATCAGGAGGTGCGAAGAGCGAAGAGCGAAGAGTCCCGCAGGAAGACAGGGCGGTACTGAACTCGGAAACCGCAGCCAGTACCCCACCACTTACCACCAAGCGGGGGAAGGGAGGGAAGGAAATGAAGAGCCAAATTAAGACGTAAAAGGAACGAGTAAAAATTATAACTATAAAAAATTATAAAAAAGTAGATAAATCAAATTAAAATTAATAAAAATAATAAATAAAAAGTAAAATAAAAAATAATAAATAAATAAATAAAAAATAATAAATAAATAAATAAAAATAATAAATAAATAAATCATAAATAAATTATCGGTTGAGGTTGAGTCCGGGGGAAGAGCGAGCATCAAGTAAGCATATGTATGCCTCCTCTGAAGCTCTTAGGGTAACTTTATTGTTGGATTCGGGGATCTGTTTCAGGATCTGAACCCTGAAACAGTCATTGAAACTGAGTCCATGCGAGTTCGCATGGATGGCTACAGGATAGTTACTGCGTTGACCGACTGAAGCCCTATGACCATTCATACGAAGGCTCAACTTATTAGAAGTTAAGCCAACGTAAAAGGAGTCACACTGAGTGCAATCCAGTCGGTAAACACAGTTGCTCGAGGTACAGGAGGAATTGACCTGAACCGGGTAGGAACTATGGTGGAGAGGGGAATCGAAGGAAGGATTAGGATTAACAATCAGGCAAGTTTGACAGCCACGGCGTCCACATTGTTTCATTCCAGGAACAGGATTGGAAGGCTGAGGGGAAATATGAGAGAAAATGCTTTTTAGTTTTCTCTCATATTTCCCCTCAGCCTTCCAATCCTGTTCCTGGAATGAAACAATGTGGACGCCGTGGCTGTCAAACTTGCCTGATTGTTAATCCTAATCCTTCCTTCGATTCCCCTCTCCACCATAGTTCCTACCCGGTTCAGGTCAATTCCTCCTGTACCTCGAGCAACTGTGTTTACCGACTGGATTGCACTCAGTGTGACTCCTTTTACGTTGGCTTAACTTCTAATAAGTTGAGCCTTCGTATGAATGGTCATAGGGCTTCAGTCGGTCAACGCAGTAACTATCCTGTAGCCATCCATGCGAACTCGCATGGACTCAGTTTCAATGACTGTTTCAGGGTTCAGATCCTGAAACAGATCCCCGAATCCAACAATAAAGTTACCCTAAGAGCTTCAGAGGAGGCATACATATGCTTACTTGATGCTCGCTCTTCCCCCGGACTCAACCTCAACCGATAATTTATTTATGATTTATTTATTTATTTTTTTTATTTATTTATTTATTATTTTTTATTTATTTATTTATTATTTTTTATTTTACTTTTTATTTATTATTTTATTATTTAATTTGATTTATCTACTTTTTTATAATTTTTTATAGTTATAATTTTTACTCGTTCCTTTTACGTCTTAATTTGGCTCTTCATTTCCTTCCCTCCCTTCCCCCGCTTGGTGGTAAGTGGTGGGGTACTGGCTGCGGTTTCCGAGTTCAGTACCGCCCTGTCTTCCTGCGGGACTCTTCGCTCTTCGCTCTTCGCACCTCCTGATGACGACGATTGTCGAAATATCGATGTGAGTTATGTCTGTGTCTTTCTGTGTGTTTCCTTCGTTTTTTATTTTATTGTATATTATATATATATATATATATAATATAATATATATATATATATATATTACTGAAAATGACGGCAAACTTAGCTGATACCGGATTTCATGAGAAACGTATGAGTCGATGTCGTGCTACTGAGTATGATGTTATGATATTTGGAAATTTTGAATGTAGTCCTTCTTTAATATATACATTATTGAAAACGATATATATATTAGAAAGGGAGAAAGAAAGAGAGAGGGAGTGAGGAATATTTAGCATTTTTACAACCAATACATCTTGTAGAATTTCCTATAATTTATAATAAATTAACAATATAATTTCTATTTTTATTATTTAAATTACAATCAGTTTTGCTATAATATTTTTCCTCTATAACTTCTTATCCATATAGGTTGCATAAATAATACACATTAATCTACGGTTTAACATAAAAAAAATGTTTTATTTTTCTTGAGTGTTGCGATTAAATGAGAAATGTTGTACAAAGTTAAGTTTGGCTTATCTAGTTTAGGATGTACACTGATGCTATTGTTGAAATGGATTGTCGTCATGCAATCCACTCTCTGAATACAATTCTATTCACCTATGCAGAGTATTGATTCAACAAAATTGTGAATTCTTAATTATAACTGTCCAATTGCATGTCCTTCAGTCTATTCTATTTTTCTTTATAATTCAAAATTGTATCTAATTTTAGATTATTACTCATTTAACCTTTTCCAAATATAGTCCATTACATTTCAACTTAATATATATTAATTGTTTAATTTTCTCTTGAATAGTTCCATGTTTTTCAAATTAATTGATCTTCGTAAAATCAATAAACTTATATACCAATTCATTTTACTTTAAATGCTTATGTACAGGTATTAAGAAGTACACTTAGAATGTATGACCATTCATGCATTATACATGTACGAATAATCGTGCATGTAAAATAATTTCAAAAATCTAGAGTGGTTTACACAAAAATTTACTAAAGGTAACTTTAATAATTCATTGACAGTTAATTTAATTTTGATTTTATTTGTAAATTTGTTATCAAACTCTGGCTAAAGTATTATTCAACTCATAGATAATAATTATTTTGTTTAAATTTTATCAATTTTTACAAAATGTGAATCATTCTTCTAAAACAATTAATAATAGATATTCATAGTTGTAATTTGTAGTATAATATTACTATTTCAGTATTTTTACTTCATAAATTATTTATATTGAGACAACATAGAAAACGAACTTTTAAATTCTGAGCCGAAGAAGTGACTCAGAATTAGTAGCCGTTTTGTACTGAAAAACAAAAAGTACATCTCCTAAGTTTATAAATTACAGATAAAGTTCAAAAACACACCATGAACTATTATTCTAACATTTAAATTTTTAAAAATACACCACATTTATTTAAGATTACTTATAAAATTTCTGTTAAACAACCATCCATTAAAGGTTTATAACAACATAAAATACGAGGTGTGATCAAAAAGTTAGTTGATAGCAACATAAATACGAGGTGTGATGACAAAGTAAGTTGATAACACATAAATACAAGGTGTGATTAAAAAGTATGGCCATTTTTTGAATTACTCGCGCTTTGGAAATATAATTTCAAATATCTCGTGATAAATACGAGTAAGTTAATAACAACGTAAAATACGAGTTGTAATCAAAAAGTAAGTGATAACTACATGCGAGTAAATACGAGGTGTGATCAAAAAGATTTGAAAAATGCAAATGTTTTGTTCCATTTTTAGTCAAATTTTCATAAATTTTTAATGAACTGTTTAGCGTCAAAAAAACATTTTCTGAATACTGAAATCGTACTGTAACGTCCCTTTGAAGGATGTAATTTTAAAAAAATTATTTCAACTCATTCCCCACATAATATTCTATCTCTAGGCATAGTTTCATTTTGATCCGTAAAACGGTATGGCTTGTATCGCTCTCACAAGGTTTGAGATTGAATTATAAGTCAACATTTTTACATTTTATTGAAAAAAAATATTTCTCGTTGTTTTTTTATTTATTGCATTTGTAACCTCAAAGATAATGCCAACATTTCAAAACTCTAGAATTAGCAGTTTAGGAGAAAAAAATGTTTTCTAATGATCGGTTTTTGGCAAAAAAAAATGACTTTTCCGTCATGCATACTTCTTCCCAAACAATAGGGATCATCTACACTAAAGTGCCTATTTTGGTATGAAATATCAACTTGATCCATCAAAGATTCTGGACCGTAGCGTGGTAACAAGAAATGCTAACACACTCACCTACCCACCCACCCACACACGCACAGACATCATCGAAAAAACTTCATAAAACGACTTTTGGGACCTCAAAACATATAATTCCGTCAAAATCTCGAGAACGAATATTTCACGATCACTATACTTTTACTTATGGTAAAGTAAAAACACTAAGATCTTGTCTAATCTGACAACACTGCTGGTTAGGTTGAAAGATTTTAGTCATTTTTCTGATATCTTACTGTTGTTTGGACGCTGATTAAGAACTATATGTTAAATAATACTTATTGTTTTGAACACCCTTATTTACAGGGTGTCATCTTTAGCATTGTTCAAGCTGTTAAAAATTTAGCAATTTTTTTATTTAGCACTGATTGTAGTTTTGAGTAAACCTCGTTTTTAGTTTAATTAATAATTATTAGTTTTTAAATGTTTAAAACATAAATTTGTTAATAGTTATTTATTGGGGGATTTCAAGAATTACGTCTCAACTTGAAAAAAAGTTTAATATTAAACTTTTTTTTTGTTGAGACATAATTTTGGAAACCCTCTAATATGAGTGAATACCACAATATAACAGATTGGAGAAGTAAGGAATAGTTATTTATTATTGGCACAGATTATATTCATTTTTATTTGATCAAATAAACAACAAATGAGCACCTTGAAATTTTGATTCCATACATAATAAATAAACGACCCAGACATATAGCAATATACTTAAACAAATACTGTCAATTTAGTTATTTATGCCAGTTGGGCAACACTGCTGGTTGGCCGTGTGGTCAACATGACAGCACATTTGTCAAAATGTTATTTCACTTGGTTAGTTGTTGTACCATTTGAGCATAACATATTTACTCACCATAGAACATATGTTTAATGCATGTATATTTAAATACATTCACTTATATCTTAATAAATTATAAAAGAAGTATTAGTTGTTTAAATTTTATATTTTTTAACATAATGAAAAATTATTGAATAAAACCAAAACCACTGCTATCAATGTCTGATTTCAACATAGAAAAGCAGCTGACTTATGAACCCTTCTCTCTTTCACTCTCTCACTCTGTATATATCTACATCTGATAAATGAAATGCGGTCTGGCAGGACAGATCGCACTTTATATAAACTGTGACCCATAGAAAGAAACACAACAAAAACTGACTTTTCAAATTTCGACCGTTATGTCTGTCGTCTTCAGCAGAAGAAGTGACTTGACGGAGGGATGACAGTCAACTGCCTGACTGTGTTGAGTCCGTCAATTTACTTCTACTCCTAAGAACAACTGTCATAACAGTCGAAACATTGAAAAGTGAGTCATTTTGATGTTCCTTTCTGTGTCACAGTTTATTTTAAGTGTACATATTGAGTTGGGATCTGACTCTTACAAAGACCACTTGTTATAGTTGAAAGATAATAGACCTTTTTCTCATTTCATATTGTGGTTCGAACGTTGATATATATATAATTAAAATGAACTTTTGTTGAATAAATGAAGATCTCCTTACTAAATATTCAAGCCATATATATATATATATATATATATATATATATATATATATTGGTATAAATAGGCAGCAGATCCTCTTTTAAACAGGTATCATTAAAATTAACCGCAGTCTCGGCATTCACGATCTTAAGACTGAGAGATTCGATCCTACGAACTATCCTCCTGCTAACAGGGTTCACCTGGAAAAGGAGTTGGGCAAGTGACATGTTAAATTAAAATCGATGACTTATGCTTAGTCATTGCTATTAATAGATTAAAAGGATAGTACAGGTTAATATAAAGAGAAGGTCAAAAGTCAATAATGAACAAGAAACAAGCGGTTAGAATAAAAGAGTTGAAAGTCCAGTTATACCGTTGACCTTTCAACTCTTTTATTATGTATAAATTTATATTTATATTTATGTATAAATATTTATATATATATATATATATTTATATGTATAAACTAAATTCACAGAAGAAAACACATTCAAGACATCTAGAAAACTCAGTACTACATTTTTACTGCGACGTTATTAAGTACAAAGGGTAGCGCTCCAATGACAAGGATAATACACAAAGAGACAAACACACACACACACACACACACACACACACACACAACACACACTAACAAACACAAATTTATATATATGTAACTCAAGCACAACAAACAATTCAAAAACGTGTCCAAAATATTTCAATCTTAGAGGGTGAGGTTTGTTGAGATCTCACTCATACTAAGTGACATGTGTGTTGAAGACAACTTTTATTTTAAACATATAATTTTTGAGTTACTTACTGTTTTTTAGACTATGATTTTTATTTCACGTGCTCATTGTAAACTCTTGTTATATATATAGTATTGAATTGAATTGATGTTTTGAGAATCATCAAAGGAATCAATTTAATTTGAATTGCTTTTCTATAATGTTAGTTAGTCTATCATTTTATTAAAATCAAAAATACAATTCTGTAGGTATATATTAATCTTATAAATAAGAACAATATCAAACATATTTCACATGGAAAATTTGCATATAATATTTTATAAGTGAATCTTTTTTTTTTTTTTTGCCTGAATTGTTACTCTCCGAGACAAGTAAAATTTCATTAAAACCTTGGTGTGAAATAATTCGGACCCATGAATAAAAGTTAAACGACTGGAAAAGTAGGCTTAAGAGAAGAGGGGGAAGAAAAAAAAAAAAAGAAAGAAACCAAATAAAATAATACAAAGACTTTGTCAGAGGTCAACTTAAACCGAGGAAGAAATTAAGGAAGAGAAAAATGACTCCTTTAGACTGGGTGCATAGGGAATGGGAGAGACAAGTAGGGGAATACTGGGGGTTGATGAATATTCACTGTCTTGAATTATATATGGCCCAGCTAACTGTTTCAGATAAACTGCTCATTTACCTCCTTCTATTCTTTTACTAATATCGAATAATTCTTTTATTGCAAAACATCTGTCTTCTTGCTTTTCATTAACAACATTTAATGTATAAAATATTCTATAACAAATTTTAAATATTATTACTATTTATTAAATATCTATTTGAATTCATAAATATGATTTGATTAAATGTAAAACAAGGTAGGTCGTGAATGGAAAATTAAAGATCCTTTTAATTTAATTTTTTTTTAATTATATTGCTTATTAACTTATTTTTTAAAATATTTTTCTTCATTTATTTATGTTGTTACTATTTACCTTATTTTTCCTTATCTGCTCTTCCTTTGTAGGTTGGGCTTCACAGATTTAGTGCCTC
The DNA here is from genome assembly GCA_026182355.1 of Hermatobates lingyangjiaoensis. Taxonomy (NCBI): domain Eukaryota; kingdom Metazoa; phylum Arthropoda; class Insecta; order Hemiptera; family Hermatobatidae; genus Hermatobates; species Hermatobates lingyangjiaoensis. The sequence goes on along the minus strand of JAPFBL010000132.1, from coordinate 105,971 downwards.
TTCACTTGAAACTTCAATTGTCTTTGTGGTGACTCATATGATCCTACATGATGACGAGGCATACGAAATTCAGTATTGGGTTTTTATGACCCTGTTATGTGTATTCTGTCAGTGGAATCTATCATATATATATATATATATGTTTTGTTGAACGACCTTTGTACTGCGGCATGAATCTATTTCATAGTCGATCTTTCAAGTTTTCTCACCTTTGATTTAAATCTTTCTGGTATTAAAAGAAAAATAAATTAAATCTTTCTGCATAAAAGAAGGATTGCTCCCTAAATTTACAAATATTAGAACTTACGACCCAGCAACATGCATAAAAGAAGGATTGCTCCCTAAATTTACAAATATATATATATATATATATATATATATATATATATATATATTATATATATATATCACTCAAAATTTGAAAAAAACGTTCCAAACTGGACGCAAATCAGGTCAAAAACACAAAAAAGCAACACACTGAGAAAGAGATACACTTACAAATTCAAATTTTCAGATGGTCCGTCTTCAGGAGAAAACGAGAAACCCATTCCGGGTTTCTTGCCGTTGTATTTCCGGCGTGCTTGGTCGCCCATTCTCTTTTCTCCTGAAGACAGACCATCCGACTATATATATATTTATATAACAATTCAAAGAAACGGTCCAAGTACCGCCCTGTCTTCCTGCGGGACTCTTCGCTCTTCGCACCTCCTGATGACGACGATGGTCGAAATATCGATGTGAGTTATGTCTGTGTCTTTCTGTGTGTTTCCTTCGTTTTGAATTTATTATATATATATATATATATATATATATATATATATATATATATATTGTTACGGTTGAAAGATCTTAGTCTTGTTTTCCCATTTTCTTATTGTGGTTTGATCATTGATTGTTATTTCACGTGTTTATGTAAAATCTATATATATATATTATATATATATTTATATGTATATATATATATATATATTTCTAGAAATGTTATGCCAATTTCACGTTTGGTTACCTTTTTTGAGAGTTTCTCTAATGTCCTATAGGACATTCAAACTAAATTTTTAGAAACATGTTTGCAAGATGGATTGCTACCAACCTTCACTAATATATATATGAATATAAACACTTTTTCTTTTTCTCGTAGTTTGGTCAGGGTAAATATATGGAATCACCTTTTTGCCAACGTTTCGTCTTTATTTCAAGACATCCTCAGGGCTATAAATGAAGGCTGCGTTCAGTTACATTCAACAACCGTTAACTGTCATTGTTGAATGTAACTGAACCTAGCCTTCATTTATAGCCCTGAGGATGTCTTGAAATAAAGACGAAACGTTGGCAAAAAGGTGATTCCATATATTTACCCTGACCAAACTCCGAGAAAAAGAAAAAGTGTTCGTTAATATTTTGTGGTCAAGAAAACAGTACCGTATATGAATATATACAGAAAACCACAAGGAAAAAAATAAAACAAAAACTGTTTTTTTTTCCTTGTGGTTTAATTTCATTCATTGCATCACGTGTTTACTTTTGAATGAATGAATGAAACATTCTTTTCTTGAGGGCTACAGCCCATATTTTACATTACGGGGGTAGCTGTACAGTTGTGACTGAGTCTCAATTATTTTTGTGATTTTTCTGTATATATATATATATATATATATATATAGAAAATTGTCACAATAACACGTGATATAAATATTCAGGTAACTCACCACAAATTAAAGAAGATAGTGCTCTAGAGCGACTATCTTCTTTAATTTGTGGTGAGTTACCTATATATATATATATATATATATATATATATATCTCCTGCACATCCAGCAATTGTGTTTATCGTCTGGACTGCACACAATGTCTCATTCTACGTGGGCCTGACTTCCACGTCACTTAGTCTCCGTATGAATGGTCACAGGTCATCCGTTGATCAACGCAAGCATCTGCCTGTTGCCACCCTCGCCAATCTCCATAACCTTCCCTTTAACGATTGCTTCAGGGTTCAAGTATTCAGATAACTCTCAATTGATGACACCCAGACCACTCTAAGGGCTTCTGAGTAAGCCTTCAACGCAAGCATCTGCCTGTTGCCACCCTCGCCAATCTCCATAACCTTCCCTTTAACGATTGCTTCAGTTGTTCAAGTATTCAGATAACTCTCAATTGATGACACCCAGACCACTCTAAGGCTTCTGAGTAAGCCTTAACGCAAGCATCTGCCTGTTGCCACCCCGCCAATCTCCATAACCTTCCCTTAACGATTGCTTCAGGGTTCAAGTATTCAGATAACTCTCAATGATGACACCCAACACTCTAAGGGCTTCTGAGTAAGCTTCAACGCAAGCATCTGCTGTTGCCACCCTCGCCAATCTCCATAACCTTCCCTTTAACGATTGCTTCAGGGTTCAAGTATTCAGATAACTCTCAATTGATGACACCCAGACCACTCTAAGGCTTCTGAGTAAGCCTATCAACGCAAGCATGCTGTTGCCACCTCGCCAATCTCCATAACCTTCCCTTTAACGATTGCTTCATGGTTCAAGTATTCAGATAACTCTCAGATTGATGACACCCAGACCACTCTAAGGGCTTCTGAGTAAGCCTTCAACGCAAGTATCTGCCTGTTGCCAACCCTCGCCAATCTCCATAACCTTCCCTTTAACGATTGCTTCAGTTCAAGTATTCAGATAACTCTCAATTGATGACTACCCAGACCACTCTTAAGGGCTTCTGAGTTAAGCCTTCAACGCAAGCCATCTGCTGTTGCCACCCTCGCCAATCTCCATAACCTTCCCTTTAACGATTGCTTCAGGGTTCAAGTATTCAGATAACTCTCAATTGATGACACCCAGACCACTCTAAGGGCTTCTGAGTAAGCCTTCAACGCAAGCATCTGCCTGTTGCCACCCTCGCCAATCTCCATAACCTTCCCTTTAACGATTGCTTCAGGGTTCAAGTATTCAGATAACTCTCAATTGATGACACCCAGACCACTCTAAGGGCTTCTGAGTAAGCCTTCATTTGGTTATTGGGTGCAAGAAATTCCTCTGGTCTAAATTTAATCAGATGATTTCCTGTTTTTTTTTCAGTCTCACCTTCACCTTCTCAAAAGAAAATTGTAAGGAAAATAGAAGCTATAAGTAGGAAGATCGCGAATGCAGAATCTGCTATCAAATTCAATATATATATATATACATTTGACGGATATGATTACTACATCTACTGTACTTTTTTTTTTTTACAAATGTTAAGAAGCGCAAGGTTTGTTTCGATCAGGTTTCCCTTTAATCACTTCTATTTACACTAATTCAACATTACAAAACATCAGTTTATCAATGATTTGTTATTACTATATTACACTTTTGTAATATTACTATAATTACACTATGTAGTTATTATGTCATTGTCACGAGCGAAATCTGAAGATTCTTGCAAAGAAAAAGTGGCCTAATCGTTATAGTTCGGTTAATACTCCTTTATGCCTAACGATTCTATATACGTCCTCCTGTGATCGCTTTCATGATAGAATACTTCCTATCTTGGTTTTTATTGTTTTTCAGTTATCTTGGATTTAAATCCACGAATTTCTTTTAACCGATCAAAGATATTGCGGTGAGTAAACTGTAATATTTTAATTTAAGCATTCTAGAGTCTATTATTGTTTATATTGTAACATGAATATTTGATTTATTCATCTCATTAGTAATCAAGTAAAAAGAAAGAAGAAAATAGTTTAGGTAATGATACATTAGTCGAAAATTATCACCTAAATGAATTATTCTCTTCATTATAGAGACTGTTGTTTTGAATATTAGAACAGTTTGAGTGTTTTATATTATAGAATTGTAACTAAACTTCAACAATTCCTGCTTTTGTTTTCATCTTTATCTTCAAACAACAATAATGATTGTTTTGCATTGAATTATTCATCTGTTATTTGGAATTTATTTAAATGATTAGAATAGATGCCTGAAATAAAAAGGTAAATGAACATACCTGTTATTATAATTATGATAAGAATTATATGTTTATACTAAAAGAAGAAGAATATTTTTAAATAATTACTATTAATCAATTCAATTTTTTTTCTCACACTTTCTGACTCACACACCCAAACACGCTGCTCTACTTTCCTGTGAGGCACTTCACTTTTTTATAACGATTATCGCTAAAATATATAAGTGAAAATTTTGTGCATCTAACTTTCTTTCGTTTGCTTTCATTATAATTTTTACAAACAATACATATTTAATTCAGAAACGTTAAAAGCAGTCCAACTAGATTTTACAAAACTAATGTAAAATGCCACTGCAACCTAACCTAACCTAACCTAACCTACTGTGCTGTTATAAAGGGGGTTAGTTTTCTGTCAAATCCACTGCAATCCTGATATTATTACTTGATAAATAAAAATTCTTTATTTTCCTGTATCTTTATCTTCCTTTTTATCATATAGTATAACATAAACTTCGATAAATTAGATTGCGTGTAAAATTTCTTTAAATGGTACAATCTAAAATACCAAAGTTGCACTTTAATAAGGAATATTTATATATTTTTTTTTATATTTATTTTCAAAAGAAGAGAGAAATCAAAGTGTTTTAGAGCAAAGCTTGGGTTTGATGTTGGGTTGAGAGAGATTCGGGTAGATTCACTACCAATGCCAATTTCCTATCGGCAAAAAGCCTGTTTATCTGATATGGGCCAAACCTTACGGAATTAACTGGAGTCGTTTCACTTTAAAGTCAAGTCTCTGATCAAAACTAAGGAAAATATACATTAAGAAAAAATATTTTTTTTTTATTTTTATTATTTGTAATATTATTTTTAAATAAATTTATGATTAATTAATATTGCTTAACAAAAACTGGAAATATCAAAAATTTTACAGGAACTGAATATTTACTTTTCTATAACATTACTAATGTACTAACAACTGAAAGAGCAACTTAAATTATATATTAGTGTTGAATCTGCTAATAGTTTTTGTATTTTCACGGATAAGACTTATTGATAAAATTTTAACTAGTGGGATATTACAAAAATTTGAACAGTTCAAATATTTGTGTGACAAGGACATGTGGAATTTCTTTATTACTGAATTCATTTTATTGCACAATTCATTGCTAGGTATTAATAGCTAACACTTAATAATACATATATAAAATGATTTCACATAAACACGTGAAATAACAATCAATGATCAACAATTATTGGGTTGGGTTTTTGACTCTGACGAAGACCGCTTTTTACGGTTTAAAGATATTAGTCTTGTTTTCCCATTTCTTATTATGGTTTGATCATTAGTAATACAAATGTAATAGGTATTCGTTAAAGTTGAGATTGCGATGTATTATATATTGGACAAACTAGCCAATATCTGAAAATTAGGATTATTCAACATAAGAATGACAGTCTGTTTCACTAGAAGAGCGCGCATGTACTGAGGGACAATCGTTTTTCTTTTGAAATTGTTTATATTTTCTTTATTTGTAATCTTTTGCCAATTGTGTTTTTTGTTGTCTGTTTCTTTAAATATTCTGTGGAAGTATCATTCTAGAAATATTTTATAGTATTACTTATCTGTTAAAAAATTTTTTTGCCTTAATAATTAACTCTTTCACTGCTAATGAAGTACATATAAGTCATACAATTATACATCGCCAGTGCTAATGACGTATGTACTCGTATACGTCGAAGCAAAACTGCTTACCACTGTACTTAACGAATATGTACGTCATAGGTTTTTTTTTTTTTGGTATTGCATTGGAAATTTCATCTCTGGAAATGAATTATATTTGGTTTCCAACAATTTTGCCTGGGTTGCATGTCTATTTAGGTAATTTTTATTACGGCTAAGAACGTCACGCGGACTACCTGCGGTATTGTATTCTGACTACGCCAGGTCCTAATCCGACCCTCGGCTCCTTCCTTTATGAAAACCGTGGCAGATCTCAGTCTGCTTTTAACAAACCCCGTGATCACTTGTGCTCTGCTCCTTCCCTATTTATTCTCGTTTTACTTGTGTTCTGATCCCGGCTTTCAATTTTGATTTTTCTTTTCGATTACGTTTTGTACTGTTGTTTTTTTTTTTATATCTTGTATTTTATTTCAGCATGTTCCACTGTGTATTACATGCATCATCGTCAAATTGTACGCAATACTTCTTTCATTAACACTACAAAATACTTATTTTAACTTATTTTACATTCATTCATAATTCAACAATTAATTATCTTTTTCTTAAATATCTATGCTGTACAAAAATTTTACAAATTCCTTATAATAACCTTTTTTAATTAATGAGGAAGGTCTAACGGGCCACTCCTCTCCACACACCAAGACTTTACGTATGAGAGCCAGTATTTGTGGTTCCCTCAAACAGCAATCATACACTCAAGTGTCTAGGAGATTGAGGTGTCTCTGCGTTACGTGGGCATGATGAACTAGGAGTTAGTTTTGTGATTCGGTACTGTTCGGTCTGTTGTTTATGATTCGGTTTTACTTGGTTTGTTTCTGGATTTCCTTTACCCTGACCTAATGGCGAACACATTGTTTTCCGATACGCAGTTGTTAGAGATTCCAACAAGAAGTGACAGTGAAGATGAATCACAAGAACATCAGCCTGATGACTGTTAGGAGTCAGATGATTCATTGCCCAAGTCACCTCAGCCTTCATCGTCGTGTGCCGTCAGACCTAGTACTCCCTCGTCTGTTCAGAGACAGTAGTTTCAAGTTTCACCGCTAAAGAGGCTCTTCCCAAATTCACCTATTGAAAGCGAGGAAAGAAAGACATTAATTTAAAAAAGATATTGTTAAAAATACCTGTGTTGGAAATTTTCAGTTATTTTAAAAGTAAAAATTACTTATAACATTAAATATATTTACTAATTAAAAGAAACGGTCCAGCGGACTTTTTTTTAAAATAAAATAAATTCAAAACGAAGGAAACACACAGAAAGACACAGACATAACTCACATCACATGATGTGAGTTATGTCTGTGTGTTTCCTTCGTTTTGAATTTATTTTATATTAAATATATTTATACGCACATATATTTATAATATATATGTAATATCAATATGTAAAAGAAACCTAAAGTTTTAACTTTGCCCGTGCAGGTGCAAAGCCCTGATCAAAAAAAAGTATGGATATTTTAGGTTTTTCAAAAAAAAAATTTAGCACAGGGTAAAAAAATCATGTTTTGAAATTCAGCCTTCAAGAACATGAAGTGTTACTGTTTGGCAATAGTGAGAGAGTTAATAAAACTAATTATGTTTTAACAACACATTTCTTTTATTAAAAAAAAATAACACTCTCTATTTTTGGTTCTTTTACTTTAATTGTTGTTTGTTCCTTATGCTTTTTTTCTGTTAGTTGATATTCTGTATTTTTACTAATTATGTTTTCAATAAATTCTTTTTAGACTTGAAAATGCCGAACAATTTTTGGTGAAACGTCAGCTTATAATCAGGAGTAGTTAATGCTTTGGACCAAAACCTCAAGAAACCCCGACTGAATTTTTAATATATCTATTCTACGATTTATCTCCTGGGAAGCAGATCTGCTTTGGTATAACCTCAATCGTTAATTTATCTTCATTATTATTTATTTTATATGTTAACAATTTTGTTTATTTAGTTTTAATTATTTGTTTCTTTTCTTTACTATAAGTAAAGTACAGTGATTCTGAAAAAAATGATCGTGAAATTTTGACGGATATTTTCATGAAACCAAATATATATATTTTTGTGTTTAATGAAAATCTGTATTAAACAAAATGCAGGTTTTCATTAACAACAGATTTAACACCAATGCTGTTTTACGACGCTTTTTTGATGATGTCGGTCTATGTTTGAATGGCTGGGTGTATATCCAAAAGTTTGTGTAGACACTACAGTCCACAGTCTTTGATGGATCAAATTAATATTTTACACAGAAGTGGGAATTCTTGTGTAGATGTACTGTATTTAAATGTTTTAAGTTTAACGATATGTAAGTTTGTAACTTTGCAGTTAGTCAAGCATGTACGGTGGTAACTCGGGATACGACTTTAATTCGTTCTGTAACCTTGCTCGTATGTCAATTTACTCGTATCTCAAAGCAATTTTCCCCATTGAAATCAATTGAAATGCCATTAATTCGTTCCAGCCCCTAAAATACTTATCCCCAATTGTTTTTTTTACTTGATTTTGAGTAAGAAAAATGTATTTATAAATGAGAAATATTCTATAAAAGCATAATAAAAGAGAATGTAGAGGTGGTTAGAAACAACTGGTTAAAAAACTGGTTTTATTATATTTACGTACACATGTAATTAGTATTTTGGTTATTTAAACTTAACTTAGACATAACTTGAATGCTGTATTAAAAAAATACAGTTGCTTCGAAGGATTAAAAAAACAACTGTCCAAGGAGGTTTGTTTCTTCCTCCCTTTCAGAATGCTACGGAAATGAGTTAGGCAAGTTTCATTAAATAGATTCTATGCACGACCAGTTGCAACTTTTTCGGGGTGTTTCTTTGAACACCCATGAACTGTGAAACTCTCTCCCACATTTTCAAGATCTTCCAATTTTCTTAAGGTAAACTGAGAAAACTGAGTGGGCCGTAGGCGGCATCGTAGAAAAAAAAAATGTACATATTTATAAATGACCTGATACTGCAGTTGGCTGTTCCTCCTATCTCAAATTTCACTAGTATTTTAAAAGAAAATTTCTCTCCTTTCACAGCTCGTATCTCAAATAACTCGTATGTTTGGGGCACTCGTATCCCGTGGTACCACTGTATCTTGAAATAACAGCAGCATGCAAGTTAGAAAAGTGTTATACTCATACCATGATCTATCTTATCAAATGCTTTTTAGCAAAGTCAGTATTAATCGCATCAACCTGCAAACCTGAGTTCATAGAATTGAGGATATAATTTAGAAGGGCAAGCAAATTAGTAGACGTTAATCTATTAAGATAAATATCATGTTGTTGAGAAATAATATATTTATTATTATCTCTGCTAAGTTTACTAGTAATTATGAAGTGAAATATTTTTACAAAAGTGACTAGGATTTATATTGGCTTATAGAGTGTGATTAGTGATTTATCACTAGCTTTGCGAAGTGGGAGAACATAGGTGTCTTTCTAGATCTGACGGAAAGATCGTAACTGTAAAGAAGAGGTGTAATTAAATATGAAGAACAATTATTTAAATGGCGGGAGAGATATTGACAGGGCCAGGAGGTTTATTACTATCTAATTTAGAAATTATGTTTTCGATATGTTCAGATGTGATATTGTAACTGTAAATATGTTTATTATGACTATTACCATATAGTAAAGAAATAAGGGAAGAAGGATCAAAAACAGAGGTGAAATATTTAACAAATAACTTAAAAATCGTATGTCCATATTATGAGGAAGTTTCTTGATTCAAATAAATATTAGAAGGCAAAAGCACTGCCTGAATTATTAGAGTTTACATAGTTCTAGAATTTCTTAGCATTACTCTGAGCTGTTTTTTTCTATATTAGATAAAAATCTGTCATAACTTCCTGAAATACAGTTTTATATTCAGCTCTAAAAGATGAAAAATTACTGTAGAGGTTATTATTCTGTTTGTTTGAAGAGTAAAAAGTGCATCTTTTTTTTCTCTTAATTCTAAGGAAAACTATTTTGGATAGGTTATAAAAAACCTTCCTGTATATGTATATGTTATGATGCAGCTAGATAAAAGCATGGACCGGTAAATAGTGTTTCCTCTGAAACAAGGTAATAATGTTTGTAGGTTTTTGTTTTCCCTTAATTTCTTTTATTTTTTGACTCTTATTTTATTGTTTTGTAATTTTCTGGCGTACTGTGTTTGTTACTGTCTGTTTGTTTTGCTTGAATGCTCTGTATAGAGGTATCCTCCCAGAATTAGTTTTGTAATAGTGGGCTTAACTGTTTGAAAATTGGGTTTTGTTGTATGAATAATTAATAATCAGTAATTAGGTTTAAACAACAAATGTCTGTTTTTAAATAATGAATAATAACACTAGGTATTTTATGATCCTTTTGTGGTTCTCTTGTTACTGAAATTTTTGTTTGTTTGTTTTGTTTTCTGTTAGTTTGGTATCCGTGGATGTATTTATCTTGCTTTACTTATGTCGTTAAAAAATTGTTTTTTAGCCTTGAAAATGCCAAACAACTTTCGGCGAAACGTCGGCTTATAATCAGGAGTTGTATGTTTATGACCAAAATCCTCAAGAAACCCTTGTGTGAATTGGAAATATCAGTGGTTGAGAAGCTATATCAATATTTATTTATTTATATCGATAAATAAATAAGATTAATATTAATTTCCACATAATGATTTGTAAATGTCAATTGCTCAATTAGATGTATTAAATCTATGCTTTGGGCTACTAACTACCTCTTTTTCGGATTAATTAAAAATAATACAGGTTTAATTTAGAATAAACTAAGTTTATTTTTAAAATAAAGGATTCAGGTTAGTCCAGTGGTAAGGTTTCGCCTAAGGACTTTTAGATCTGGGGTTTAATATCTACTTTTACTCTCAATTTATTTATATGCAGATGAAACAAAAATCTGAGTACACCATCCCTCCGAGTGGGTGTTATGTGGTTAGTCCTGACCCTGTACTTTGCCAAGAACACTTAAAGGCCCCTCCTATTCTTAATAATACACATAAATTAGGCAAAATGTAGAACTCTCAATATAGAATGCTCATTTTGTGGTATCACAAAGGTCCAATATTCAGCCCTTGTGTGATCTTTTGTGAGACTGCCACTGAAACATAACCTGATTTAAAATAATACAAGATTAAATTATAATAATTTAAATATTGTTCAAAATTATATTTAAAAGTTTGTCAACTTGAAAATACATTTATACTAGATTGTAATTTAAAATAAACTTGGATTATTTTAAAATTAACCTGAAAAAGTTGTATATCGAAGAATATATTATATGCCTGGTAGTTAATATTACACCTGTCGTATATATATTTAGTTGTATTGTAAATTGTCAAAAAAAAAATTTCCACAGAAAGTGGTTTTTGCAAAACAACAAAACTTGTTACTTTACCATAAGTAAAGTATACTGATCGTGAAAAAACTCCATTTTGACAGATTTACATGTTTACAGATCCCCAAAGTTGTTTTATGATGTTTTTTGATGAAGTCAGTGTATGTGTGAGTGAATGGGACTCATATAGTTTGTGTATGAAGATACCCAACTTACTTCAGTAAACTGAAAATTATTTTTTTTCAATAAAATGTAAATGTAAACATTTTTGACTTATGATTCAATATGAAAGTTTGTGAGATTCATGCAAGCCACAAAAATTTGACAGATAATAATGAAATTACACTTAAAAGTGGAGCATTATGTGGGGAATGAGTTGAGGTATTTTTTTTTTCAAAATTGCATTAACTAAAGGACCACTATGGTACATTTTATGCTCTCAGAATTTTTTTTTTTTTGGTGTTTTTGTTAAATTTCTTGATTTGTGAAAATACTTGAAATAATTAACGACTTATGTGAGGTATAAGAAGAATAATATTCTTGCATGTAAAAAATCAATGCCAATGAACATAATTTCTGATCTATCCATAGTAAAATGGATTTATCTAACAAAATGTTTAGTTTGTCTCCACTCCCTCTGTATGTTGACACATAGATTGAGTGACCTTTCAATGATTCTTGACTTTTGTCCTCGCTTTTCTTCATAGCGGTTCACATCTTTCTACTTGATGATAAGGAAGTCGAAATGTAGTATTGGTTTTTTTGTCCCTTTGATGTGTAAAATAATTTTATTTTAATTTCGCAGATATTGACTATGTATATATATAAATATATCAACATCCAAATCACAAAATGAGAAAAGAGAAAAAAGACTAAGATCTTTTGTTTTGATTCTGATGAGGATCGTTTGTTAGATCTTATTATTTATTTTCACTTCCTTTTGTGATTTGGATTTTTAATTCACAAGTTTATTGTGAAGTGTTGTTTATATATATATATATATATATATATATATATATATACCATGATAAACGAAAAACGGTCCGGCAGGACAAATAACAATTAAAATAAGCAGTGACACATAAACAGAAACACAACAAAGACTCACTTTTCAATATTTCGACCGCCATTACGGTCGAAATATTGAAAAGTGAGTCTTTGTTGTGTTTCTGTTTATGTGTCACTGCTTATTTTAATTGTTTATATATATATATATATTATATATATATATATATATATATATAATATATATAATTATAATACAATCATCCATAGCAATATAAACTAGATAACTTTGCAACTTTAACTATTTATGATGGAACTATAAATCCTACTTAAATTGTCTGTATGGGTTTTTCTATTGCAAGTATTATTAGTATTTTTGATATGTATCATTTCTTTGATCAATCTTTTATTGTATGAAGTTTTATAATCTAAAATCGATGCATTATGAAATTGAAATGTGTGTTGATTTTTTGACACACACATATATATATATATATTATATATGGATTAATTTACCACAATGAAAACAATTTTTTAAAAAATTGTTTTCATTGTGGTAAATTAATCCATCTATTATATCAAGTGTTATTTTGATTATTATTCATATATTATATATATACATCCGGAAAGACGATCTAAACTGTATATACAAGGGTTCAAAATCAAAAAAAGAGTAACACATAGAATAAAAAACCTTTTTTTCACTCAAATTTACTGAAAATTCGTCTTCCTCTCTCTTTTTTCTGAAGACGGATTTTCCGAAAATTTGTGTTAGTAAGTGTGTTTGTTTACTCGGTGTGTTACTCTCTTTATATATATATATATATATATATTTATATATATATATATATATATTATTTAAATATATATATAATATTATATAGCAGATTCAATAATATATTGACCGTATACACACCTGTAATATTATATATATATATATATATATATATATATATATATTATTATTTTAACCAACAACTTATAAAAATAATGGTTTCGTTGTAAGTTTTGGAGTATTAGACACTCTAAGAATCGTTGGATTAGGTTAACTGGCAGTGAGTCATGGGATGTGAGAGGCTTCACATTAAGTAGGTGATGGTCCCCCAAGGAGGCCATAAAACACTGTCTTCAGGAGCAGAAAAAAGAAAAGGAAAACAAAAATGACACCTCCAGTTGTCAGGCTATTCAACAATTGCTTTAAACGATTAATTATATATATAAAAAAAAATTGAATATTATGGTATAAATATTGTGTCTACAACTTTAGTTTAAGGATATGTTTTTATTAAGAAATTTTTAAGCTGCAAAGTGATATACTTGTACTCAGTTTTTATTTTATTATAGTGAAAAGATATACTTTCATTCGACGTTTTTTAATTTTTGACTTTGTTTGCAGTGTATAGATGAGTATTTCTCAATATTTTTCACTTCAGGGCGCACCTGTGGAATAAGGGAAGTTTTGGGGCGCATCAATGATTATAATATAGAAAATTTAGTCCAGAAATTTGAAAATAGGTAATTAAAAAGAATAGTATTTTTGCAAGAGAAAAAAGAGAGAGAGAGAGAGAGAACAGTAAGAAATGATTTAAATCCCCAAGGAAAGGGAAAGAGAAGGTGCTGTCCTTTGCTGCTTAAAGATTAAAGAAATGTACTTTCCAGTTCAGAATATCAAGTTGGGGAGATTTGACTTAGACTTGATAACCATATACTTGGTGATTATAAAATAAATGAAAATGATGCAAATTTGTAAAATATAAATGTGATATATAAATTTAATTTTCCGTTATTTTGGGGTGCACTTGGCGTCTTTCCAGTGTGCACCAATGCGCACAAGGACGCATCGTTTGAGAAGCATTGGTATATAGCAAGGAATACAGTACTATAGTAAAGATATTGCAATTTAAACTATTAGGAGTTTATGTTAATCAAAATGAATAGTATGTTTGTCATGAGTGTAGATCAGTTTCTTTTTTGAGCCTACTTGAAGGCAATATAAATATATTCCAGTCTTTTTGTTGCAGTCACCTATGAAGCACCTAGCAGGATACACATAATGCGATCACATAAACTGTTGGGTGAGATCATCAAATGAATAGGTATTTTTGTTAAAAATGTAAAGCAGTTTTTCTTTTGACCATATTTGAAATCAACATGAATAAATCTTAATCTTTTATTACAGTACCTGACCTATGATTGTAGAAAAATAAGCTATTCTGCTACATTAAGCAGTAATGAATTAGTATAAGAATGTCAAGTGAAATAGTTCATTGATATTGTGGAACAGCTTTGTTTTACCATATTTAATGTTTAATATGAATATATATTGGTATTTATATAACAGAATAAGAAATATGATTCTCGAAGCTAAATTATTTCATTAATATAAACAGTAGAATGAGAAAGTCGAGAGAATTAAACTATGAGCTAATATTGTGTCGCAGTTTCTTTCAAAGTCATGTTAATTTTCAATGTGAATATATTTCAGTTTAAGAATAGCCGTTTTAGATAGATTCTAAAAGAAAATAAATTATTTTATCACTGTAAGCGTTGACATGCCAATGAACTCGAGGTGTATGTCAGTAACAAGTGTGGACTTTGGTTTAAATACAATTTATAATCAAATTTTTATCATAAGTGAGCAATGAGTACTTAAAATACAGATATATATATATAAAATATTATATATATATATAAATATATATATATATATATATATATATATATATAGTTTAGAAGGCCTCAGAGCTTATTTTTCTTCATTTTGATTTTTTCTCTACGACATTTTGTCTCATATATATATCCTAGGTGTTGCTGGTCTGAATACTGGGCGGTGACTGAGTGTCGGCTTGGCGAGTAGCTGGTGGTTGGTCACCTAGTAGCTGCAGTATGCGTGAAACCCCGGTGTGTTGACGATTAATTAATGGGTTATGTTTCATGATTTTCATGACCTCATATATATATATATATATATATATATATATATATATATATATATATATATAATGAAAACATTTATGGCTTTGATACTGGTCAGGAATTTACCCATTTTTACAATAAAATAAAAAGTAATTATTAAACATGCCTTAAATTGGCATGTTTGGTATCTTAGTATGTACAAATTTAAAAATGAAAACCTACTTTTGGTATCTCACTACTATGGTATTATATTGGTATATTTTTATGATTATTGGTATTGTAATTTATATCTGGATTATTTCATAACTGTTATTAGTGTATTGGGATGTGTTTTGTTTGTGGTTGATGAGCGTTGTATGATCTTGTAGAGCGGCCAGGTTAGCTCAGTGGTTATCGTAATCAATGCTGAACTGGTAGATACGGGGTTCGATTCCTACCTGGCCCTCGACTTATTCACGTGGGAAAAATCTGAGTATATCGTTCCTCGAAAAGGACGTTGAATCGTTGGTCCCGAGCCTGTACGATGTTAGGTACTCGTAAAAAATTCTTATTTTAAATACACTAGATTTAGGAAAAATTTAGGACTATTTTTTGTTGATTCAACACGTAATGTGGCTCACCCATTTCCAAAATTGGTGCCAAATAATTAACTAACCACAATTTCCACCTCTAGAACAGCACTAAAAGGTGAAGGTCTTATAAGTGTGGGTGTTGGAAAACGAACAAACAATGTGATTTCGTAGGCATTTCTATTTCTCTTTCAAATCATATCGCAGTATGCCTAGTGAACGTCCTAAGTACAGAATATACCATCATAGTGAGCTTCTTATCCGGTGCAGCAAGTTATTACCTGAGGTATATTACGCGCATGACTTCGTGGACATTTGTATTTCTATTTTAAATCAAATAGTAACATACTATATATAAATGCCCACTGACTTTTCTAACTGTAGACCAGAAACTGTAGTGGACTTTCTGGAGCAGCTGGTTATTACCTGGACTATAGTACAACGAACAATTGTGCATGTATCACTTTCTGGACATTAGTATTTCTCATTTAAATCAAAGAGCACTATACTATATGCCAAATGTCTAGTGACTGTCTTAACTCAGCAGTAGTGGATACCTGGTCTAGGGAAGTTAATTGGATTCCGTCAATTTTCGAGGTTCAAATTAAATTCTCGTTGGCTACGAGAGTATGATTTTGAACCTAAAAAAAAATGCCGAATTTTGATTATATAAAACACCTGTTTTATCAAACGGTTGTTGTGTTATTGAGTTTGTTTTATAAAGAACTATAAGTGAAATGACCTAGATGAATAAAAACAAATCCACTAAAAGAATCATTTCAAGTAAATAACGTTGTCTTGTGAAATGAATAAAGTTTTAAGGGACTAATTTGTCAATAGGAAAGCAAGCGTGGGATTGGACTGGAGGGCGCATATAAGGTGAACAAGAAAGGTAATGCAGTCTCTTGAGGGAGTTAGTGACCACAAAGATAGTGACCAACTTTGATTGGACTCGTTGATTGGGTTTAACTTAGCGTTACTCTTCCACCAGTCTGTGGGCTGAAATGCTTAACAATGCAGTAATATATCAACTGGTCCAGGATCAGGAAAGTTAAATATCAAAAATGAAATTTTGCCTAAGAAAAATGTAATTGTAGTCTATCAAAAACGATTTTATAGCCTATGAAAAATGAAATTGTAGCCTATCAAAAAATGAAATTATAGCCTATCAAAAAATGAAATTGTAGCCTATCAAAAAATGAAATTATAGCCTATCAAAAAATGAAATTGTAGCCTATCAAAAATGAAATTGTAGTCTATCGAAAACGAAATTATAGCCTATCAAAAAATGAGCCTATATTTTTAATATAGCCTATTAAAAATGACTACGTCGGCTTGTAATCAGAAGTAATTAATTTCTGAACGTAATCTTCAAAAACCAATTTTGTATTTATACAATTATTATTTTTTATAATACATCAATAACCTTAATTAGATACAGGCTTATAAAAAACTACAGCTTTACAAGTTTGCTTTGAATGTGAAATTTTTTTTATTTTGTTCACTTTTCTAAGTTTGGTATTTTTATCATTTTTCCCAAAACTGTATCCAATATATATATAGATATATATACTTCTTTTCTTATCTGTACCACATTTATTGAATACTATTTTTATTTTTTATCAAGGTTTGGTCTAGCTTCAAACAATACCACACCTTTAAGCCGAGATTTCGACTATATTTGCAGACATCTTCAGGGCTAAATCAGTACAGAATTTAATTACAATAACATGAAAAAAATAACCAAAAAATGTAACAAATAAAAATAATTAAATAATATTTCTAGTTTCTTTTTTCAAGTGGTCTTCATGGGTTTTTTTAAATTTTTTTTACTTATAAGTATATAATATAGAATGTTCGTGAAACTGCTGCTAGGAGCAGCACTATAGGCTGATTTGAATATAACGGTTATGTTGTTATTTGCTTGCAATAGCTAAATACCAAAGTAATTATGCATAATAATTAAATAATGTTACTTATAAATCTTGTTTTATGTTATTGTAATTAAATTCTGCATTGATGTAGACCTGAATATGTTTATAAATGTAGACGATACGTCGGCTTAAAGGTTTCGCATTGTTTGAAGCTAGGCCAAACCTCCATTAAAAAGAAAAGCAGTATATTACTTACTCGATTCGAATAATAATAGAATGATAGGTGATTGTGTACTTTATTTAAGTGTAGCATATGGTGTCATTCGTGAAGTTTTTATTGAGTTATGAATACATTATATTCAGTATATTTTTGTTATATCACTGAAGGATAATAAATTGAATTATGTTCAGTTTAGTGCAAGAAAAGAAGTGATCAGCTGTTTTTCATGCGCTTGATTTATATGGGCTATCAAAAGCAGTTGTGTTTATTGGCAAAGGAGAGAAGTTATTTGGAGAAACAAGGAACACGGAGGAAGTGATTCCCTATTGGGTGAAAAATGATGTGTAAGGCTATCTGAAAAATGAACATCTCGAACCAAATGTCAGCAGATATTTCTCTTTTCATTCCCTTCACGAAGTGTTATCTAGAAAGCAATAAGAAAGGAAAGTATAAAACAGCCAGTTTTATGAATGAAAAAAAAAAAGATATAAAATAGTTGCAACTCAACTATGGTATTGCCTTTCCAAAGAAAAGGGCCTATACGCGTCTCTTGAAAACAGGTGTTTTTGCCCCACCCTAATTAGGGTAAAGGGATGGTTTTTCTCTAAGCGACGACCTCTCGCAGGCCTTATTAAACCACTTAGCACCCCCTCTCTCCTCCTGCTAATGGCCAAATGACCTCCTATTACCATTTATCAGGATTAACCAAATTCTCCTCCCGGCCATCTCCTAGTCATTTTTTTCTTAAAAATCCTTCATTCCCATTACTGCCGTTTAATTGAGAACTGTTTTTTTTTTTGGGACTTCATTTCAGACTTTGTACTTGATAAAAGTCAGTTTAAGAATACTTCTAGCTTAAGTGTTTCTATTATGCAGCCTAATTTATAAATTTAGGTGTTATTTAAAAAAAATGTAAAAAACAGTAGCTGTTTAAATAATGGTACGAGCTTTTGAAAACATCTGTTACTTCATTAACATATAGTATTACAATACAAAGCATCTTAGTATTTAAAGGCAATTTTATGTTGCAAACAATACAAATATTTAAAATGTATGTACTTTTAAAACTATTAAAACCTAAATACCTGTTAGAAATATTAATATGTTAATACAAAGCATTATATTTCCTTGAAATTGTTGGAGAAATTCTAGGTAAATAAAACATTATTTAAGTTTTACCTGTTTTAGCATGGAGGAAGGTTAAGTACGTATAATCACACAAGTTTCACAAACAAAAAAATTTAATGCTGAGAAATCTCATAACAGAAATGGCAAAAAAATACTTCAGTACTTGTTTTATCTATAGGGAGGGTTCTTCTATCTCCTATCACAAGCCTGCTCATTGTAGATCTATATTTTGAGATATCTCTTCTCAAAAGCTTCACAATACTGTGAAGTACTATGGTTCGATGTGGACGACGTGGATGTCTTACCAGCTCTATTATCACTTTGTTCATTCCTTTACTTCCTTTCTTAGCAGTCACACCTAAAATATTTCCCATAAAACCTGGTTCTGCGAGAATAATATAATTTAGTTCTTTTTTACCAACTTTTTAATATTTTTCTTTATTGATTTTGTTATTATTTATTTTATTTATATTCATATATCTAAGTCTGTAGGTTGGCTACACCGATTGGGTGCCTCTTCAGTAAGGCTTCGCTTCAGTTGTCACTTGTCTTCACAGTAACTCACACAGAAAAAATATAGTAGTGAGTTTCTGTTTTATTTCTGAGTGTTCTTTGTGTCAATATAGTTTATATATATATATATATAAAGATTTCACATAAACACGTGGAATAACATAAAACACAATGATCAAACCACAATATGGAAATGGGAAAACAAGACTGGATTAAATCATATTGTGGTTTGATCATATATATATATATATATATATATATATATATATATATATAAAGATTTCACATAAACACGTGAAACAACAATCAATGATTAAACCACAATAAGAATGGGAAAACAAGACTAAGATCTTTCAACCGTAACAAGCGGTCTTCGTCAGAGTCAAAAACCCAACTGAACACTGAACACGTGTTTCAGTTGGGTTTTTGACTCTGACGAAGACCGCTTGTTACGGTTGAAAGATCTTAGTCTTGTTTTCCCATTCTTATTGTGGTTTAATGATATATATATATATATATATATAAAACTTTAAATTACACAAAGCACGACACAGAAAAGAGAATAAAAAGAACACTTACAGAATTCAATATTTCGAACTGTTGTTCGTCATCAGGAGAGTAGACTAGAAGACAGGACGAAGTGAGAGAGATCTCCCCACGTCGAAGAACGGGGCGCGAATCCCCGTTATATATATATATGGATTAATTTACCACAATGAAAACAATTTTTGAAACAATGCTCTAAGGCCTTTCGTTAACACATCTTCGGAGAGCAAGTGAACTAAGAAAACAATAAATACTTGTTAACTTGGCTGATTGAAATTTCCAGAATTGATGGCAACCCTGAATGTGTTTAATGATGAAGTCTTCATCTGTTTAATTATCCAGTTAATCAAAACTTCATCTAATTTGTAGAGTCCTAGGCTATTGTTCATCAACTTCTCATAAAAGTTCTTTATGAGCGCACTTTCTACGATATTTCTTCTTCTTTCTGAAGATACGTATATTAATTCATTTGCTTCATTCCAATTAATCACATGATTACTGTTTCTTATGTGTATGAACAAGGCACTCTTTTCGTCCTCTCTTCTGATGGAATATTTGTGCTGTTTTATCCTTGTAAGAAGACCTTTGCTCGTCTGTCCAATATAAGACATTTCACAGTCAGTACATGGTACATGGTATCCTGTATACACCACAGTCCTTTCTTTTTGGCTTATTATTGACAAGTCTGTTAAACAAGTTACCATCATTACTGAACACAACAGAAACGTCCAATCTTTTCATAAATGAAGGTATATCTTTCAAACAAGGACTGTATGGAATGACTAACAAATTCCTTCTTGTGAACTGTTCTTCATTATTTAATATCATGGATTGTTTCACCTTTTTTATGATATTGTCGATTAACCTTTTTGGATACATTAAAGAATCTACAATTTTGTAAATATTTTTGATTTCTTCATCTAAAAATTCCTCACTGCAAATTTTGAAAGCTCTTAAGAACATGCTACTAAAAACTGACTTTTTAGTTTTAAGTGGATGAGCCGAGAAGAAATGAACATAAGATGAAACATTGGTTGACTTCCTATGAATACTGTACTTTAATTTATCACCATTCCTATGTAAAACATCCAAGAAAGGAAGTTTATTATTGTTTTCATGTTCTATTGTAAATTTTATGGATGGTACGACCGTATTGAGGGTATCCAAAAAGGTGTTAACATTTTCATTTTCAGGCCAAATACATAATATATCATCGACATATCTAAACCATTTAGCATTAGTAGGCAGTATTGTAGGTAGGTAGGTGATCTCAAAATATTCCATATAGATATTACTTAAAACTGGGGAGAGACAATTTCCCATAGCCAATCCAAACTTTTGTTTATAAAATTTTTCTTGAAACGAAAAACAGCCATCCAATACACACAAACGAATCAACTCGATTAATTCTGGGATAGAAACTGGTAAATTTTGAACATGTTTGCCTAGTTCTGTCTCTAGGAAATTCAACACATCTATATATATATATATATAACATATATAACACATATAACTATATATATATATAGTTACTATATATATATATATAATATATATATATATATATAGTAAGAAGTAGATAATTCACAGTCTACACCTAATTATGTTTCATCACCACTTATAAAATTTAATAAATTACTAAATATAGTTATAATTAGATTATTCTGTCATTTCTTAAAATATTATTAAAACAAAATATGGGGCAAAATAATCGGTTTAAACTAAATCATTTAAGAGGAGCAAAGATTTAACAGGTTGTATGGATCAAGATGTAATTTGCATGGTTTGTAGTATGATTTTCACTCCTTGGTTTGCTCTAGTCAAACACGGCTTAAACCAGAATAAATATCACAAAAAAAAAAAATTTGCCGAGTAAAGGGAAAGGTTTTTTTTTATTTATCTTCATACACAATATTAATGGACTATTCTTAATTTATATTATGAATATATATTTTTGAAAACGTAAAAGTTAAAATTATTAATTAATTTCTGGAATTACTAACTATAATCTTTCAAATATTTATATATTCATAGAATAATACTGTTTTAATAACATATTTTATTATACATGTTTTCGACATTTTTTCGTAATAGTGTAGACCGTATTGTTTCAAATACTACTTTCCTTGTATTTTTCCTACAAATAACATTTCATAAAATTCAGAAGTACCCGTGTATACAAAAATCTATTGTGTTACCTTGGAAGTTATTTTTATGATTTAAAAGAATAAACATGAGTTCAAAAGTAAATCAAAACGATAAAATAATGAGTAAAAGTTAAAGAAAGCTGGCAAAACAAATAGTTATTTTATCTCATTAGTTGTGCAATCCGTTATTGTGTGGTTTTTACTCATACTTGGGTAAAACGATAGTATAGAGTCTCCACATACAAGAAGTTTTGTTTTTTTATAACTTTTTATTTGTAATTTGTATTGTAGAAGTTCAACTAATGATGAACACGAAATGTTTAAAACGCGTAGTGTGAATTAAAAATTTCTTTTTCTGTGGAGACTTTGTATTGTCGTTTTACCATAGCATAGTCATTTTATGTAAAATATCGTAATCTATTTTTTTTTGTGAGGTGTACAAAAATACCATTTATATAATGAAATAATATAATAAATATAATTCTAATGTAGTGCAATCTGTTATTATGTGGTATTTACTCATTGTAGGTTAAAAATCTACAATGCCTGAAGAAGAACACTACGTGTTCGAAACGCGTTGTTTATATCATTAAACGTTTTATATGTGGAGACCATTTCATTAGATTTTTACCCTACAATGAATAAATATAATGAAATAATAGATAAAACTTAAATATATAAAACTAAATTTCTACATCTATTGTTGTGTAGGAATAATCTTTCTAATTGTGTAGAAGGGTTTTTTTTATATTTTCTGACCAATTTTATTTTCTTTGTTTGCGCAGAGCGTTTCATTTCTAAAATTTAGTTATATAAATTATATTAAAATAACAAAAAAGGAAAGGTAAGGAAATATTAATTAGCAAAAAGTTCAGTAACATGTAAACTGAGCTATTGGATAAATATAGACTAAACGAAGGCCTGAAGTATTTTGGGAATTTTTTCATATTATGCTATATACAGAAAAAGTTTTCTTTTTAACATCTTTATTTTGATATATACAACTACGCATATTTTTCGTAATAAGCATATGTGGTAAGGGTCACACAAGTAGCTTTGCGACACATGATGAAAGAATGAAACCCAGTGGTTTAACTTTTCACTTCGTTTCTTGCTTTTAGTAGATTATCGTGGCAGTAGATCGTGACCATCTTCTCTTTAGCCGTCTAGAGGAATTTCGGAAAGGTGAGGAAGAAGGAAGGTTTTGTAGTAAGGTTTGTAAGCCTCAATTACCTGACAACATCTGCAGTTGGAAGAATAGCGGTATATACTGAAAAAGTAAAGGACTAAATATTTGACACAGATATATCTAGTCCGTGGTGTAACTTCATTCAGTTGTTTTTATTAGAATTAGTAATAATACATTCCGTCATACCTCGTAAAGTCTCTGAAAAGCTCGACCGGTTTCGGGTCCGCCTGGATCCCATCTTCAAGAGCACCTAACTGACTGTGAATATTGTTTTCCTATAACCTACCTATATATAGCATCTACATTGTGTAATCAGTGTTGTGTGTGTAGTACTACACACATTTGTTGTATATTTGCATATGATAGTGGAAGTTTTTGGTTTACTGAGTTGAATTACGAGTATAATAGCCTGTATTATCTGTATACTCTAGTGGCAATTACTCTGTTATCATTATAGTTATTTTGTTGTTGTTAGTTATTATATATTTAAGCTGTATTTGCATAGCATGATGGAGATTGTTGTGTAGCTTTGAAGATTTTGATGCGTGTGGTGCCTTCGGGTGGAGCATGCTGTTCTCTGACAATAAAAAAAAAAAAAAAAAAAAATTCACAGTCAGTTAGGTGCTCTTGAAGATGGGATCCAGGCGGACCCGAAACCGGTCGAGCTTTTCAGAGACTTTACGAGGTATGACGGAATGTATTATTACTAATTCTAATATTACTAACCTCAGTGGAACTAACCCATTAACTATAGTTGTTTTTATGTTTGAGTAATATTTGTATTTTAAATATCTAAAATCATACAATGAGCCAAATATATTTATTCGAAATATTGTGAAAGACAGAATATACAATGAATGAAGTAAATAAAAAAAAAAATTTTTTTTTGAAAATTATGAATTTTGAATTGAAAAGAAATAAATCTGATTAATTGTTTAAGTAAAAGTGATAAAAGGCCATTGCTACCAAGTGGAGACTATTGAGTACAAAGAAAGGTTTTATTACAATAAAGGTAAGTTTGGGATAGTGATTGTTTCGTAGTTTAAAAAATTGGCGAATCGAAGGTTTTTTTTTTTTTTTTTTTGGTAGGGTGGCTTTGGTGAGGGAGAACAACGACATCCTTTTAAAACTTGTGGCCACAAAACGCGTTCTAGCCTCAGGCTGGTACTTTTTTTTTAAAAAAAAACACACACCTACAAGGACTTTATATATTGCCTGTTCAGACCAACTCTTCGCAATGCTTGTTTTATTCATATACCTATTGAGAATTCTTTACGCCATTACCTCACTTCACGACTTTATTCTTTTACCTTGTTTCACTTTTCTTATTTTTATAAGATATATGGTCAAATAAGATTATTAAATTAGAAGAATACATTTGTAATTCAGTTTCTGAACAACCATCAAACAACACTTTCATTTTGTTCTCATTTTAATTTAGATTATTCAATCTTAAGTTATTCAATGTTTATCATAAGCTAAAGAAAGAATTATTAATTCATTACTTTTGCAATCTGTTTGTAGTATATTTTTATGTATGGCAACACTAATGTTTATAGCTAGTGTTTACTGTGGTTTGCGTATAGTTACCCACTGTAAACTTGTGTTAATTAAAGTTTCATAGCTTTTTGCTGTTAATAGTTCGATGTTTCAATCATTACACTGTTGTAGTATAGTATTTATTCGTATTGGGCAATTGCAATAATTAAGTCTCCACCCAAAAAAAAGTTTGATATCAAAACTAATAACTTGTTTTGAACACTTAGTGTTCTTCTTCAGGGTTGCATCTAAAAATATACATCTGTGAGCTTTAAAAACATCAGAAATTTCTTTGGAATAATGAAATGCAAGTTATTGAACGTAACACATTCATTTTACTTTTTTTTATATACAGAGCAAAATAAGTAATAACTACTTTCTTCTCATGCCTTATCAGACCCTCACCAATGATATAATACCCACTTCATTACTTAAATCAATAAAATTATAAAAAAAATAATATTCCAAGTTAAAAAATGTTCATCGTAAGTCTTAATTCATTAAAATAGCTCAACTCAAAAAACTAATCAATAAACGTGTGATTTAACGAAGTTTTTCTGAGAGAAATGAAACTAATTTCAATGGCGTGATTTAAGTAGAGCTTTAACTATATTGAGAATGAAGGGAACAAGGCTTGGTTCTAACTGGCGGGAGGAGGCTCCGGCAGTTATTTTAATCACTTGAGACAGAGTTGAGTCGTTAGCTGGTGATTACTACAGTGAATCACTCAGCCTGGCGACTTATGCACTCTCCGCTGCTGGAGCCTACTTTCTAATCAACTCTCATTGCGAATGAATCAACTTTTCTGTCAGTCACTTTCTTTGAAACATATATAACGAACTCATTTATCTATATATATGGTAGTATTCAACTGTTTTACAAAAAAAAAAGTAAAAAAAAATGTCTCATTGTGGTTTAAAAGGTTAACGATACAAAAATACATTTTATTTTATCACATTCATCTCTCTAGTTATGTGTTAAACATTATTACACTACTTCCACATTATTTTTCTTAATTTTGGATGATGTATATATATTGCATACATATATATATATATAGTAATTAAATGAAATGGTCCAGCGGACCGTTTATATATATATACAGGGCGGTGACTCTGCCCTATCCTCCTGCGGGGCTCTTCGCACCTCCTGATGACGACGATGGTCGAAATATCGATGTGAGTTATGTCTGTGTCTTTCTGTGTGTTTCATTCGTTTTGAATTTATTTTATTTAAAAAAGTACACTGGACCGTTTCTTTTAATTGTATATATATATATATATAAATATATATCAGTGATGAAACCACAATGTGAAATGGGAAAACAAGACTTGGTCTTCGTCAGTTGGGTTTTTGACTCTGGCGAAGACCGCTTGTTACGGTTGAAAGATCTTAGTCTTGATTTCATATTGTTGTTTGGTCATTGATTGTTATTTCACATGTTTATGTGAAAATATATATATTCACCAAAGTTACTTCAAAGCAGGCATTAGTCTCCCGTTCTAACCCGACTTCCTTAACCTTAGCATGCCTCCTTTCCTGCCACTTCGGTCACCTAATCCCAGCCGCATTACCTACATTCCTTCCCCCCCCCCCCCCCCCCCGAACCCTTTGTACCTGAACCTTCCCTTAATATTTCCTTCTCACCTCATACTAACTCGCCTTTTGAAAACTGCAAAAACATTTGCAATATTTCATCACATACCCTAACCCCTAGCGAAGAATGTGTTCTCTCTAAAGGTCTTTTATTTTGTTCAGTCCCGAAAGTTAACCAAGTCCTTGAAGATTATTCTGCTGTTACCTCCGCTGGCATTACTCTAGAAATCTAGAAGAAAACGTATTGTCAGTTCCGGCCTCCAAAAATTCAAACCTCCCATATCTCGTGAACCCCCAATCCTCCTTGTTTCGCATCGTCTTGAACAATCCATCACCATATTCCTGAGTAAAACCAGTAGCCCATCCTTTCTCAATTCTTTTAAACACCCTGACAACTTTACCCACCCTGAACGTTTGGCAGTGAAGAAACTTTCCTGCAACCACAATCCTCTTATTATGCCTGCTGATAAAAATTCAACCTATGTTCTTCTTAATCGTGAAACCTATAGAAAAGAAGCCGTGAGACAGTTGAAAAACACTTTTTACTACCTTCGTTTTAATTTCAACCCTACTTCTGAGTACCACACGGGTCCTCAGTTTTACCTTCTGCCTAAAATCCAAAAGTCGTATAATATGCCTGACAATCCACCCCCTGGCAGGCCAATATTCTCCAGCTATGGATTCTTAACCGAACGTATGTCTGCTTTCTTCGATACCGTCCGACAGCCCATAGTCTCACATCTCCCATCCTACTGCCAAGATTCCTTCCATTTTATCGAAACCCTCCGAAACCTTACATCTGATATTTACTAAATAATACCATAATCTTTTAAATAAGTTTTACTTACTCAGGCCTATCTCCTGGTATAGACAAATTTTGTTTAAAGGTAGTGTTATCACTAACTCTGATGTTCTGTTAAAATTTTTTCGTTTTAGAGATTGAGATTTTTAAAAATTTCATTTGTTAGATACACTTTCTCAAATTTTCCTCCATCAATCCTTCTCCATAAAAGCTGTAACAGGAAGAAATACTTTAATATAACCATCTAAATAGAACCAAAATTATAATTTCTACAACAAAAATTAACATATCTTCATGTACAGGATTATACATTTCATTAAACGGTAATATTTGAGATTGTATAATAAAGACGGCTAACAGAATAAATGAACGTAAATAAATAAATAACGTAGAATAAAAAGTACATTATATAATAATAAAAAAATAATGGGATTTAGAAATCTTAAAATTAAGTATTGTTGTTAAGAAAGCGTATATTTAAAGATTTAGCTATATTTCAAAGTTTTTAGACATCCTCAAAACTGGAGTGAAACTGCTCCAACAAAGCGACTAGCACTATAGGTTGTAAAATAGGTCCAAAAAATACATAATTGTATTCTTAAAAAAAGAATTTTAAATTATGTGTATTTACTTTTTTTTTTTAAACCTCCAATTTTTCTTCTTGTTTCACCCTGACAATTCTTTTCTTTGCATAAGAAATAAAGAAAGGCCTCAAGAAGAAATTGTTTTGAGGAAAGATTGTTTAATTAAGTTGAGGCAATGAACAAGGAAGAATGAGAAAAGCTGAAGAAACTGGTTAAGAACAATAGGTTAGAGGTAGGGAAAAGAGGTTTTGTAAAATAAATAGAAGGAAGAAGGGAGTCTGTTATGTCTCATCAAGAAAACGTCGCTTCAGTATTAATTTACTTAAGGAATGTAAAAATTTCAAGTCTCAATGATCTTCATCTAACCTTCTTGGCAAATTGCTTTTCATTATTATTCTTTATAAGTGAATGACGAAAATCAACTTTTCTGTTAAAACAGTTTGCGTAATTTTTTTTTTACCCTTAATTATTCACATATGCTGTACAAATATTAGCATACAGCCTTGTCAACATTCAGAAAATTTACACTGTTTACACAGTTCATATATATTCGTGACTCGGTTCCTTGTGTCTTCAAAATTACACATTCTTCTTAGTAAGGTTAAATTGAAACAAGCAAAACTAGTGTTTCAAAAATTAACATTTTTAATTACCGAAATATTTCAAAACGTCAAGTTTATGATTTAAGTTTTAAAATAGTAATATGATATATATATATATATATATATATATATATATAAACACATAAAGAACGAAAATACTTACTGGATCAATATATCGAACAGAAGTTCATCATCAGGAAGAGAGTAGAAGAAAAGACGAAGATGCGTGTTCAGGATTGTGGGTGGAAGGCGACTGCCTTATATGTATGACTTTAAAAAAATCGGTCCAGCGGACTTTTTTAAATAATATATATATATATATATATATATATAAAACTAAAGTTTATCGGGACTCGGTCAGTTCTTCAGGTTCAAATTAAACTCTTATTGCTAACGTTTCGGTCTTTATTTAAAACCTTTTTCATAGGCCTAAAAAACAAAGGAAATATAAGAAATAATACAATCATTCAAAAATCAAACATACATAAAAGTGCAATTAGCTACAATTAAGAAATTACAATGGAAATAAAAACCGAAACGTTGGTATTGTGAGTTTAATTTGAACCTGAAGAACTGACCGAGTCCTGATAAACCTTAGTTTTGTTTCTATTCCACGGTCGAAAATTTTATAAATATTTATATATATATAGGTATGTTCTCTAATCGGTATTCGGTCAATTTTCTAGGATAAAAAATCAAACTCTTGTTGCTGATCTTTCTGTTTTATTTAAATCCTTTTTCATAGGCCTACAAACAAAGGATAATAAGAAATCACATATCAACAACAAACATGTACACAATATGAAAATGGATTGTTACAACTTATGAATATTACAAGCAGAAGTATTTCAGAGATACATAAAACAATATTACTTACAGAAGTAAGAATTTTTTAACTAAGAAAATGAAATTAACATTATTTAAAGAAACAACAATATTAATCGGGCGAAACCTTCGACTTGACTAATAAGATAACATTACAAAATAACATCAACACTGTTCACTCAAGGGAACTAAATAAATCAAATTTCACTAAAACTCAGCACAACACTCCAGAATAAATATTACTTAAATTAGTAATATCACTTCTATGATTAATCAAACTTAGATCCTTTTTAATATATAACATCTCAAGTGTCTTCCTTCTTTGCTCATATTTTTCTTTCTCTATTATAGTTTTATCTTCAAAATCGAAGTTTTAATTTTAAATAAAACCGAAACGTCGGCAACGAGAGTTTGATTTTTTATCCTAGAAAATTGATCGAATCCTGATTAGAGAACATACCTATTCTATCAAACGGTCGATATATTATTGAATATGTTATATATATAAACAATGCGTTTCGAACACATAGTGTCCTTCTTCACAACACTACTTGGAGAAGAACAGTACGTGTTCGAAACGCGTTGTTTATACTATTACATTTCTATATGTGGAGACTATTTCATTAGAATTTTACACCCTACACTGAGTAAATACCATATAATAACTTATTTTACTACCTTAGAATTAATTTTAATTATTCCATGAAATTTGCCTCTTAGAAGTTTTTAAAATTTTTCAGGACCAAAATTTACAAACAAGTACTTGTATATTATTGATACATCGTGCGAAATCTTTACCTGAATCATCATATCTGTTAAAGTAGGAAGATGGTACTGTAAAGCCATCATTTGTATAACATTTACGTTTTTATCGAGATAAAATAATTAATTTTAGGGTAGCCAAGTTGCTGGCGTGCTCCTGTTTTTACTTTACTATAAGTAAAGTATAGTGATCGTGAAAAAATTCGATCTCGAGATTTTGACGGAATTACATGTTTTGAGGTCCCAGAAGTCGTTTTATGAGGTTTTTACGATGATGTCTGTGTGTGTGTGGGTGGGTGAGTGAGTGTGTTAGCATTGCTTGTTACCACGCTACGGTCCAGAATCTTTGATGGATCAAGTTGATATTTTACACAAAAATGGGCCCCATAAAGACGAAGATCCCTATTGTTTGGGAAGAATTATGCATGATGGGAAAGTCACTTTTTTTGCCAAAAACCGTTTTTTTTAAACATTTTTTTCTCCTAAATTGATAACCCTAGTGATTTGAAATTTTGACATTATCTTTGAGGTTACAAATAGAATAAACGAAAAATATATTCAGAATTTTAAAACAACAGAAAATATTTTTTTTCAATAAAATGTACAAATTTTGACTTATAATTCAATCTCAAACCTTGTGAGAGCGATACAAGCCATACTGTTTGGCGGACAAGAATGAAACTATGCCTATAAATAGAACATTATGTGTAGAATGAGTTGAGATATTTTTTTTCAAAATTACATTCGCTAATGGGGCGTTACAGTACGATTTGTGTTTTCAGAAAATGTTTTTTTGACGCTAAACGGCTCATTTAAAAATAATGAAAATTTGACCAAAAATGGAACAAAAAATTAGCAATTCATAAAAAAAAATCATGATGTTTCAATTATGGGAAAGAGCAATAACGCTATAAAAACTGCTTGTTTATCTTAGACTAAGAGATCACCTGCTATACTTGTCGAATTTTTTATATTTTTTTTCATTGTTTACATTGGCTTAGAAATTTTTTGAGCGATTCCACTGAGATAAAATTGATATTTATAAAGGAACAATTTAAATTGTTTATTGACTTATATGAGATGTAAGAGGAATAATATTGTGCAGGAAAATGATAACACACACTTAGAAAAAATTTGTATATATGTTATTTGATAAAGGGGAAGGAAAATGATCTTATTATATACTAAGAAGCCATAAAATTCAAAGTATAATAATTCTGTAAAAAACCAAAAATGTAAAAGATAATTCAAAATTGAAATCTTTCGTTTAGAGATTTATAAATGTAATTATCGTACATCTTTAATTATAAATCACCTTAAAACAACATTTTCTTAGCTGTTTATGGTGTTTTCCAGAGAAGAAAAGGGTATGTTCCTGTTTTTAATTTGAAAATTTTACTTTAATATTCAATGTAGAAGGATGTCAAGTAACGATGTAAGAAATCCACTGGCTATTTGAACAAAAGCCATGTTCTCTTGTAGGAGAATATTTCGTTTCTAGAATTGTTCACATGGGTTTTTCAAAATGTTATTACTGCTGTAGTTATACTAATGAAATTATTTGCATCAGCTGTGTGATATACAAAAATAAGCTTATATATTGATATATCCTTCAATCACTATCTGTACTACCTCAGGAATAAAAGACTAATAATCATGTCCCATTTAGATGTTTACATTATGCCTAAAAGAGACGTTATATATTACATACTCATGAAATTTGATATTAAGTTACTTATAGTAAAGTTGAGTGTAGGCCACTCCAGATTTTTTTCGGTTTTGATTCTCACTCTAGTTTTGATATCTTCATGTGGGAAGTGAAACAAATTGGAGAATGTTATCCCTCAAAAAAAGGACGTTAAAGCTGTCGGGCACAAGCCTACACGATGTGAGGTACTCGTTAAAGATCTGTACTCTACTTACACTTGAGTTAGACGAAATTTAGGAAAGTCAACCAGGTATTGTGTCCTGTCCACAACTAAAATAATAATAATAATGAGCTACACTTTCACACCTAGAACAGCACTAAAAAATGAATACCTATAAGTGCCAGTGTTGGGAAAAATAAAGCTTAAATAATTTCCCTACAGCCTTAGGACGTATGAAATAACTATACATTATTAATCAAGGTCCAAACCACCGTAAGAAATCAGAAAAAAACGTACTTCGGACGAAGGAACGTGGTTTGGACTTTGTTTTTTGTTTTACGTTTTCTTATGAAATTTGTTATCATTAATAATATATGCTGCCACAGAAAATTTTATCTTCTGATGAAATGAAGCTGGAAAAAATTGATGAACCAACAACAATGGCAGGTAACAAAAATTGGTACAGTACTTAACTTTATTATAAAAGTTAATGCTATGAATGGTATAGAACATGTGAAACGATATTATTAGTAATGTTTTACAAATTTAGCATTATACAAAATTATAATTAAGATGATTTTTAGTATGAAAGAAACACATCAACTAATTTATTACTAAATTATCCTTAAACTTTTTAATATGAGAGAAGTGCATCAAATAAGTTATTATTAAAAAACTGTTTAAGATCTATTCCTGATTAAAATATGTATGACGTTCTACGAATATAAATGCTTCCCTTGGGAACTGTACATTCCCAGAAGATTGCTATAGATGTCGACAGTAACATTGCTATCCAGAAGACAAACGATGAACCTGTCTAGAAGGGCTCAAAAGTACTTTGCACCCCCAAGTCGATGAAACGAAAATAGATATCAAATGATGGTAGATAACAAAATTATCAGACCAGCAGAAAATTGTAAAAAGGGAAGAAGCTTTGTGTAACGGAAGTATGATTTAATCACGAAAAACAGCAAAAAAATTAAACTAAGATTCGATTAATTTTGCAATATTTTATAATTATATATTGATGGATTTTAACCTAAGAAAATACTTTTACACGGCTTGTAAAAGGTTTTATCACCTCTTTGAATTTCTTTTTAAGTGAGTTAAAGTAAAGGTGCTTCCCTTAAATATATTGTATGTATATAAACTAGAATTTTCAAAAGAACACACAGAAAAGAAATCACTGAACTCACTACTATATTTCGATGTCCTCGTCATCAGCAATAGATGTGAATCGCTCCAATGACTGATAACGACTATATATATACACACAAAATAAACTGTGACGCATAGACAGATACATAATAAAGACTAATTAACAAAGACATAACAAAGAAAAGTCGGTCTTTGTTATGTTTCTGTCTATGTGTGAAAAGTTAGTCTTTGTTATGTTCCTGTCTATGTGTTGAAAAGGGGGTCTTTGTTATGTTTCTGTCTATGTGTTGAAAAGTTAGTCTTTGTTATGCTTCTGTCTATCTGTCACAGTTTAGTTTGAGTTAAATCTATCCTGCGGGACCGTTTCAGTTTATCATGGTATATATACATAAATATATATATATATGATCAAACCACAATAAGAAAAT
This sequence comes from Hermatobates lingyangjiaoensis, assembly GCA_026182355.1. Taxonomy (NCBI): domain Eukaryota; kingdom Metazoa; phylum Arthropoda; class Insecta; order Hemiptera; family Hermatobatidae; genus Hermatobates; species Hermatobates lingyangjiaoensis. Next base: position 72,691 of record JAPFBL010000132.1, on the reverse strand, counting down.
CGGAAAGCAAGACTAGGATCTTTCAACCGTAACAAGCGGTCTTCGTCAGAGTCAAAAACCCAACTGATCCCTCAGTTGGGTTTTTGACTCTGACGAAGACCGCTTGTTACGGTTGATAGATCTTAGTCTTGCTTTCCCATTTTCTTATTGTGGTTTGATCATTGATTGTTTTTTCACGTGTTTATGTGAAATCTTTATATATATATATACCAAAAGAACGCACAGAAATGAATCAGAAACTCACTACTATATTTTGATGGCCTTGTCATTAGGTACATAGGACCGAATTGCTCCGAAGACTGGCAACGACTTTCTTTTGCCAGTTTTGGAGTCGTTAGCCAGTTCTATCTACCTAATAACGAGGCCATCAAAATATAGTAGTGTGTTTCTGTTTCGTTTCTATGTGTTCTTTTTGTAAATATAGTTTTTTTAGTTCGTGGAATCGTTTCATTTATTTGGTTATGCATATATTGGCTAATTTGATTAGTTAGTAGATTTATATATATTTAATTTATATAAAGATTTGAGTTAGTAGGTGTCTTTATTTACTTTCTGTGTTACTCTTCTTTGATTTTAAAGATTCTTTGATATTCTGTCCAGTTTGGATCGCTTTTTCAATTATATGGTAAATTTATATAACGCGATTTCAGATAAATTTCGTCTTCTCGCCGTTCAACTTCTTTTCTTGAGGACGACTATTAATGGATGTAAAAATTGAATGTGAGTTCTATTATCTGTTTTTCAGTCGTGTTTCTTCATGTTTTCAAATTATATATATATAAACACTGTTGGTCTCCAACCGTTGCTTCACAAGTGCGCTTGGTGTCCATTTCTCAACTATCCTGATAGTTCAACCGAAAATTGGAGACAGTAAGTGTGTTTGTTCCTTAGTTCTGTGTTTGTAATTCATCCTGAAACGTTTGTTGTCCTTTTGGATCGTTTTCCAGTTTACAATATATATATGTATATACTCATAAATATATATTCATAAAATTTCATGCCATCATTTATATGAATTTTATATGTACTATTTTACCTTTGTTTTGTGGGAAAGGTTTTAATCAACATATTGCTTAATTGAAATCCTGTGTTTTAATGATGGAAGTATTTTTATGACCGTCCTTCTTAACAACAATATTTTTTTCTTCTGAAGATAACGAATTCTATATCTTTTATGTGCTTTTTTATTTTAGTTAACTATAAAAATTCAATTTTATTTATAGAAAATAGATATATTATTCGTGTTGTAAAAATTAATAATTTTATTTTTTCGTTTCAAAAAGAATCTCATTTATAATCATGAAAGAGATTTAACTAAAACAAATGGACGTAAGAACAAATCTCTTCGTCATTCTATTATCATCTGGTTTAAAGTCTGTTTTACAGTCGCTTTGTTGGGCCGTAGAGAGTTGTGGTCAGTTAGATTTGCAAGAATGTGAGAGAAATTGGGCCAACTGTCAGTCTTGTTGACCCAACTTCGCCTCAACTATGCCTCCTAGCTAAACACTAAATGAATTAGGAAAGCGCTTAAGTTAGACCAACTATTTCTCCCAACCCTTCTTCTTACGCCAACAGAGTTTCTTGCGCACCAATATATATCCTTTTGACCGCACAACTCATCCAATTCCGCTTAAACAATACTTCTTTGTTTGGTAGTTAGAGTTTTAAGTCCGAACTTAAGGAATACTTATTAAAGTACGATTAAGTTGTTTTGCAGTGAACTAACGAAAACTGAATCGTTCATTTAACTATTAGTGAATAATAGCTAAAAGTGGAAAAATACTTCAACTGATTATAATTCTTTTATTTTCGTGGTAAAACAGTAATATCTATATATTATAACTTTCCGATGAAAATTTACTCCGATCATCCTCATCCGTCTGTGCACCAGTGCACTTGGATTTCCTGTTTTAGCTCTCCTGATGACGGTTTCAACCGAAAATGTCTATTTCAAAATTTATACTTCTGCCTATGAAAAAGGTTTTAAATAAAAACCGAAACGTTGGCAATGAGAGTTTAATTTGAACCTGAAGAACTGACCGAGTCCCGCTAAACTTTAGTTTTTTTTATATACTATAATTATCATATGTATACAGATAATTTTCTTATGCATTTCTAAAAAAAAAAACCTGTCCTTTTTTTCAATTTGGAAAATCAATGTCTTATTTTCTAAATTAAAGTTTACAGATTATTGTTTTATGTTCATTGTATTTTAACTTAAGTTATTATGATATAGCAAAGAGTCACTGTGTTTTATGTTTTTGTCAAAAATAAATAACAGTGTTAATAAATTAAGGAGGAGTTGACCTTAATTATAAAGATGATTCGTTGCTAAGAAAGGTATTCAGAATTTAGACCTAGATCTTTCAACCGAAACAACTATTAGTTTTTTTCAGTTTGAGTGTGGCTATGAAGCAGATCAGTTGTTTTTGTTGAAATATCTTAGTCTTATTTTTGATTTTTTTGACGGTGGTTTAAGCATATGGATATGTATTTTATTTCTGTATGTATGAGTGCAGTATATTTGTGTGTCTGTTTTTTGCGTTGTCTATGGAGTGGTTGATATCATCATTGGTAGATGGGATGTGTTTTCATGTATGTGGGGCTGATTTATTGTGATACGATGACAATAAGTTTAATGCTCCTTCTTTTAATAAAAAGTTTTGAAATGTCATTTTTTTTTTGATTAACTTCAAAAAAGATGAAATATGTTTCAATAAGAGCCCCTAATAGTTTCCTTATATATTATTAACTGAATGTGATTCATTGTACAAAGTTACGTAAAGTTTTTTAAAAGATCTTAAAAGTAAAAAAAAAAAAGGCGAATAAAGAGATTGTGGGGGGGCTAAGGAAAAAGAAAATTTTTGAAAAGGATGAATTGCTTGTGGGTTTGCGGGCAGAGAGAGAGAGATAGCAAGGAGGGGGTTTTTCTTAATAAGAGTTGGCTTCTAGTGATTGATATGTAAAAATTATCCGATTCCCCTGCAAGTTTGATCATTCATCACAGCCTCTCTAGGTAGTCCTTCGCTCAGTTCTTCAATACGCAGACCAAAACCATCTATAAATTAATGTCATTTCAAGACAGACTTATCATCTATTTGTGTCTTTCAACATTTATAACAATCATCATTTTTTAAATTTCTATCATTTCATAATGGTGTACTTAACTTTGTTCACTTCAAAGTAAAATGATTTCCTTATATCCTTTTATTTTTTCTTTATTATTGATTTGTCTGTTATTTTTTTTAAATCAGTTAATTTTGAAACCATTAAGTCATGTTTTGATTGACTCATTAGTTGTGCAATCCGTAATTGTGTAGTATTTACTCATCTGGGGTAAATAGATAATACAAAGTCCCCACATAGAAGAAGTATTTTTTTTTAATTCAAAGTAAATACTTTTTAACATTAGTTAACGAACTTCACACTCATATCCAATTCACTATGAAATATGAACAACATAAATCATTAAATTTTCTAGCTATAACTGTAACAAATCATAAAAACTCTTTGAAATGTTATTTGAATAAATTATTTAAACTTTTCCATCATACTTCAAAACATCAATTTTATTTCAGTGGATTTACTCAAAAAATTTCTAAGTCAATGTAAACAATGTAAATAAATATCAATAAATTCCACAGGTATAGCAGGTGATCAATTAGTCCAGGATAAACAATAGTAAACCCCATACCCTCACCCACTCCCATCCTATTCCCAGTCAGTTGTACTACCACAGACACTCACCCTTAGGTTCGAACTCTCTTCCTTATTTTATTTTATTTTTATTTTGTACTACATTTACGTTGTAGTATAGATAACTCTCTGATGACATTGTATTTTTTAGTTAATGCCTGTGGAAGAACACTACGTTTCCAAACGCGTTGTTTATACGATTAAATTATTATATTCGAAGACCATTTCATTAGCTTTTTATAAAATTATTTCTCTTTGCACGAGTTTGTTTTTATAAATTGCGAATTTTTTGCTCAATTTTTTGACAATTCTTTATGTCTTTTTAATTGGCCGTTTAAGGCCAAAAAAAACATTTTATGAAAACAGATAATGTACTGTAACGTCGTTTTGTGATTGTAATAACATGGTTCCTACTTTCACCTTAATACAAATAAAGTGTTTTCGATTCGTTGATACATCGATTTTTTATGATTCCTTTATCTAAAGAACACCGCGTTAAAGATATGAGAACCATGTCAACAAATAACGGTTATTCAGTATACTTCGTAAAAATGTTAAACAAAAAAGAAAAAAGCTAAAGAAAAGTTCAATGTTTAATTGACGATGAACACGAAGTGTTTGAAATACATAGTTCGAATTAAAATAAAACTTCCTTTCTACGGAGACTTTGTGTTATCAACTTACCCTAGTATCATTTTTTTGTTTTCTTTTAAATTACCTGAATGTGTGTAATTTTTGAATGTAATAATAATTGATTTAATGTGAATATAATTAGGTTTCTTAAATGAAATGAATTAAGCTTTGATTTAAATTCCCAAACTTTGAAAACTGTCCCAAATGTACACGACAAGTGAGTAATCATTCCATTCCAAATTATATTTTATTTTCTATGATTGAATTTACATTAATATAATTTTTTTTTTTCAATAAGAAAGATCAACTGAGATATTCTAATGATTATCTCAGATAATATTCAAGATTTTCTAATGATCTTGAATATTCTATGATTTTTCAAGAATATTCTAATGATTTTTCATTCTTTCATAAAAGGATGAGTTATATTTCAGAATTTTTTTTTTTGTACAAACTGCTTGTTTGCTTGCAAAGCTTTTCAATATTCCACTTTAATGTTCTCTTTCTTATATTATTTACGTTTCGTGTCATAATCAACCTTGTAAAAATCGTTTAATGCATTGTTATCCGAATTTTATTAACTGGTTTACAACTAGAACATTTTACTGCAAAGCTATTTAAAGATGAAATAGGTTTTCGCTTTGAATAATAATAGCCAAATCTTAGCATAATATTTTATAGTTATAACAATAAAATTTACTGTTTCCTGCAGTCATCATTTGAGGGTCGTTTCGAAGTTTCTGATTTAATTTATTAACCTTAGTTGGCGTCTGGAAGTCTGTCCTTCATAAATGTCGCTAGGAGAAAAAGTTTCCTGACTCACTTCATCTTGTCACGAAAGACCAAAAGCTTCTAGATAGATAAAGTACTTGATGGCTTCAATAATTATTGATTGGATTAGTGTTATCTCTGAGTCGACAGATCTGATCATCTGCTTACACGAATAAGTGACGTATTCAATAAACTGTGGGTGCATATATATATAAACTAAAATTTAAAAAGAACACATAGAAAGGAAATCACTGAACTCACTACTATATTTCGATGTCCTCGTCTTCAGGAAAAGAAGTGAATCGCTCCAAAGGCTGATAACGACTCATATATATATATATATATATATATATATATACAATTAAAAGAAACGGTCCAGCGGACTTTTTTACAATAAAATAAAAAACGAAGGAAACACACAGAAAGACACAGACATAACTCACATCGATATTTCGACAATCGTCGTCATCAGGAGGTGCGAAGAGCGAAGAGTCCCGCAGGAAGACAGGGCGGTACTGAACTCGGAAACCGCAGCCAGTACCCCACCACTTACCACCAAGCGGGGGAAGGGAGGGAAGGAAATGAAGAGCCAAATTAAGACGTAAAAGGAACGAGTAAAAATTATAACTATAAAAAAATTATAAATCAAATTAAAATTAATAAAAATAATAAATAAAAAGTAAAATAAAAAATAATAAATAAATAAATAAAAAATAATAAATAAATAAATAAAAATAATAAATAAATAAATAAATCATAAATAAATTATCGGTTGAGGTTGAGTCCGAGGGAAGAGCGAGCATCAAGTAAGCATATGTATGCCTCCTCTGAAGCTCTTAGGGTAACTTTATTGTTGGATTCGGGGATCTGTTTCAGGATCTGAACCCTGAAACAGTCATTGAAACTGAGTCCATGCGAGTTCGCATGGATGGCTACAGGATAGTTACTGCGTTGACCGACTGAAGCCCTATGACCATTCATACGAAGGCTCAACTTATTAGAAGTTAAGCCAACGTAAAAGGAGTCACACTGAGTGCAATCCAGTCGGTAAACACAGTTGCTCGAGGTACAGGAGGAATTGACCTGAACCGGGTAGGAACTATGGTGGAGAGGGGAATCGAAGGAAGGATTAGGATTTACAATCAGGCAAGTTTGACAGCCACGGCGTCCACATTGTTTCATTCCAGGAACAGGATTGGAAGGCTGAGGGGAAATATGAGAGAAAATGCTTTTTAGATTGGCAGGTTTACGGTAGGAAATAGAAGGGGGGTGATTAAAGATGGAAGAAGTAGAAGTAGAAGTAGACAGAATCGGAAAAGACTCCTTAATAACAGCACGAAGCTTATAAGCGCCAGGGAAGTAGGTTGTCAGGAAGAAGGAAGTGTTACTTCTATCCCTCTTGGGTCTGGGTTGGTGGGAGATGTCAGCCGGTAAAACACGACTATCAATGAAGGAGCGAGGATTCAGAAAATTTGTCCTTTAAGAGGTTAAGGTGATGTCTGCGGTCTTGGAGATTATTGCAGATATTGTGAATACGGAGGGACAAGGATCGAGGTATAGAGTTTTTAACATGGGATGGATGGCAACTATTGTAATGGAGGTACTGTTGGGAGTTGGTGGGTTTTATATGTACGGAAGTCAAGAAGTGTCCATTGTCTAAAGTAACGTCAACGTCAAGAAAGGTGATAAGTCTGTCGGAGATGTCGTAAGTGAAAGTGATGGAGGGGCAGAAATTTTGAAAGGAGTGTAGGAAAAGTTCTAAGTTATGTTTGCCATGGGGCCAAATGAAGAAAATATCATCAATAAAACGGAGATAAAGGAGTGGAAGAAGTTGACAGGTGGCCAGGAAATCCTGCTCTAATTTGGCCATGAAAAGATTAGCGTAAGAAGGGGCCATAATCGTACCCATAGCTGTGCCTCTGGTTTGAAGGTAATAACGACCCTCAAACTGAAAGACATTATGCTGTAGCACGAAATCAGCCAAAGAGACTAGAAAGGATGTGGAAGGATTAAGGGGTGCGGTTCTGCCATCAAGAAAGTATCGCAGAGCGTCCAGACCTTCAGAATGAATGATTGAAGTATAGAGAGAAGTGACGTCCATGGCAACCATGAGAAGAGGATGATCAAGGGTAGAGGGAAGAGAAAGATTTTTAAGAATTTGGAGAAAATGGAAAGTGTCTTTGCAGAAAGAAGGTTGGTTCCGAACTAGAGGCTGTAGGAAGTGATCAATGAAGGCGGAAAGTCTTTCTGTAAGGCAGCCATAACTGGAAACGATAGGTCTACCGGCGGGAGGGGAGTCAGGTATGTTGAAGGGCTTGTGGACTTTAGGGAGCAGGTAGAAAACAGGACATCGGGGATTTGAGGGAATGAGGGTGTCAATATCCTGGGGAGAAAGGCCCTCACACACAGCACTGTTATTAAGAAGAGAAACTAAGTTCTTGAGGAAAAGAGGAATAGGGTTGGAAGAAAGCTGTTGATAAAAAGATGAGTTAGAGAGTTGTTTCATTGCCTCACGGTGGTAGACAGAACGGTCCATGAGGACTACAGAGGACTACAGTGTTTTACCGGCTGACATCTCCCACCAACCCAGACCCAAGAGGGATAGAAGTAACACTTCCTTCTTCCTGACAACCTACTTCTCTGGCGCTTATAAGCTTCGTGCTGTTATTAAGGAGTCTTTTCCGATTCTGTCTACTTCTACTTCTACTTCTTCCATCTTTAATCACCCCCCTTCTATTTCCTACCGTAAACCTGCCAATCTAAAAAGCATTTTCTCTCATATTTCCCCTCAGCCTTCCAATCCTGTTCCTGGAATGAAACAATGTGGACGCCGTGGCTGTCAAACTTGCCTGATTGTAAATCCTAATCCTTCCTTCGATTCCCCTCTCCACCATAGTTCCTACCCGGTTCAGGTCAATTCCTCCTGTACCTCGAGCAACTGTGTTTACCGACTGGATTGCACTCAGTGTGACTCCTTTTACGTTGGCTTAACTTCTAATAAGTTGAGCCTTCGTATGAATGGTCATAGGGCTTCAGTCGGTCAACGCAGTAACTATCCTGTAGCCATCCATGCGAACTCGCATGGACTCAGTTTCAATGACTGTTTCAGGGTTCAGATCCTGAAACAGATCCCCGAATCCAACAATAAAGTTACCCTAAGAGCTTCAGAGGAGGCATACATATGCTTACTTGATGCTCGCTCTTCCCTCGGACTCAACCTCAACCGATAATTTATTTATGATTTATTTATTTATTTATTATTTTTTATTTATTTATTTATTATTTTTTATTTATTTATTTATTATTTTTTATTTTACTTTTTATTTATTATTTTTATTAATTTTAATTTGATTTATAATTTTTTTATAGTTATAATTTTTACTCGTTCCTTTTACGTCTTAATTTGGCTCTTCATTTCCTTCCCTCCCTTCCCCCGCTTGGTGGTAAGTGGTGGGGTACTGGCTGCGGTTTCCGAGTTCAGTACCGCCCTGTCTTCCTGCGGGACTCTTCGCTCTTCGCACCTCCTGATGACGACGATTGTCGAAATATCGATGTGAGTTATGTCTGTGTCTTTCTGTGTGTTTCCTTCGTTTTTTATTTTATTATATATATATATATATATATATATATATATATATAACATTGTTATATTATTAGTCTAGTCGAAGGTTTTGTCCGGTTAAGATTGTTATTCCTTTAAATAATGTAAAATTCATTTTCTTAGTTAAAAAAAAATTCTTACTTCTGCCTATGAAAAAGGTTTTAAAATAAAACCGAAACGTCGGCAATAAGAGTTTGATTTTTGAACCTAAAAAATTTGACCGAATCCCGATTAGATAACTCACCTATTCTATCAAACGGTCGATATATTATTGAATCTGTTGTATATATATATATATATATATATATATATATATATATATTATATATATTAACAAACAGAACACTCAGAAATGAAACAGAAACTCACTACCACATTTCGATTGTCTCGTAGTTTATTAAGTTCGTGGAATCGTTTCATTTAATTGGTTATATATACCTATATATATGTTACCTGAGAAAGTTGATTATGGATACTTAACCCTCAGAGAAAAAAGTATTTATACCAAGTATATCTGTATGTAGTACTTAATTTTCTTGAATAATTTGAATGGGCTTTGAGTATGGGTGGAATATGTAGCCCAAGGGAAGTAGAAATCATTTATCTACTCGAACTCGAAAACATTTCCCTGTGATACTATAGAGGCCAATGCAGTGCTACGTACATTATTATTCTGAGGTAAAATGGTCCAACAAAAGTCTCCACACAAATGAAGTTTTATTCAACGCGTTGAATAAACACAAAGTGTTCGAAACGCGTTGAATAAAACTTCATTTGTGTGGAGACTTTTGTTGGTTTATCCATTTTACCTCAGAATGAGTAAATACCACACAATTACGAATTGCACAACTAATGGTACATTATTATGCCTGGGAACCTTGAGTGATGCATCTTAAACTTTTATCTATGGTATGTTTGTTTTCCGACATCCACGCTTAAAAGGATTCATCTTTTAGTGCTGTTCTAGGAGAAGTAAGTGTGGCTCATTTATTATTTGACACCCATTTTAGTAATGGGAGAGTCACATTACCTGTTAATTCTACATTGGGAGTGCTAAAGTTCCCCTCACTCATTTATATTTATAGTAGGGATCCTTAACGAGTACCTGACGTAAAGCTCGGGTTAGGTTAGGTTGCAGTTGCAATCTCATAAGAGAAAACACATAGTCCAAATATTGACCCTTTGTGGTACCACAAAATGTTCATCCTACATTTAGATCTTTAAATGTTTCCTAATTGAATTGTATTCAGAGTAGGGGGTCTTTAACGCTTACCTGACATCATGCAGTTTCGGTACAGACAATACAAGGGACGACCTGCTCAGATTTATTCAACTTCCCCGTGAATAGATCGAGGACCAGGTGGGGATCGAACCCTAGACCTACCAGTTCAGAGGTGAGTATGTTTACCACTGAGCTAACCTTGCCCCTCCTTACATGGTGATACGCATCACTTAGTCTCATTTGTGAGATAATAAAAAAATAATTAAGATAGTTGAGTTACTGACCACATAAGCATCTAGGGAATTGGAATCGTTAAATTCTATTTTTTACTGGAATCGTACTTGGTATCGGAATCAGAAAAAAATTTAGGAATAATCTCAACACTAATAGTAACCAAAATGAAGCATATATTTACTAATCATACAGTATTATTATACTTGTGTATGTTTGAAAAAAATTAAAGTTTTATTAGTTTGATTGATTTTAAATGGAGGAAAGCTCACCGAGACGTTGACAACTACATCAAATTCCACTATGACATCCTCCCATTCGACAGATCCCGTGTTATTACTCCAGAGTGGAAAACTGCACTGGCTAATGCAAGCGTAATATATCTCTTATTAATAATTAATACAATAGATATTAATTATTTAATTAACACTATTATAATATATAACAAATGCTCAATTAATTAATCTATTAATTTATTTCATACAATCCTTCTCATAACTTCTATATTCAACACTGGTAGCTTCCTCCAGATTAGTTTGGGTGGACAAATAAAAATAATAATTAATAATAATGATAATTATTTAATTGCTTTTATGTTTGAAAGAGTTAAAAAACTAATAATGTGATTTGCTAGTTACTTGTTCAAAAATATCTCCCGAAATTTCAAGTAAATAAGGGTCAGTTAGAATCAAATTATTTAACAAAAACTATTATTATTACTAATAATGAAATTACTATTGATTAAGTTATAGTTATCCCATGAATTTACAAAATAATAATTTGTATTTACCTTTAATGAACCAATTAAAGGTAGTGACAGAAAGGGTTACGAACGACTTAATATAAGAAAAGAACTAGAAACATATATACATAAAAAAAACATATATACATTTAGTCTAAATAATGAACTAAAGGATTAAGTCTAAATAATGAACTATGCAACTAAGAATGAATTCCATATAAAAATTTGAGGAACGAAGAACAAAAGTGTAAGTCCATATAAGGAATTAAAGAATTATGTTCATATAAAGAACTATGCAACTAAGAACTATAGAATTAAGACCATATAGAGATCTAGACAACCAAGAACGAAAGAATTAAGTCCATATAGAGAAGAAATATGAACTAGAAATAGCAAAGTCAAGTTTCATGTTGTGAATATTGCAGGGTGCATTTGAGCAGATGGCATTAGAATATATCGGGACATGACATTAGAAGACAGGGGCAGTACTGGAAACGTCCGTCACTTGTTTACCACAGTGACGGCTGCATAATATATTAACATTATCTCCATTCAACCTCTCAACTCAATACTGACCCTTTTCAACATTCACTTCTCCTAATACATTTTTAACCATAATATATCTACACAGAAATTAATTTTATTTATTTTATACTCCATAAGCTGTATAGAATATGATCAAACCACAATAAGAAAATGGGAAAACAAGACTAAGATCTTTCAACCGTAACAAGCGGTCTTCGTCAGGGTCAAAAAACCCAACTCTGACGAAGACCGCTTGTTACGGTTGAAAGATCTTAGTCTTGTTTTCCCATTTTCTTATTGTGGTTTGATCATTGATTGTTATTTCACGTGTTTATGTAAAATCTTTTTAAGCTATATAGAGTAACGAAAGTTTTGAATGAGGTAGATTTTTCAATGGTAAAGTCTAAATGTCTATTTGTTTTTGTTTTTTAAACCGATCCTATGGTGTGTGATAACGTAAACCATTTACTGGCCTTTTGTTTGATCGGTGATTCTACAGATTTTACATTGGGAATCGTAAATTTTGCCTAACTCAAGTGAATTTTGAGTAGGAATTTTTAACGAGTACCTGACATCGTAGAGGCTCCAGACCGAAGGCTTAACGTCCTCTGCGAGAGACGACGTACTCAGATTTATTCATCCCCCCACGTGAAAAAATTGAGGGCCTGGTGGGCATCGAACCCAGGACTACCAGCCCAGAGGTGAGTACCCCCTCCAAATATCTGTTAGACCAATATTGTTTTTTTTTACCAGTTAATCGATAAGGAAGAGCAATTAATTTTTGCAAATTCACTAACAGAGAGGTTAGGCCAAATAGAGCTTGTCTCCAGCCTTTTGAGGTTTTCTGAATTCAGTTTTAAATATTTTGCAACATTGGTTTGTGTGTTACGTTTATTTGCATCTGTGTATGTCTGCTTATAATTATTTATGAAAGTTGATTAAAATCAACTATTTGATAATAAATATTAAATTTTTTCCACATATATTAACTTAATAGATAGGAAGAAGAATTTTTTTTTACTTTAATTAAAAGGAATATTGTGACGTGTTATGTTGAAATTGTTTTTGGGTCTTCTGAATTGGAAAATAAAATTTTTGCAAAATTGGTTTCTGTGTAATTATGTAAATGTATAAAAATGGAATAGCATGGAATATTGATAATAAATATTACAAAAATGTTAACGCTGGTTAACTTATAGTCGGGAAAAGCAAAACATAGGTGCAAAATATGCACTTTTGTATAGATCTTTGGTAACCATCTTCAACGCTTCATGAATATCCAACCATTAAGTATTGTGTGTTCATCGGAAAAAAATGTTTAAACATTGAGTAGTGATTAATTCTTATTTTAGTTGCAGAATATTTTATGAAGAAAATTGTTATATTTATTTATAATAGTAAAAAATGAGTTTTATTTCTTAGAAAGTCAACGTATTTGATATGAAAATCTCAAAATTTCAAGACAGGAATATTGCAAGCAGATACTGTTTTTTTACATACATAAAATCTCAGTTTAATAAAATGTGAAGCAGGGAGAAAAATTCCGACATAGGAATGCCTGTATTATGGAGTGTTTGTTAGGTGGGCGTATAGAGAAACCAACAGACAGAGGAATTTCTCTAGTTATTAAAGCTCACACGGCAGTTGTGGTCAGTTAAGAAGTCCATTCTCCAGGCAATAAATGTCCGCTTTTATTTCCTGTTCTTTTTCTTATAGTATCTAGAATTGCTGCTTTATTTTTACCTTCTTACAATCTGAAAGCTTTAAAGATTGTTTTTCTTAACTGTAGGAGTTATTTATGATTTTTATTTGACCCCTTATATTGTACGTATCCTTTCTTAGATTTAATGAAATACAGACTTTATGTTTTATGCAATATAAGTATCTATTTCTAATGCATATGAACAAGGGAAAGAATGATGTGATGACTGTGCCTGAGTCATCTAATTTTCGTGAATGTCTCATGAACTTCAAGTTTGGATGCTTAATTAAAATAGTCTAAATGAATGACTGTGTTCTCTCTGCCGGTACAAGAGTGAACGCACGTACCTCTTCTTCTTCCCTTCTTCTCCCTTCAGTTCGAAGGAACTTCAGTTCGAAATATCGATCTAGTAAGTTTTCTCGCTTTTTCTACATGTTGTCTTTTTTCATTTATATATCTGTAAATATATTTTGATATTTGAAATATTTTGATATATATATATATATATATATATATATGATATATAAAACAGATTCAATAATATATCGACCGTTTGATAGAATAAATGTGTTCTCTAATCGGGGTTCAGTCAATTTTCCAGGATAAAAAATCAAAGTCTCGTTGCCAACGTTTCGGTTTTATTTAAAATCTTTTTCATAGGCAGAAGTAAGAATTTTTTAACTAAGAAAATTCTTACTTCTGCCTATGAAAAAGGTTTTAAATAAAACCGAAACGTTGGCAACGAGAGTTTGATTTTTTATCCTGGAAAATTGACCGAACCCCGATTAGAGAACAAACCTATATATGATATGTATATTTATATATGATATATTAGTATACTTTGGGAGCAGTCCTTCATGAGACACGTTTTATTAAAGTGTATGCCGATATTCATTTTTTTTTTTTTTTACTAATATTACCAAGCTTAGAAAACTTGAGAAATTAAATAGAAAACGAACAAAAATGAATATCGGCATACTCTTTATATATGATATATATATATTTATATATTATATATAATATAATATATAATAGAAATAGATATAATATATAATATAGTATTATAATAATATATAATATATGATATATATATATTTATATATTATATATATCAATGATCAAACCATAATATGAAATAGGAAAACAAGACTAAAATCTTTCAACCGTAACAAGCGGTCTTCGTCAGAGTCAAAACCCCAACTCAATTGGGTTTTTATGTGAAACCATTTTATATATATATATATATATTTGTGTCTCTACTTGTCTTACTGGTTCTATGAATGTAAAATATATTGACAGGCTGAAAAGATAATGTCAATATACTGATATTGTTGATAAATATGGGTGATTTGAAAGGTGTATTGCGGAGTAGGGGTTGGTGACAGGTGCGGGCAAATGACTCAGCCTCCTGGATTAATCCTGTCCATCAGGAGGGATTGGCGGAAGGAAAGCTCCTTACAGTTCACCTTCTCTCTACACAGGATTTCACTTAGCCATTAATGCCACCAATGTTTTCGACCTTCTGCTTTATTTCTTCCTACAGTTTTCAAAAACATTGACGATAAGAAATTAAATGCTGCCAGAAAGATCAGAATCCATTAGATTTTATGTTATAATGTATATTGTTTTTCTAATTTCTTCAATAATAACTTAACAAAGAAAAAAAAGGACAATTATAAGATTAAAATGAATTGCTGGTTGTTAATTGAAATGAAGTCATTAATGATCTGAAAACTTAAAATTCAGTTTGAGAGATCATTAGATAACTTTTTTTCTCTGATTTTCAATTCGAGTGTTTCAATGAAATATTTTATCTCCGAAAAAACTAGTAACAGTGATGAAGGTTAAATAAATGTTTATATACATACATAATAATAAAGATGAATTTCTATAAAGATATATGAACATAAACATATATATCAAATGAATTAAAGAAAAGATCACTTAGAAATAATACACGACTCACTTTAATATTTCGACATCATCGACATACAGGCATATGCACATATGCATAATTATACCACTTGTTACGGTAGTATTGAAATATCATAGTTTTTTATTGCCATTTGTTATTGTGGTTGGAACATTTATTGTTATGGTATGTGCTTATTGGGGAATATTGTTATATATATGTACGAGTATATATACTCGTATAAACTAGAATTTTCAAAAGATCACTGAGAAAATAAATTACTGAAAATCACTACAATATTTCCATGTCCTCGTCGTCAGGAATAGATGTGAATTACTCCAAAGACTGATAACGACTGGCTGGCGTTCAAACAGAAGCATCAAACAGTGTTGCCAACTTTCAGAGAGAGAGGAGACAAGGAATATAAATAAATAAAAACCAAATAAATATTAAATGAATGAAATCATTTAACTAAAAAAAAATACTAACAGCAACTTTTAAAAAAGTCAAACTAAAACAAAAAAATAAAATACTGAGTAAGTAAAAAAAAAACTAAAATAAAAGGAGCAATTAGCGATTTAGGTTAAGCCCAGGAGCATGACTACTACTGAGAAGACTAGTATATATAGTGACTAGTATACATATGCTACCGAAACACGACTTTGTATCGTTCGGTGGAATTATTCACGTCTCCGCTTCTGTGTTCCTTTTCCTTTTTCTCTTTGCATCTCCTGAAGACGGCAAGACAGCCGAAATTGTCGAGAATCGTGAATGTTAGTTTTTTCTTTTTTGTTCTCGTTTCATTACTTTAATTATATATATATTTATATATTTGATTGAACAACTGACCGTATTTCACTGATGTCATTTTCTTAATAAGTTTTTCAAGGTTTCTGAATAACTTCTTTTTTCCTTCATCCAAAAGTTGGAGAATGTCAATTAAGTGGGAACCGACATGTTTCGACTGGCTTCCAGTCATCTTCAGGGTAATTAAAAAAATTATTAGAGCCTTTAGAGTTGGTATTAAGACACAGTTTACAGTAAACGCTTAAAGCAGCTCTTGGTCCTGTTGCTCAAGAGCTACTGGCTGAATTGGGGTGGATGATGGAGTTCGGGGTGTTGACAGTTAACGGCTTCTTCATTCAATCAGACGCGTATCATTTAAGCACTCTTTCGTGCTTAACCTACCTACAATATTTATTGTAGGTTTATTCTGTTTAATTATTATTGCTTCTGCGATTTGTAACCGATTGAAGGTTGAAGTATTCATTGAACCCATTGAAGCATTTATATGCTTAAATGAAAGACTGCTTCCAAATTTTACTAATATATATATATATATATATATATATATATATATATATATATATCATGATAAACGAAGAGTGGTCCGGCAGGACAAATTACACTTAAAATAAACTGTGACACATAGACAGAAACATAACAAAGACTCACTTTTCAATATTTCGGCCGTAATGGCGGTAGTGGCGGCGGTTACTCATATATATAGGTAACTCACCACAAAGATTAAATATAATCGCTCTGAAGCCTTTCGTTTATCACGGCGACAGAGAGCAAGTGAATACAAGTTGTGGGCAGGTTATGAATTTTGATTTAAAATTGACTGAAGATTGTCATCATTCACAAGAGTTTTCCCTATTACATTAGAAATAGTCTTAATTTGTTTAAAGGCTTCTTCAATTAGAGATTCATCCTATTTAAAAAGGCCTGGACTGGTGTTGACCAAGCTCTTAGAAAAGCTTTTCATCAAAAAAAGGGCCGTCATAAGAAGATTTTCTAAGAGCTTAGTCAACACTAGTACAGGCCTTTTTAAATTGGATGAATTTCTAATTGAAGGAATCGTTAAACAAATCAAAACTATTTCTAATATAATAGGCAAAAATACTGTCAATGATACCAATCTTCATACTACTTTAAATCAAAATCCATAACCTGCCCACAACTTGTATTCACTTGCTCTCTGACGACGTGATAAACGAAAAGCCTCAGAGCGATTATCTTCCATCATTTGTGGTGAGTTACCTGAATATTTATATCACATGTTATTGTGAAAATTTTGTATATGTATATATATAAATATTGATGAAAGTGTCACGTGTTCAATCAAACTATAAGTTGTTGAAATCCACAGACCATTTTTCTTTGTAAAATGTGTGTTAGAGATGGATTGATAATTTTGCAGTTAAATAAAAAACATATTTCAGGCTATTCAAGTGTTTTCCAGTTGAGTAACGGTTCTCAATAAAATATTGCCCTTTACACAAAAGAAATAAGCTTTATCGTGTGTCAATTCTAATCGCAAACGTAATTTCAGTCTTTATAAAGGAATTGACTATTTTGTTTCCTAGCCATAACAATATATATTAGTTAAAACACAATGCAAATACAAAAGCATTATGCAAATTTACTTTTATCGCAAAAAAGCTAGTAGTTTTTAGACATTCAAGATAAATATTGTTTTAAAGTAATCATTATTTTTGCTTGTGGAACAAGTGATGAAAAGACAATGGAGAACAAGTGTTGGTCTGGGAGGCAGTTGATCAAGGCTTATCGGGGAGGACATTTGCGGAGAAGCCGGCTGGTTGGGATAAAACCAACCCCCCCTCCCTCTAAAGAGGCCAATAGATCTGGACCTCGACCAACTCCCTTATCCCTCCAACCCCCTTGAGTTGCACCATTATCCAAAACAGCCTTTCCAGAGTCACCAAATAACAAAACTGAGCAACACAGCATTTACATAAGCCTCATCCGGCCCCGCTCCATTAGCATTTTAAACGAATTCCGTCATTGGAACCGTTTCCATCTTTCTACTCTCTTCCAATTAACTTTATACTTTAAGAATTTAAATATTTATTTTTTTTTAGTGTATTAAATTTTAGTTGTATAGTTTAATTTAAATGTATCATGTGATTACTACTTAAGTGCTATCGCATGCAATGAAATAGAAAGTTATACCTTTGACAAATACTAATAACTGTTACTTTTTATGCATTCAAGCTACTATCTAATTAGGCAATTAACGTACTGTTCGACCCGGATTTTTAAATTTACCATAACTATTAAAAAGATGTATAGTAATAAATTTGAGGAAAATATTGATTATATTTATGTTTAATATGTTTTTATAGGTATTAAATTTTAGTATTTTGTATTTAGTATAATCAATTTTTAATAAAAAAACTTTTAATAGTTAATTATGCTAATTTAATGTTTAATTCCTGAAGATGGTGACTTGTCACAGAAACACGTCGAACAATATCGTGAGTAATAAGGAGTACGTTGGATTTATTTATAAGCTATGCATCCTAGATTTGAAAAAGTGTTTTAGAAAATTTGAAAAATTATCTACCAAACTAAATAACATAAAATAGGACATTTCCTTTTTAAATGTATAAATATACGTTGGCTTTTGTCTTCTCACCGCTCAAGTTTTGCTCCTGAGGACGACCGTTAAAGGGGTTGAAATATTGAACGAGACTTCTAGTGTCTGCATTTCATTCGGGTTTTACGAAGTTTTCAAAGTGAATATATATATATACATATATATAATAAATTCAAAACGAAGGAAACACACAGAAAGACACAGACATAACTCACATCGATATTTCGACCATCGTCGTCATCAGGAGGTGCGAAGAGCGAAGAGTCCGCAGGAAGACAGGGCAGCGAACCTTCGTTTTGAATTTATTTTATTTAATAAAGTCCGCTGGACCGTTTCTTTTATTATATATATATATATATATATATATATATATATATAATGTATCAACCTCTGATATAATAAAAATAAATGTAAATCGGGTTTCAAAAATAAACTTTGAAACTAAAAGACTGGAAAAACCGATTTACATTCACTTATATATATTTCAATGATCAAACCACAATATGAAATGGGAAAAAATGACTAAGATCTTTCAACAGTAACAAGCTGTCTTTGTCAGAGTCAAAAACCCAACTGAAGACCGTTTGTTATAGTTGAAAGATTTTAATCTTTTTTTCCCATTCATATTGTGATTTGATCATTAATTGTTATTTAACGTGTGTGTTGTGCATGCATTCGAAAGTTAGAAATATTAATTTTTTCAAGGTGACCATCGAATGAATCGATTATCTACTGTTAGGTTAGGTTTCAGTGGCTGTCACTCACAAGGGAACACATATAGGCCACACATTGACACTTTGTGGTACCTCACACGGGAGATTGATTCTACATTGGAAGCCTTCAATTTTGCCTAATTCAAGTGTATTGAGATTAGGGATCTTTAACGAGTACCTAACATCGTGCAGGCTTGGAACCGACGACTTAGGTCTTCTCTGAGAAGCGATGTACTTAGATTCACCTCTCACGTGAATAAATCGTGGGTTAGAATTGCGTATTGAACCTGGGACCAATCAGTTCAGAAGCGAGCGTAGTTAGCACAGAGTTAACCTCGCCCTTATTAATGTACTTGGCTTGTAGCCTTGGAGTTTTAAATTTACCATAACTATTAATAAAATTTGTCGCAATAAAAGAAGATTTGAGAAAGATATTGATTTCATTTATCAGTTTAAAAGAGAAATGAAGGTTTATTTCTTGAACTAAGAGGGCATGCAATATCGAAGATGATGACTCAACAGGTGCAGTAACCATCTTCTGAAAGGAGAAAAAAACTTGTTATGTGACACTTACGATAAATAGAAAATCATCAAAACTTCTTGAAAAATGTTCCATTTTATTTTTACAATTTTTAGATACCATAAAAACGTTTAGTTTTAATACTTTTAGTATGATTTTAACAAGACAAAATATTATGAATGAAATAAATATCTGAAATAAATGTAATAGAAATACGGAGACGCAAAAGAATATTGCAAATTCAGCTTGAATATAAGCTGTTACAAAAGTAAAGAGAATATTTGCTAAATTCTGATACAGCTGACTATAAAGGGTTTTTACAGCGAAATCTAGAAGAGAGTTTTTCTTTGTGCTGTCAAGAAGGCATTTCAATTCTGAAATAATTCTGCCAACTTGTAAACATACTCCTGAGCCCTATATGGACTACCAACAGCTAGTATATTATGTGATACGCGTAAATATTTAACTTTGATGTAATTACGTCTATCTGAATTAATGAAATATGTGTGATATGAAAACACAACCAAATTGTTTACCTTATTAGTTGTGTGTTTCGTAATTGTTTGTTACGTAATAATGTTGGGGATAAAAGGATAATTCGAAGTCTCTAGATCAGGGGTTCACAGCCTTCCTTGACCCCTCAACCCTCTCGCCATTTCCCACAATGACATTCCTCCACCCCCTCTTCTTTCAAGAGTACTATATACACTTTTGCAACTTTACATTGATTATGCTTATAATAGAATTATACTAATTGAGTACTAATTGCATTAATGATGTATATATATGAAATATTAATTGATTCAAATTTTTTAATTAATAATTAAGAGGTCCAATACTATAATACATTTCCACACTCTGTAAACTTACTGTGATCACATTTCACCCCATTTCAACCCAAAATTCACCCCTGGGGGTAAACATCACCCCTATTGAGATCATCCTGATCTAGATCAAGGAAGTTTCTTATTTAAACTACGCTTTGAGATCTTTAACTAGTACCTGACATCGTGTACGCTTGGGACCGATGGCTTAACTTCTCGAGGGACAACGTGCTCAGATTCACCCCTGATGTGAATAGATCGTGGGCTAGAATGAGTTTATTTTTTATCTCAAACACTTCGTACTCATCAACAGGTAAAATTCTACAATATATTAAAAATTATTTTTGTAACTTTTAATTTGAATTGTAATAGTTTACCTGATGATAAGACGAACTGTTTTGTGTTTACAATAACAGTAAAATTCTTTGTCTGGAGACTTTGAATTACCATTATGCCTCCAGTATAACCAAACTGTTTATTTCGTATTATGATATATACTTTAATATTTTCCAAGAACATAACCATTTTGTTATTTGTTGTTATTATTAATAACGCACTATTTATACTATAAAAAATAAATAAAAAATATATTTGATAAAAGTCAAACATAAAATATAAAGTTATATTAATTTTATTCAGTGATCCAAAGTTAGAAACACTAAATGATATTTTTTGTTTACTTTTTTACACAAAAAATGTCTTGAGATCAAAATTTAAATTTATAACGTAATACTAATTTTAACCTTAAAACCACACTTGCTTTAAACTAATATTATAAATATATCAGTAAACCAATAATTTGGGCCACCGTGTACCTGAATAATTCTGTATAATGCAAATACTATAATGCAATAACTGTACTATAATGTAACTGTATAATGCAATACCCACCTGAGGTATTTTTTCACTTTACTATAAGTAAAGTATAGTGATCGTGAAAAAATTCGATCTCGAGATTTTGACGGAGTTACATGTTTTGAGGTCCCAGAAGATGTCTGTGTGTGTGTGTGTGGGTGGGTGGGTGGGTGCGTGGGTGGGTGGGTGAGTGGGTGGGTGAGTGGGTGGGTGAGTGTGTTAGCATTGCTTGTTACCACGCTACGGTCCAGAATCTTTGATGGATCAAGTTGATATTTTACACAAAAACGGGCCCCATAAAGACGAAGATCCCTATTGTTTGGGAAGAATTATGCATGATGGGAAAGTCACTTTTTTTACCAAAAACCGTTTTTTTTAAAACATTTATTTCTCCTAAACTGAAAAAACCTAGAGTTTTGAAATTTTGACATCATCTTTGAAGTTACAAATGGAACAAACGAAAAATATATTCAGAATTTTAAAACAACAGAAAATATTTTTTTTCAATAAAATGTACAAATTTTGACTTATAATTCAATCTCAAACCTTGTGAGAGCGATACAAGCCATACTGTTTGGCGGACAAGAATGAAACTATGCCTATAAATAGAACATTATGTGTAGAATGAGTTGAGATATTTTTTTTCAAAATTACATTCGCTAATGGGGCGTTACAGTACGATTTGTGTTTTCAGAAAATGTTTTTTGACGCTAAACGGCTCGTTAAAAAATTATGAAAATTTGACCAAAAATGGAACAAAAAATTAGCAATTTATAAAAAAAAATTCATGAAGTTTCAATTATGGGAAAGAGCAATAACGGTATACAAACTGTTTGTTTACCCTAGACTAAGAGATCACCTGCTATACTTGTCGAATTTTTTATATTTTTTTACATTGTTTACATTGACTTAGAATTTTTTTGAGCGAATCCACTAAGATAAAATTGATATTTATAAAGGAACAATTTAAATTGTTTATTGACTTATATGAGATGTAAGAGGAATAATATTGTGCAGAAAAATGATAACACTCACTCAGAAAAAATTCGCGTATATGTTATTTCACAAAGGGGAAGGAAAATGATCTTATTAAATACTAAGAAGCCATAAAATTCCCAGTATAATAATTCTGTTAAAAACCAAAAATGTAAAAGATAATTCAAAATTGAAATCGTTCGTTTAGAGATTAATAAATGTAATTATCGTACATCTTTAATTAACAAATCACCTTAAAACAACATTTTCTTCGCTGTTTAAGATGTTTTTCAGAGAAAAAAAGGGTATTTTACTGTTTCAAATTTGAAAATTTTACATTAATATTCAATGTAGAAGGATGTCAAGTAAACGATGTAAGAAATCTACTGGCTATTTGAACAATAGCCATGTTCTCTTGTAGGATAATATTTCGTTTCAAGAAATGTTCACATTGGTTTTTCAAAAATGTTATTACTGCTGTAGTTATACTAATGAAATTATTTGCAAGTAATAAATTATTTGTGATGTACAAAAATAAACTTATAAATTGATATGTCCTTCAATCACTATCTGTACTACCTCACGAATGAAATGCTAATAATTATATCCCATTTGATATTTATGTTATGCTTAAATGATACGTTATGTTTTATATACTCAAGAAATTTGACATTGAGTTACTTATAGTAATGTAGAGTGTAGGCCACTCCTGATTTTTTTATTATTATTTACTGCTAGTTAGTAAAGTAATAACGCATTAAGTAGTACTTTTTTTATTATTCCGTTGGTTCCGTTTTGCACCGTTTTTTTCTTCTTATCTGGGATTTTTCCCTTTATCTCGCAAAATTTTCCTTTCCTTTTCCTTGTTTGGTATCAATGCACAGACTTGCGTAATGAACCAGATATTTTACACTTATCAATTGAAAACAAAGAGAATCATTTTCCTCCTGATATTGACGGATGTAGAAATATTGATGTATACTAATATGTATTTATACTCAACTTAAATAAAAAAAAATATGTATTCATTTTGTAAACAAAAAGTAAATTTATTTATATTTTAAAGGATTACTATAGTTGAAATAATAACTTCAAATAAATGTGGAGACATTTCTTACAAAAAAAAATAACGGTTTGGTTCTAGTAAAGGCAGGAGGCCTGTTTAAGATGTATTGAGTGTGTTTCTTCCTGTGATCCCTACCCATCCAAACGCTTATAATGTAATATATGATTGCCTCTGGGTCTTAAAACAATAAAAAATAACGAAATATGAAATTCATTGTATAATGAAATATGTAAAACTATGAATGAAAAAAAAAGTACTAAATAAATACCTTATTACTACGAGTATAAACATGCCATCGTATTTCATAATTATAATTTGTTCAAACTATTAAACATTTTCGTAATTTACATTTAAGAGTAACATAAATTATAGACGAAGAATTCATTTCTATGCTGTGCTGATTTAAAGAAAACTAAAGAGCTGAACAAAATCTATTTCAAAATTATTTGTATATTTCAATAATTTTCTTGTTCTAACAAGTCATTTACCAATATCAATTAACCAAGTGGAAAGGATTCCCGATATTTTAATATAACTTCATACTTGTATTATATTTTTAAGTGTATTATTACTCTTTTTGTCAATTTCCGATAAACATTTATTATTTGAAAAAAATTCTTAAAAAATATAAAAGTGATCTCTCGGGAATGTTTTTCTTCCTTTTTTATTTCAAAAATTGATAATTTTAAGTGTTATAATTGATAATTATAAGCGGCGTACAAATACATTTGCTTTTTCTTCATCACTCCTGATCCATTTATCATTAACTTTGAGTGGAAAAGAAATCTTCTTATATTTCAAATTTTTTTTGGTTTCTCTCCATAGAGAGCTGTCTTCAGTAGTTAGTCGTGTAAGTTTTTGTTCGTCTTGTTGTTCCTTAAATGATAGTAGCTGTTTATGTGATTTTAATTTTGTATTTATATTATTACTCATTGCTTTAGTTTTTTAGTTTTTTCTTCTTTTCTGCTTCTATTCTTTTTGGTTTGCGCTTTATTTAGCTCTCTCTCTTTAGTTAGTTACTCTTGCGCAATGTAGGCAGCAGAGCGCACACGCGTTTGTCTTTGCGACATTACGTTCAGTTAGACGCCGTGGCTCCTCTCAGGAGTACTTCTACCTGATGACGACGGTAGTCGAAATATAGTATTGAATGTTGTATGACTTTATTTATGTTTTTCTTTTTTTTATTGAGTTACTAGCAAATGTACCCGTCTTTGACAGAATCAAAAATTCTATTATTCTTGGTATTCCGAAATATTAATTATAGTATTATACTGATACTATAATTAGAAATTATAGAATAGTAGAAAACACCATTATTAGTACAGTGTTAAACAAATGCCTCTGTATACACTACATTAGCTGTCTGTCCTTCAGGTTCATGGAAGAACAATCAGTTGAAACCTCTGACTATTGAGCAAGTAAACTACAGTTGACCACGTGAGAAAAACTTGGTTTTGCTAACTTGAATTCCTGCGTTAGATAAAGTCTCCCTTTGCGACTTAGTTAACGTCATTGCGAAATAGACTCTGACCGGACTTTGCAATCATTTGAATGGAAACAGACAGTGGCTCGGAATCAATGGAATGCGTGGTATACACACAGACTCCCCAATACCACATCCAGTCATTATGTCCGCCTCTATGGCATATCTGTGTAGAACACGAACTCAGAGTCGTGTCCCGTTGCACAGTTTTGGGGCACTCATGTTTCGTAACATGAAATTTGTTACTGCTACTAAATTGTAGCATGATTGGTGCTCTACTTTAAGTTTTTACTCATGAGCAGGCAGTCCAGGAGAAATAAATTCAGAGTCAAGAAATTCAATTAGATAATGAACTGCTTCTTCGTCACTAATCCAATCTCTTTACTGACTTGTAAGTTCTTTCCTCGGCTTCATATAGCGTAAGAACTTGTTTGTTGATTTTTCCTCCCTGTTCATATTAAGAGTTGAGAATTGCTCGTTTACAAAACATTTATTCTCAATAGATAGTACTTCCTTAACTCTGTGAAACACCATTTCAATGATGTCAAATACGCAATATATTCATATGCTCAATTGAAATTAAAATCAACTAACAATACCTACTTGCCACACCTGTGTATTTTCAAAACAAACTTGTCTGTGAAGTTAGGAAAATACAGCTAAAAGCCCCATAACTTCGCTTCTGTACTGAATTAATAATCTATTTAGAGCCCATATTTTAAGTTAGGCACACACAAATCCAGTGTCAATGTTTCAGCTCGCTATGTCTTATGGTGGCTGAGTTTACTTGTGACAAACATTTTTGCGTTAAACGTCCATAACTTCACTTCTACGTTGAATTTCCAATCAATTCATAGCCTATATTTTAAGTTAGACCTACACAAATCTACTGTAAAAGTTTGAGCTTTGTGTGTCTTATGGTAGCTGAGTTTACCTGTGACAAAGTTTTGCGGACAAACCGACAAACCGACAAACCGACAAACCGACAGAAATTTTTCTAAGGGTGGATTCGGTTTCTCCAATGTATGAAACATAAAGAAAACTTGAAATGAGTCAGTTCTAAGCAATGTACAGACAAAATCATTATTTTATTTATAAAGATATATATATGTTTATATATATTATATATTTTATATTATATATATATATATATATATATATGTTTATATATATATATATATATATATAAACATTTTAAACGCATATATATATACATTAACATATACATAATCCTGTGGAAAGTGTCAACGATATTAGCTTGATCTCTTTATAAACATTAGATGACAAAAAAAAAAAAGGAAAAATTCAACCACAAGGCTAAATAAATTGAACATGTTCTAAATGGTTTTTTGCTTAAACTGTCGTTAAACTGTGATTTATTTAAAACCAGCTAGTGGCGAAGGAAATCTTTTTTTTATCCCCGGTAATCGTATGGTTTGTTCCCCTTTTTCATATCCCTCTTTCTTCTTTAAGCAGGATTTCAAAAAATTCAATACTTATATACACCCATCGTTTCACCAGATACGGTTACTAAATCAACGTCTACGAATATTCTTTGCTGGAGAAACAGTTTTTTTTTCTTACGAAACAACCCACTACAAAAGATTAGCATTTTATTAAGTTTTGATATTATATTTTGACTGGAAATGAGAGGAACATAAGAATAATAGATATTAAGCAAATATTATATTTGCTTAAACTTAAAAAGATAGATAAAAAACAATATAAAAGCTAGTTTCAACTGTTTTACTGAATGTTTTCCGCATACAGAGGTAAATAGATATTAAAACCTAACAGAACAAAAGAAGTTTTTTTTTTAAATTCTAACTACGCGTTTCGAACACTTGGTGTTCATCTTCGAGTGTATATAACATTATTTGTATACATTTCACTTAATAAAACGAAACACGATCCAAACGTGTATATTTACCCAACTAATACTGCTTATCTGAATTCCTGTTTATACCTTTTCTTAATTCTATACTTTAAGACCGGGTACGGGGGGCAGCATTGGCGGTTGCCGGGTTGGTTACTTACCGTTGCATCTACAATCTGCTTGGTCTCCCTTTCTCTTTTCTCCTGAAGACGGATTATCCAAAAATTTGAGTTTGTAAGTGTGTTTCCTTACTCTGTGTGTTACTCTTCTTGAATTTTGAACTCCTATTATTTGTTTATATGCAAGCAGTACATACAATAGCGTATGTATATCACGATTTCAATTCTTCAAATTTGCTTTGCTAGATTGGTTAGTCAGGTATGGTTCTAAAAGTTTTAATATATTTTGGTTCATAGGGCCTTCAGTGACGTAGCAAGCAGTGGTGAGAGGGAGGGGTTCGCCCCATCCGATGTATTCCAGGGGACGGCATTTTGAGATGGTAAAAAGGGAAAATAGAAAAAAATTAAATAATAAAATCCTAAAAAAAAATTTAAATTTTATGCCAAAATGAGTTTTTTTATGTTTTAATTGGTAAATACTACTTTTAAAAGGATTTTCATCTGTAATATTTGCAAATTAAAAATATATTTATTTTAATTTTTTCACATCTAAATTTTTAGTGGGATTGAAAATTTATTTATTTGTGTTTATATTTATTTGTGTAGCCAGAGAATTTAATTTAACAATTTTTTTTATGATTTGAATTTTGCGTTTTTGTTTTGAAAAATCTTTTTGTTATGGCGACTGTTTATGTATAGGAGTACTGTAATAAGATGTAAGTCTGGGACCAATAACAACAGTCTTAAATTACTTTCTTGATTATATTTTCATTAAAATAAATATTTTAATTGGAATTACAAATATTGTGGAGTTTTGAATATTTACGATTATTATTATTAAAAGCTATCAGCGGGGGGGGGGGGGGGGGGGGAATCTTACGTCCGCCCTGTCCTTTGGTCTATTCAATTGCCAAATGTTCACACTTATCCATGCAGGTATGAAATGAATTTGGTAAATTCTGTGCATTGATATTTGCTGCCCAAAATGATTGGTTTGTAGCAACTTAAAAGTACAAATGATAGCTCAATAAAATGTATTTGTGATTTTAAGTTTGGTTAGGAATTCTGGATTTACCTTAGGTTTTGATTTCTATACCCACACAGTTTATAAGTTCTTCCTTCTTGCCACGTCAATCACATTCACTTTCCTTTTTTGCTATAAAACAAAAAAAAAAATCCATGTTTATTATCTTGTAACATAACCAAAAAAAAATACTGTGTAGAAAGTAAAAGGAAAGATAAAAAAGTTATATGGCGAAATAGTCTTGTTTGGGTGCATTGGAAAGATTCAAGTTCTCAATTACCGAGGGTCTGCCAATTAGAGCCCAGTCGAGCCTCGCTCCATACCAAACACACTTCCGCCTCGTCTTCACTTCTTCATTCTATCTCATGCATTAATGTATTACTTTATTAAATGTTTTAACCAGTAACTCGCATTTCTAATACAATTATCAACACTCGGTTATTTCTATGTTTAATATAATATGACTAATATTTTATTATAATAAAAATAAAATACATAAATAATTGGAAAAAATGAATTAATTATTCAGAATAAAATATGAGAAAAAAAATAAGTGAAACTGTATTATTATCTAATAATGTTGTAACTCATTAGTAATTGTTAATATGATTAATAATAACCCATATTGTAATGTTAGTTTTGGTGACTGATCTAACATAAAAGAAACTTCAGAATGTAAGAAAACAACTAAAGGAAAATTAGAAAATTTAAAGTTAAATAAGGTACCGCTTTTATTCAAGTATTACGTGAACACTGGTATAACGCACACATAGGCATAAGGCGCACACAGATATAACGCCCACAATAATATAACGCGCACGGGTATAACGCACACACAGGTATAACGTCCACACTGGTATAACGCATTCACGAGTATAACGCGCACATGGGTATAACGCTTACCTGTATAACGCACACACTGGTATAAAGCATAGACTTGTATAACGCGCATACGGTTATAACGCGTACATGGGTGTAACGCGTACACAAATATAACCCGCACACGGGTATAACGCGACAACAAGTATAACGCACACATAGGTATAACGTCCACACTGGTATAACGCATTCACGAGTATAACGCGCACATGGGTATAACGCACACGTGTATAATGCACACACTGGTATAAAACATAGACTTGTATAACGTGCATACGGTTATAACGCGTACATGGGTGTAACGCGTACAGAAATATAAGCCGCACACGGGTGTAACGCGACAACAAGTATAACGCACACATAGGCATAACGCGCACGGGTATAACGCACACACTGGTATAACGCATTCACGAGTATAACGCGCACATGGGTATAACGCACGCATGTATAACGCACACACTAGTATAAAACATAGACTTGTATAACGCGCATACGGTTATAACGCGCACACGGGTATAACGCGTACACAAATATAACCCGCACACGGGTATAACGCGACAACAAGTATAACGCACACATAGGTATAACGCGCACGGGTATAACGCACACACAGGTATAAAGCATAGACTTGTATAACGCGCATACGGTTATAACGCGTACATGGGTGTAACGCGCACACACATACGAGTATAACGCACACCCTTAATTTTTGATTAAAATCGGTATAAAATATTTTTTAATAGTTTCTCTGATGAGACCAATCAATGATAGTGACAATGATAGTGACAATATCTTGACATTACAAAAATCATTTATACTGGGGTAAAAGTATGAATTGAGAGGAGTTTCTAAGTTGTCCTGTACAGATTGCCAATGTTTTGAAATAGATTGCCTTTGAAAAAAGAATCCAACAACATTTTAAAGAGTATATTCTAACAAAGAATTACTCTTAAATAAACAATAACAATAACAATATTTTAAATTAAAATAAATATTTTAATTAACATTAAATAACAATAATAATGTATTTTGTTCACATTTCATTCCCTACCATAGCTTTGACCCTAACATCTTTGAACCTTGCCATCTTACATTCTAACAGCAAAATTAATGAAATTTCAAAATTGGAAGCTTTTGAAATAAATAATGCTTTTAATCTTTGAGTATCAAACAGTGAAATCCGGGCTGTTCAAATTTTCTTAAATTTTTTCTATAAATAGACGTGATAAATCCAACAAAAAAGGATTCTTTCCTCTACAATAGTGTTCTCTGACTTCATTGTTTTGTAACCATACCCAACTCCTTTCCACCTTATCTTATAACTAACTACCCGTCCCCGCTCTATCTAATATGGCCTAATTCTTTAGTCCCAGTTCAACAGTGATCTGTCTGTCCTCCACTCTTTCCATTGGGTATGCCATTCAGTTTTCATTTTTTTCATTTTATTGTATATAATTCTGATTTTTTAGTAATTTTTAATTTGTAATTTGTATTATAGCAGTTTAACTGATGATGAAAACAAAGTGTTTGAAACGGCGTATTTTGAAGAAGAAAAAAAACTTTTTCTTCGTGTGGAGACTTTATATTACCCCAACTATATAAAGATAAAGTGGATACTTTATATTTTTATGTGGAGTTTAATCCAAATATAAGTAAATACCATATAATTACGGATTGCACAACTAATGAGATAAAAAGCATTTATTGACAACATAAAGTACCGTAAACTATGAACCGTAAAAACTATGAAGACAGTACCATAATAAAATATACAATATTTATTTAAATTTCTTGAAACTCCGATTTCAATTCATTTCATCAGATGCAACAGAGAGCTGTTCTCATTCCCCTTTATTTAATTTATCATCAGTTCCTCATCTGTTTCCTCATCATTTATCATCTGTTTCTTCAATTTCCTCTGAGTCTCAATCCCACAGCAGTTCATCTTCTGTGCGTCCAGTCACCTCAGCCATCATTTATAACGCACACCTAAATCTTGAAGATAATTTTAAGTAGACAATTTTGCGCGTTAAACGCGATTAAATAGAGTATGTATATAGTGTTTTTTTTTAGTTTTGTTTGTACATTTTTCATGGTCTTTTACTTATATATCTTGAGTGGTGAAAGAATTGTCAGTCTAGAAATAGTTCGGATTCCTTTACAAGCAATAGCTTCCTTGAAATTCATTGAAAGTGATTGAAGAATTCGTAGAAATAGGCTTTGAGCAAGAAGTCTGTACAAGTTAGGCTTTTGGTATCCTTTTCTCAAATAATTTTAAATGTCAACATTTCTTCCCTACATCGCAATCCTGAAGCAAGCAGACAACATTATTCTGTACTTTTGATCACAACTAAACGTTAGTAACTTATCGAACAGATTATTCACTGTCTAATCATAATTAGTAAAACAAAAAACAAATCGCTTCAGAATATATATATATATATAAAGAGTTTGTCTCTACATTGCTTAAAAGTGACTCATTTCAAGTTATCTTTACGTTTTATATATAAGAGAAACCGAATCCACCCCTTGGAGAAATTTCTGTCTGTTTGTCCAAAAATTTTGTGACAGGCAAACTCAACCATCATATGTCAAGTTAGCAAGCTGAAACTTTGACAGTAGATATCTGTATGTCTAACTTAAAAGCTAAGATTGGAATGGATTGGAAATCCAGCGTAAAAGCCTAGCTGTTTGGTTAGCCACACAGGTATATCAACTAATAATACCTACTTCCTACCGTATGAGTCAATTAGAAATACCTGTATATTTGTAAAATAATAATATCAAACGACGTTTTACCAAGAGTGGATTCGGTTTTTCTAATGTATAAAGTATAAAGATAACTTGAAATGAGTCAAGATAACGAAAAGATAACTTAAGTTATCTTTTCGTTAAAAGATAACTTATTTGAGTTAAAAGATAACTCAAATGAGTTAAAGATAACTGAAATGAGTCAGTTCTAAGCTATGTACAAACAAATACTGTACAGATATACAGGTATTTTTAGATGCCTGATACTGAAGCAAGTACATATTTGCGTTTATTTGCTCGCTTTAAAAAAGTGAGTCCTATCTACTCGCGTACTAAACAAAAAGTTTGCCTAAAAGAATAACATAAAAGTTGAGCTCAGTATCTAAAGATGTAAAACTTAATAGAAACTCGTGATCTAATGACAGTTATGGACTGCACTAATAATATTTTCTACTATCCTTTAAATTTTAATAACATTTCAGAATACCACGTATCATTTCTAAATTTTGTAAAATACCCGTCAAAGACTAAACCTCTGCTAATGCTAAATAAAATTATGAAACATGAGAATTGAACATTTATTTGTTTTTTCTTTCATGATTTTTGAATAATTATTATATTTGTATTAATTTGAATTTTCAGGTTAATACCTAAAAGATAATGATAACACTCTTCACTAGTTTAAGAGAATTTACTTGCGAAAAAAAATTTAATTTAGCCTACATCAACTTTGCTATAAGCAAACTCACTACCAATTATAATAAAAAGAATCCATTAATTGATTTAAAACCAATTATTTAAGAAATGTAATCCAAGTATTTCATAACTTATTGTTTAAAATTTGGAAGATATGTTATTTCAAATGATATTAATTGAATAAGTGTCAAAATGAATAAAACAGGTTACATATTCTTCAATATACTCTACATTATTTATCAAATATAATTGAAAATGCTAAAATTAGACAAGATACTGCAACTAAACGGTAGGATTCATATTGTTTATTGAGTTTTATAAAATTAAAAATTACTATATTTAGTAAATGAAATAGGGTACACCACATGGTGTGTTACCAACCAGCTATAGAAAAGCTTTTCTTGTAAATGAAAACTTATTAAAGTAATAATTATATTTTTAATTTCTTTCTGTATTTAGTTGAAAATAATTATAAAACATCCGAACATAATTTTAAATATTGCAAACAACAAATCATCAATTTTTTTTATGTTTTATTTCATTTATTTATTTATTTCAGCACTTTTGCTGGTTCCAGCGGTAAAAGTTTTTCTATGGTTTGTTGAGTATATCAAAGCTCTTGCCTCTCTGCAGTAAAGTTGCCTTACAAGTTATTAGCAGGTGGAACGGTGTTTCTTCCTCTTTGCAGAATCTGCACAAACCATCATTGATAATGTCCATTTAGGCTCCCTATGTTTCGGGAGAAGGAGCTTCATTTCTCCTTCTTCGGGATAGACTTCTTCGGGTCCTCAGGTGGACTTGTGGGAGGTTCCCTCTAGTTAGCGCTTTTGGACCCTCTGCGCTCCAGACTTCCTTCTCCTTACAGGGGAAAATCCCTAAAGCTCTATCGGTGGTATTTTGTCCGCTCCGGCAGAGCACCGCATACCGGAGTAAGGCTATTTACTCAAGGGGGTTGCCTGGTGCCCTTGAGGCTCCGTTCATAATACAGAAACCCCTGTATCATCCATCCTTCGGCACGGATCACGTAACACCTTAGATTGGGGCTGGGATAAAAGGAGGGGATTTGGGGATTAGGAAGGATGGGAAACGAAGGTGGTCAGGTCCAGCTTCTGATCACCTTCTCCTCCTCTTTCGTTTGTCCCTGCATATAGCAGGTTAACAGGGTAGCCTCGTGAAGGCTGAAAGTCAGAGTTGAGTGTTAGAGGCTATTATAGGCGCATAATCACTCCATTACTACCCTTTTTTTGAGGGTAGAAGAAAAAATAAAAATTTAGCAGTAAAATGTTGGTTCTTTATGGATAAGTTTCAAATTGTTGCTGGATTACAGCACTTATTGCAACTGTAAAT
The DNA here is from genome assembly GCA_026182355.1 of Hermatobates lingyangjiaoensis. NCBI lineage: Eukaryota > Metazoa > Arthropoda > Insecta > Hemiptera > Hermatobatidae > Hermatobates > Hermatobates lingyangjiaoensis. The sequence goes on along the minus strand of JAPFBL010000132.1, from coordinate 39,125 downwards.
AGCGGTAATACTTGCCTGACGTAATACAAAAATATGCAAACATCACATCTTATTTTCACATGAATTGCTTCAACTCTAATTATTCTGTAGTGTCACCAACAGTACATCGTATATTCTTCATTTCCGCTGTTATAATAGATGGCTTTAAGCTCCTAATTGACATTTGTCTTGAGAATCGTTTTAAAATAAAATTTTTTCACAGTGTTTCACAGCACTATACTGCAGTAATGAAGAATCCAGGAAGTTATCGTATATGTAATATGAAGAAGATGTTTACAAAAAGGTGGGTCATTTTTTTCCGTCCCGACTTTTTTTTTGCGGAAGCCTAAGAAGATAAGAAAAGTGGGCCAAGATTTCCCCTTTCCTTCAGTATCCATACTATTTCGTTCAAAGTAAATTTAATGTGAGTTGTTGCTTTCCTTGCAATAAATATTTAACTAATGCGCGTTGAATACCTGTTAAAATTTTAATGATGTCAGGGGGCAAATGGGTTAGTTTAATAAAGGCAGCAGAGGGTGAGTTGGAGAATCGTCGGTAGATTTAAGTGTTATTGCTCGGGGATTGAGGGCCAATTACCCTGCCCTTGTCTTGCTGAATAAATACACGAGTTATAATAATTTGGTTATAATCGGAAGGCTGCGAGGTTAAGGGTCCCATTATCCCGTCCTAATGATGATTACTGAGTCGCCCCGCTCCTAAAACATCCACTTTTATTTAAATTAATCGAACCCCCCCCCCTCCTATCTCCTCTTAATACAAAGTGCCTCTTAATTTCCCACTTCTATTTAGATGTAGTTATCAAAACAGATTCCTTTGTTCTTGGGTATTTTGGGGGGGGGGTAAGTGTTTTAACAAACAGACTGGACAAAACGAAGTGTGCCGGAAAATGATAGTGTGCAGGAAAACAAGATAACCCTTGGCACATCATTCTTACATTCTATTTTCATTTTTAATGTTTTTTTCCTAATATCTTATAATTTCTTTTGTACCTCACACCAACACTGTCATACACATGACTCTTTTCTATAACACATCTTAAATTATATTGTGCACATTCAACACAGAGCTAATTACAGTGTACACATTCTGTACATTGCTTAATTGCAGTGTACACATACTAAAAACAGCTTAATTACAGTGTACACATTCTGAACTGAGCTTAATTACCGTGTAAATATTCTGTACACAGCTTAGTTACAGTGTACACATTTTTTACATTGCTTAATACAATGTACACATTCTGTGCACAACTTAATTACAGTGTACACATTCTATACAAATCTTAATTACAGTGCACAAATTCTTTACATTGCTTAATACAGTGTACACACTTGTACACACCTTAATTACAGTGTATTCACTTATTATTCACTTATTATCGACTTTGTACATACCACTTAATTACAATGTTCATTTCCTATGTAAACCTTGACTTCAGTGTAACTTTTGTGAATTCAATATATTTTGTACATACAACTTAATTACAGCATACCTTTTCTATGTACACCTTAACCACAGTGTGACCTTTGTGCATTCAATGTAATTATATTATCGACTTTGTACATACAACTTAATTACAGTGTGAACTTTATATATTCAAGTGTGCGCGTCCAAATATGGTATAACATAATTAAGCATGCATTTTGTACATAGAGCTTAATTACACCGTATAATTCTACTAAATTACAGTGTGTATTTTTCATATTTAGCTTAAAATTCCATTGCCATTAAAATACCATTAAAATATGGTATCATTAGAATGTGGATATTGAATACAGCTTAGAATGTCTATATTGAACACAATATATCGTGTGCATATTGTGTATTAAGCTTAATTACAGTGCAATATTTCTACATAGAACTTATTACGGTGTGCATTTTGCACATAGAGCTTAATTATAGGCCATTCTAAATACAACTTAATTACTATATGTCCTTTCTGACTATAGCTGTATAACTAACTATCTCTAACAATGTTACAGTCTTTTCTTCCAACATACAGCTTAATATCAGTATTCATTGACTGAACACATCTTATACACATATATAGAGTGTATATTTCTGTGCATTTGATCGTTGTGATAATATTACTGCATTTTTGGTTGAATTCAACCACTTTGACCAGGCTGTTGGTTTGTTCACTCAGTCAACGTTGTATTAGCACTGGGCACCCTAAAATTGTTAATAATGATTTAGGCTTATATTTTGATTCTATTTTGTTTGATTTCAATCTAATGGTTAGAGTAACAATATAAGTATTGAAAATGACCCATTTTTACAACATTTTTGTTAGAAGAGCCATAAAAGTTTAAAAAATGGAATATTGTCAGTTATTTTTTTAAAAAAAAGTTTATTTCAATCAAATTTCTTGAGAGAAACAGTTATTTTATTTAAAATGTGTTATAAACGCAACACTGCAACGAAAACTAGTTAAATTGATTTAAAAGAAGCAATGAGGCAAACTTTTAACCCCGACAACAAATAGAGGGCTTGTTCGACAACAAAATTCCACAAGTATAGCAGGTGATCCCTTAGTCCAGGATAAACAAACAGTTTTCATAGCTTTATTGCTGTTTGCCCTGATTAAAATTTCCTGAATTTTTTTTAATTGCTAATTTTTTGTTCCATTTTTGGTAAAATTTTTCATGATTTTTTAATGAGCCCTTTAGCATCAAAAAAAAATTTTCTGAAAACAGAAATCATACTGTAACGCCCCTTAGAAGAATTTAATTTTAAAAAAAATTATCTCAACTCATTTTCCACATAATGTTCCATCTCAAGGCATAGTTTCATTTTGATCCGTCAAACGTTATGGCTTGTATTGCTCTCACAGCTTTGAGATTGAATTATAAGTCAAATTTTTACATTTTATTGGAAAGAAAATTATTTCTCGTTGCTTTAAAATTTTGAATATATTTTTCGTTTATTGCATTTGTAACCCCGAAGGTAATGCCAAAATATCAAAACTCTAAAATTAGCAGTTTAGTAGAAAAAATGTTTTCTAAAAACTGGTTTTTGGCAAAAAAAAGTGATATTCCCGTCATGCATAATTTTTCCCCAAACAATAGGGATTTATCTGCACTATGGTCTATTTTTGTGTAAAATATTAACTTGATCCATCAAAGATTCTGGACCGTAGCGTGGTACTAAGCAATGCTAACACACTCACCCACCCACATATGCACAGACATCATCTAAAAAACTTCATGAAACGACTTTTGGGACCACAAAACATATAATTCCGTCAAAATCTCGAGATTGAATTTTTTTATCACTTTACGTTACTTATAGTAAAGTAAAAAAAACCTCTTCTGCGTGTGCAAAATAATTCAAAAGTTATAATAAATAATTTTGGTTATAACAAGTAGTTTTCCTTTTTGTTACTTGAACACTTTTGTATGTTTTGATATTGTTTGTTAGATCTGGTAAAATAAATAATTTGTGTTATTTTTGAAAGCCGTTTTGCATTGCAATCCTCAGTAAAACAGAAAAGCAAGTGATGCAAATGACATTCAAAGCAGTGACCTATATAAGCGGGGTAACAAGTGATCTAGTTTCATGCTTTGTTAACTATTGCAACTTTGTTAGGGAATTACTCATCCTGTTGAATGCACTAAAAAGCCCAGCTAAAAAGGAACATCTAACTTGTGTATTCTTTTTTTTTTTAAAAAAAAAGAAGAAAAGAAAAGTAAAACCTTATTTTATTTTTTATGGCAAACCATTTTTTTAATGAAATGACTATTTAAACTAATTATTATGCAAAACTATGATTTAAACTGATGATTTCTTGATTTTCCATGTAAAATAGAGAAACACAAATGAAATTGTTAGGTATAGGGTAAGGAACAACAAGCTTATACAAGGTACACGTGAAAGAAAACTCAACTTCTCAGTAAGAAATGAGAAAAGTGACTTAGTCTTTCAACAAAAACAAGTGGTCTTCGTCAGTATTAATATTAGTTAGACTCCGACGAAGACTACTTGTTTTGTTCGAAAGACATCATTTCTTATTGTAGTTTAGACGTTGGTGCTATTATTTGGCATTATTCCTAAATGGTTGTATAATTTGTAAACATATACCAAGTATATCCGTATTAATATTAGTTTGACTCAGACGAAGACCACTTGTTTTGGTCTAAAAACATCATTTCTTATTGTAGTTTAGACGTTGGTGCTATTATTTGGCATTATTCCTAAATGGTTGTATAATTTGTTAATTTATACAAAGTATATCGATATTAATATTAGTTAGACTCCGACGAAGACTACTTGTTTTGGTCGAAAAACATATTTTCTTATTGTAGTTTAGACGTTGGTGCTATTATTTGGCATTATTCCTAAATGGTTGTATAATTTGTTAATATATACAAAGTGTATCGGTATTAATATTAGTTAGACTCCGACGAAGACCACTTGTTTTGGTCGAAAAACATCATTCCTCATGGAATTCTTATTATTAGTAATTATTATATTATGTAATTATTATTATTAATTATCATTATTATTAGGAATTATTTGGCATTATTCCTAAATGTTTGTATAATTTGTAAACATATACAACGTTTATAATTCCTATAGTTGAAAATCAGAAGAAAACTTTCTCATTTAACTTTCTATATCCCCAACAAAATCATACACCAAGACCTCAAAGTCCCATCTGTTCAGAACTTTGCGATAAAACTAACCGACCCCAATCCACCTGCATAGACATTCTATATTAAACCATCTATGAGGGTAACCATGTTGCGGAGTGCCACCAAAGGGTGACCACTCATTCCCGTTATAAATCCCCGCTATTCGTAGACACCGAATTCTTGATACAGTTACTTTGTAGTTAAAGTGGATAAATAAAAAAAAAGTATTTAGTTTAGATGCATACTGAGAAGTTTCTTCCTTCTTTATATATAAATTCTATAAATATATAACATAGTTAACATATATCTATTAGCTTTTCTGAAAAAAACAGAAACATAACGTGATTAAGCACCAAAATATCAGTGTATAAATCATTTTTTTTTAAAAAAAAAGCAAAACATTCCTCGAATGAATAAATATTTATTAACGTCAAGAATTTTCTTTATTAATAACACTCGGAAAATCATTTTTACTGCCTAGAGCAATCGGAAGGTTTGTCGTTGATTTTCCCGTTAACCTTCAAAATTCCAGAAAGTTTTCAGAATATTTATTTTCATGGATTTACAATCAAGTATCTAATTTTAGACTACTGTTATTAGAAAAACCAAAGAATTTTCAAAACTAAAATATATAATTCAAGTAAAAAAACAATTGTTAAACTCAATTAACTGACTACTAAACAAATATAATAAACCTCCAAGCACTTTTAAAAAAAATATAGAATTTATAATTATTTTTAAATTACATTTATTTATAAAAATTAAATTTATTTATTTTTAGTTTTTTTATATTACAGTTGAAACATCCTTTTAAAAACATAAAAAAAATTATAATTAAACATATACAACATAAAAATAATTCCCACTTTAAAAATTCATTTGGTATAAAATTTCAGATGTTTTGTTTCCTTTTTATGATTCTAATTGTTTTCTATTTTGTATTTTTACGACCTCAAAATGCCGCTCCCTGGAATAAGTCTTTTTCACGTAGATAACGGAAATATTTATGTAATTATATATTCTTCAGAAAAATAATGACTTTTTTTTTGGTTATTTGCATTGGGTTTTCCTATATCCAAATTTTCTTTAATATTTTGTATCAGTTTTCTCAATAAAGAATGCTGTCGAGAGAAATAAATGCAGGGAAGTTTAAAGCGTTTGAGCTGCTTGGTATATAGTGTATGGGAAGTGTACAATGAAATCGCGAAGCGACTGGGTTTTCTCTTTCCTTCCAGGGAGATAACAGAATAAACCAGTAATAGAGTTGATATTGCTTTATTTTAAAGCTGTTTTCTCAACCACGATCAATATCGCACACAATACACAACACTTGACTAAATTTAAGCTGAAATCAACTCAATCAGACCCCTATCACATTGGCATTTCAGATGCACCTTGGTAATAAACTTTCAGAGGCTCAAATATACTAGAATATACAAACTGACTTATAAAATATGAAATAAATTTCCAACTCCGACAAAAGATTCTACACCATTTTTTTCTACATTGCGCTGATATTTGTCTTTAAAAAAAATTATGAAAACGCTTATTTTAACACAGAAGCCTAGCAAGAGGTGAGGGGAGCGTATATTCCAGGAAGCGTCATTTTGAGGGTGTAAAAATAGAAAATAAAAACAAATTAAACTAATAAAAAGCTAACAAAACATCTAAAATTTTATACCAAAATAAGTTTTTACAGTCCTAATTGTATTTATGTTTTAATTGTGTGTAATTCTAATATTATGTATATTTTTAAACAGATTTTTCAACTGTGATGCAAGTAAATTAATGTAATAATGTAAATAATGTAATTTAAATTTTTCAAAACAAATTTTTTAATTGATTGAAGGTTCACTATATTTGTTTGCGTAGTCAATTAATGCAATTTTTTTATGATTTGAATTAAACGTTTTACTTGTGAAAAATTTTTAGTTTTCTTTGATGATGACTGTATATGTATATGAGTGCTGTAGTAAGATGCAAGTCAGGGACTGATAACAGCAGTCTAAAATTAGATCCTTGATTTTAATTACAGGAAAATAAATATTTTGAAAACTCTTTGGAATTTTGATGGTTAACAGGTTCATCAATGGCCAGCGATGGTGGTGCGGTCTAATTTATGATTTGCCCAGGGCGGCAAAAATGTTTTTGTTGGACACTAATAGTGACTAGGCCACTGTTTTAGTGACATTAAAAAAGAAAATTGTTGATGTTAATGAATTTTATTTGAGGAATGTTTTGGTTAATTTTCAAAAAATAAAGAAAAATCTGATGGATACACTGAGATTTTGGTGCTTAATCGTATCATGTTTCTGTGAATTTTCAGAAAAGCTGATAGATATAAGTTGTTAGTTAACACACTTACATATGAAGAGGGCAGGAACTTCTCATTTTTCATCCAAACCAAGAAAAATTAAGTTTCATGTAACTTTAAGTTTCATTATTTGTGCAATCCGGTGTAGTATTTACTCAAACGGGGTAAATAGAAAATACAAAGTCTCCACTTAAAAAAAAAGTTTTTTATTGAAACATTGAGTTTCAAACACTTCGTGTTCATCGTCAGGTAAACTTCCAATGGAAGTAGTAGATAACCGTCGAACGTTGAACGTTTTATTATCCATTTACCACACTATATGTTTCATTTATTTTAAGTAACATTTTAAAGTAAGTTTACATAATCTTGTATAACTATGTTATACATTTCTTAATCCAAAGTATTTTTTATTTGTTCTACTTCAATAGTAAAAAATTCCTCAGTCCAAAAAAGTCACCCACTACTATGACGAATATATATGTAGAACTTATTTTATTCTGATGTATTTAAAACAAAAACTTTTACTGCATTTTATAAAATTCACTAAAAATAATTTTATGATTGTGCAGTCAGCTACAATTTTTTGAAAAATACTTATATTAATATATCCACTTATGTATTAATTGTAGAATAAAGACAATGCACTCTGAATACAGAGTGTATTTTTTTTAGCTTACGCAATTACTTGTAAGATTTGGCAGACTCTTTGTCATTTTTCAACCATTTAACTATTGATATAATTTGGAAAAAGTTCTATTTGATGTTTAATTTATGAAACATGTTTGAAACTTGTATTAATATCTTTTTCTAAATTAATGAAATTTCTATTTATAATGTTGTAACTACTCAGTAACACTGACTAATTCCTCTTAAGAGATGTACTTATTTTTTTTTTTTTTTAATTTAAAGAGTGGGATTGAAGATCTGCTTGAATGCAATAACTCCTTTTGATGATAATTCCTCAAGGGAATATATTACATCTCCCTAATGATTCCTACATAAGGCGTCTTAAGTTTTCCTTAAGTGGATTTACAGAACAAATATTTAACAAGTACCTTACATCTTACAAGTAGTATAAAGGATGAATTAATGTACTCTTCGAGATATTATTTCACATCTGTTGTGAAAAAAAGGGAGGACCAAAGTGAAACGATTTACTAGTCTAGAGGCGAGCATGCAAGCCACTGGACTACGCTGGCTCCCTTTAAGAGACTTTTCTAAGGTTCATATAAATTAATAAGTTCATTTTTTTCCACAAATCAGCTAATTTTACGAGAAAGTATATTTCAGATTTTACAAAAGTGATATTTGTTCAATTTTGAGTTATACGGAGTATACTTCTACCTTTTGTATACAGTTAAGTTAAATACAGAAAATGTATGATACTGTATACTGGAGTCATCAGGTTTCAAAATACGAACATGAACCTCTCTTTTAAATGTAATGGTGGATCCGAGAGACAAACTTTTTATTTGACTAAATGTGTTTCCAATTTTATTCCGTCAATAATGATTCTTCTAAAGAACACTACACTTTACAAATAAAAGAATATTTTTGTTAACAGTTATATGGTAATCTATAAATGATTGTATCTAGTGTAAAATCTAACAGGTAAACTATTAAAAAATGTAACAACTTTCCATTCATTTTGCACTGTTCAATTTCCTAACGGAACAAAACAAGTGTTTTTTATTCTTTATTATCAGATCTTTTGAACTTTCGGCTAAGTTTATTTATATTATTAAATAAATCGTGCTCTATAAATTAAATGCTTGATGTAAACCACATGTGTTCCCGCATTTCCAGGTGTAATATTCGCTTTGTTTGGTTCAAGTTAAACTCTGACGATGATCAGTTGTTTTGGTCAGAAATCTTAGTGTCATTTTGAAATTTCTTATTATAGTTTAAGCGTGAACTTTTATAACATAAAAACGTTTTATTTATTTAACATGTTGACTTTAAAATACAAATCCACGTCTAAATCACAGTAAGAATATCAGAAAAGTGACCAAGTTCTTTCAACAAAAAAAAATTGCTTTTCATAAAAGTTACATGCAAACTGAAACAAGTGCAATAGGACATCTAGTATGCTATAAACGGGTGTTTTAAGGGACAAAAATATCAAGAAATGGGTTACAAAATACAATGTTAATAGTCAAGATAAAATATTTTAGTCGTATTAATGAATTTATTACTTTAGTTTTAAAGTTAAGTTTGTATTTATGTGTTTACTGTTTAATAAAATAAGAAAATAAAAAAAAAAAGGACGTAGGTTTAAAAGAACTGGTCTCCATCAGAGTCTTAATAGAACAGAAGCAAAGTCAATTAGGGCATCTAGTGTAGCATAAAAAAAATAAAGGACTTAAAATGAGTACTTTAAATGTCTTAAAGAACATGAAATTAGATTAAAATGGTAGTTGTGTCTGAGTAAACAATGGAGTTAAGTCAAAAATAATTAAAAAGTATTTGATAACTCTAAAGCTGCTAGAGAAGGCTTTATTAATTTTTAAAGCTTATTTATAGTTTATTTAATTTTATTTATCTTGTTAATCGACATCGTATTTTTTCAAAATCCATTATCTCATTGTCATTAATAATGATTTTGTTTTGTTGCAGGGAGAAGAGTGCGGGATATTCAAGAGAACGTGGTTCAACCAGCCATTGAAGAATTCCATAACGGTAATGTAACCCTTACCTGTCTTGATTTGTATTCATGTATCTCAACCTTTTGGCCACTCCATGATACAAAGCACTACAGATCGATGCTTTTTTACGTGAGACCCTTTCGCCACTTGAGGGAGTCCACGACAGCCTTACCGAAGCAAGGTCGCGCTGAAGTCCCCCCAAGTGCCCAAGGTGGACCTCGCGGAGGCGGGTCCCAACTACACCACATCACACAAGAAGACTAATACGCCTAGTTACAATTGTAGGCTTTAATCCATGAAGATGAGCCTTGCCCCAGATGGTCTACCCCAGGGAACACCATGCCTGGGTAAATTACGTCTATGACATGAACACTGCTCGTCACGGCGTAGTGCGTTGGCTAATGCAACCCTTACCACTCACCTTTGAGTTTTAACTACACTTGAATTCTTAAAAAAAAATTACCTTAATACTGAAAACTTATTGCAATCATTTATTAACTCCAGTATATACGAGGTGTGTAAATAAAGTAGTGAGACTGATTTTTTTAAAATTTTCTATTCAAATATAATTACAATGTGATATTGTCACCTTCAAAATAGTTCCCTTCGGAAGCCACACAGCGCTGGAGACGGTCCTTCCAATCATTGTAGCATTGCTGGAACTCGGATTCTGGAATGGCCTTCAGCTGGTCGGTTACAGCAGTTTGTATTTGTAGTGTCCCGAAATGAGTTCCCTTGAGGTGATTTTTCAATCTCGGGAAGAGGAAAAAGTCACAAGGACTCAAGTCTGGTGAATAAGGAGGCTGAGGAGCAACAGGAATGTTTTTACTGGCCAAAAACTCGTTTTCTTTTCGGAATTTTCGTAACCATTTTCGCACAAATTTTTCTCATCTCCAATTCATTGGTCAAAATGTGATGAACGGAGGTGTGATTCAAATTCAACTGTTCCCCGATCATTCTGACTGTCAAGCGTCGATCTGAACGCACAAGGTTCCGTACTCTGTTGACATTTTCATCGGTGTTTGCACTTGAAGGCCTTCCGCTTCGTGGTTCATCTTCAATCGACTCTCTTCCTTCTGAAAATTCCTTAAACCACCGAAAAACCTGTGCCCTTGATAAAACACGTTCTCCATAGGCCGGTTTCGGTTGCATTATGTCCAAGTCTGAAGCAAAATTTGATTGCACACCGCTGCTCAACTTTGAGGTCACTCATTTTTAAAACGCTCAAGAAAAAACCATTTCACGAAAACCAACGCTACGGACAAACAAATGACTGTGGCGAGTTCAGATTCATACTGGAGGCGCATCACACGTGCACCTGACGCTACTCAAGGCCACGCGTCTCCAGCGTTGCCAGATCGAAAGCGACGTTGCCAGTCTCACTACTTTATTTATACACCTCGTACATTGAAGCGTGTGTATCACATTGTGTATCTTGTGTTTAACCTGACAATCTATTCTATTGGCTGTTTACATTTTTTTTTTATTTTTAACATTATTTTATTGCTATAATTTGATTTTTTTGTAATAATGATTGAAGGTATTAGTTATGAATATTTAAAAAAAATATCTTATATTATACCATATATAAATAAATATAACATAGAAATCATTTAGCTCAGCTTTAAGTTTGATGTTATCATCGGGCATCGGAATATAAGTGCTGAAGAATTTTAGAAGCAATAATTTCAGGTTTTCATAAAGATGGTTAGTACCAGAGAGGTTAGTAAGATTTATGTAAGTAAAAACCCAAAGCTTCATACCTCGTATCATGAGTTCTTCATTCCTGTTAGAGAACAAATCCAACAGCTTTATACGATATATGACTGTTTTTCAAATTCTAATCTAAATTGCAGGTTTTAATCATTTTTTTCCTTTTTTTTTCTACCATGCACTGCAATGTTAAGCAAAATACATTTGTCCAAAAGTGGTCAAGAAGGTGTTTATAGTTACTCCTGAAGTCGAACTAATTATATAATAGCAAGTAAAATCCGAAGTAAAGGGCACAATGAAAAAGTATTGACAACTATTAGTAAAAAATCTCCACGGGGAATGTGTGGGGAAACACTTGATTTAGAGAAGATGTCCATGATGCTGTCCTAAAAGACATTTACAGTCAGCTAAACATGTTTTTCTAGAGGCCAATTTTTTTTTGGAATCAGAGCTAAAACTAAATCTACCTGCTTTATGTATTTTTCAAAAATGTGTCCTCGTAAATGAGACCATACGAGGTGTTACCCCAAAAAGGATTTACAGCCAACTTTAGGATGGTGACCAAACATGTTTATCTGGAGGCTCATTTTTGTAGAATCGAAGTCAAAGCTAACCTTGTCTGTTTTCTGCGTGGAATTAGGTAACATATCCAAAGATGTCATAAATTAGTTTTAAGTAACGATGGTAGTGATGAATGGCTCAAAAAGACCCAGATATATTGAACAGCAAAAAAGGAAATGGATATATTGTCCTAACGAATATATTTTTTTCTTTATTTATCTTTGAGTTCGAAGAAAACAAAAAGGCTATAATCGGTCTCATGACTCCAGATTATTCATGGGAAAGATAAGGAATCTTATATATACCGTTCCTCGGAGAGGACGTAACCTGGTGTTTTATAGCCTGATCTCAATCAACCAGTCGCAAGTGATCCATACTCTAACAAACTTGACTCAGCCGAAATTTAGGACTCCCGATATGGAGTATACCCAGTCTGTAGCAAGAATAGGTGGTTTACCCCGGGCGACACGTATCAAAGGGTGGCATTTCGAGGGCGTAAAAATAAAAAATAAAAAAAAAATAAACTCATAAAAAGTTAAAAACAATTTACCAAAATGAGTTTTTAAAATCGTAATGGTTTTTATGTTTCATGTAAAAACATAATTTAAATTTTAATTTCATTTAAAAACCTGTGTTTTTAAACGGTTTTTTGGCTGTAAAATTTGGAAATTAAAAATAAGTATATTTTTTAAATTTTTCAAAACTAATGTTTTAAAGGGGTTGAAAATTAATGATATTTGTTTGTGTAGCCAGTAAATTTAATTTAATTTTTTTTTATTATTTGAATTATACGTTGCTACGCCATTAAAATTATCGTGTAGAGTGTTCAGACTTGTTTAAGTAAAATTAATTTCTTTCGTGTTTTAAACAGTTCGAATGACAGTACAGATTATAGTAGCTGGGTAACTCCATTTCTCTTCTCTGATTTGTCCTAATTTGTTAGAAAAAACCCTACAAGAGATGATTCATAGTGAAATTGCAAAACAAAAAAAAAAAGAAAATTTCTTTATTATATTGGTACAGTTCTCACGAGCTATGCAAACAGTTATTGTGTGTATTTACTCATGATCAGTGAGGACAAATACATTATCTTCGCAACAATTATTTTATTAAACAACGTTTCGAGCGCTTTGTGTTCATCATCACATGGTATGTCTCTTTCAGTGAAGTGGTGTTGAGTAACTGGGGAGTTAACAGACACACCAGTTACTCAATGACCCCTATTACTGAACACCGACTTACTTATGCAGATGCACCTGATGATGAACACTAAGTGTTCGAAACCCGTTTTACAATTAAATCCTTTGGTTGCAGACTTTGTATATTTTCCCATACTAATCTTTGCTATAATACATTTTCTATTACATCAAGATTTATAAATAATTATTTCAAAAATATTTTATTGATATTGTATTTGAATATATATATTTAATCAAGGGTTTAAATATTTTATTTAATTCATTATTTTTAATGTGCTTTTTATTATAAATATTATTGTTTTATTAACATTAGTATTCATTTATTTTCTCAACATTTTTTTATTTATTGTATTATCTCATTATTACAAATATCTTTAAATTGTTCTGAAGGTTTTCTGCAAAAGAGGAAGTTGTTTTCTCAATCACGTTTAGGGTGATAGACGTCAGTCAGTACATTATTATTCCTACAATACTACCTAATTTCCGAAAAGGGTGAAAAAAGTACTATCTACCTCTAGTAAAAAAGTTAACGAATTTCCTCAAGTTTGTTAACTTGAACTGTTACGTTGAAATGTATTTTAGAAATCCGTGCTTTTTGTTGTTTTTTTTTTTTTAGTAAAAACAAAAAGTCTAAAGTGATGAAAAGACATGAAAACTTCTGCCATTTCAAATGGAGGCGACTAGATCATAAGTTAGATTGAGATGAACTTAGATAAGCAGAGGTTATCTTGCTTAATAAGTAGGTTTAAAGATTTCTCACGAATGTTAGTCAAAATGATTTAATTTAAATTGTAATGTCAATCAAGTGTTATATTAGAAGGACATACATTTTAAATAAGATGCAACAGTTCAAAAACTTTTAGTTACAATATTATCGGAGTCTTTTGAAATGATATATGTATATATATCAGTGAACAAACCACAATTTGAAATGGGAAAAGAATACTACGATCTTTCAACCGTAACAAGCGGTCTTAGTCAGAGTCAAAAACCCATATATATATATCAGTTGGGTATTTGATTCTGACAAAGATTTTTTGGTACGGTTGATAGGTTTTAGTCTTGTTTTCCCATTTCTTATTCTAGTTTGATCATTGATTGTTATTTCACGTGGTTATGTGAAATGTTTATATATATATATATATATATATATATATATATATATATACATTGTAGTCATTTATCTGTTTGATAATTCTCGTATTTCCTGTTAGGTCCTGTCAGGTCAGCTCTGTATTGTGTGTGTCCAAGGTATGCTTTTTTATGTCACCACTTTGCAGGTGCATTGTTAAGCGTCTTATTAAATTATCAAACAGATAAATGACTACAATAGACTACAGATTCATGAGGCAATATATATATATATATATATAACTATATGCACAAAAATACCCTGCAGAAAAGAAATCAAAGAAACTCAGTACTGCATTTCGATGGCCTGGTAATTTATTTAATTTCTAAATCACAACTCGACAAAGTTTAATAGCTATCCATCATTTGTTTGTCTAATTCATCAAATTTACGATTAAAAACACAAACAGTGATCATGATATCAAGATATAAATATGCCGCTTTCAAGATATTATGTGTAATATGTAATATGTAATATGAAAGTTAAAAAAAAAGAATTGAAATATTAATTGGATAAATGTTTTTCATAGTATGTGATTTTAATGATAGAAATGGGTATATTTAGGGCATTTACTTTGTTTGGAAGTTTCTTGATATATACAAAAGTGTAGGCACCATTGATTCATCCAAGGCATTAGTATATTCCCCTCCGGCTTAGTGATGTTCTTCACACGTTCCTTTGAAGTAATTAGCGGAGAATATATTCGGTAAGGAGGATATATTTACTGAAGGTAGTTTGTCCGTCGGAGTAATGGGAGGTGTTTATCAGTCCGGGATCCATGAAGAGGTGGTCTGGGCTCCTAAATCCAAATTAATGACGCGATTCTACGACTTATCTACTAGCCAAGCTCTTCCCAGTCATTCCAACCGCATTCAACTACTTCTAAACCTTAATTCTTTCTTTCTTCTGATTTGCGTTAACGACTTTCAAGAACATTATAAGGTTGTTTGCAGTGTAGAGGGTGTTTGATATATTATTATTGTAGTAATAAATTACTATACTTCACACATTCATCACACTATTCTGTATGACATCTATATTGGTCATGAACTCATTTTGTTTCATTTTCATATGTACACTGTCATTTTTATCAGTTTAGAGTTTAACTTAGCATATTTTTTGTGTTTGTTGAGAGTATTCGATGTTTCTACTCCTATAACTTCGCCATAGCTATAACATCGCTAGCTAATTATTCAGGGTGAAGTCCATCACTGAGAGCCTATGGAGTAGATTTGGTTTTATTAATAGCATCAGTGACTATTTTTATCGATTTTGCGTTTAACATGGTCTATTAGTTGTTTTCTGGTGAAGATTTATTGTTTACATTCATACAGCATTAAATTCATATAATTTTATGGTTATTATTATTCATATAATTAATACTATAATTCATGTAATCTTAGATAGACAGAAGAAGGGTTTTCATATGATATATTCTAGGGGGGAAGATATTCACACGATATATTTAGGAAGGAGGGTTTTCATATGATATATTCTAGGGGGGGAAGATATTCACACGATATATTTAGGAAGGAGGGTCTTTATACGATATATTCTAGGGGGGAAGATATTCATGTGATTCATATGATATATTTGGGAAGGAGGGTCTTCATGCGATATATTCTAGGGGAAAGATATTCACACGATATACTTCGGAAGTAGGGTTTTCATACGATATATTTTAGGGGGGAAGATATTCATATGATATATTTGGGAAGGAGGGTCTTCATGTGATATATTCTGAGGGGGGGGGGGAGATATTCATACGATATATTTTTGAAGGAGGGTCTTTTTACGATATATTTTAGGGGGGGAAGATATTCACACGATATATTTAGGAAGGAGGGTCTTCATGTGATATATTCTAGGGGGGGAAGATATTCACACGATATATTTCGGAAGGTGGATCTTCACACGATATATTTTAGGGGGGAAGATATTCACACGATATATTTAGGAAGGAGGGTCTTCATGTGATATATTCTAGGGGGGGAGATATTCACACGATATATTTAGGAAGGAGGGTCTTTATACGATATATTCTAGGGGGGAAGATATTCATGTGATCCATATGATATATTTGGGAAGGAGGGTCTTCATGCGATATATTCTAGGGGGGGAGATATTCACACGATATATTTAGGAAGGAGGGTCTTTATACGATATATTCTAGGGGGGAAGATATTCATGTGATCCATATGATATATTTGGGAAGGAGGGTCTTCATGCGATATATTCTAGGGGGAAAGATATTCACACGATATAATTAGGAAGGAGGGTTTTCATACGATATATTTTAGGGGGGAAGATATTCATGTGATCCATATGATATATTTGGGAAGGAGGGTCTTCATGTGATATATTCTAGGGGGAAGATATTCACACGATATATTTAGGAAGGAGGGTCTTTCATACGATATATTCTAGGGGGGAAGATATTCATGTACCATATGATATATTTGGGAAGGAGGGTCTTCATGGATATATTCTAGGGGGGGAAGATATTCACACGATATATTTAGGAAGGAGGGTCTTTATACGATATATTCTAGGGGGGAAGATATTCATGTGATCATATGATATATTTGGGAAGGAGGGTCTTCATGCTGATATATTCTAGGGGGAAAGATATTCACACGATATATTTAGGAAGGAGGGTCTTTATACGATATATTCTTAGGGGGAAGATATTCATATCATATATATTTGGGAAGGAGGGTCTTCATGTGATATATTCTAGGGGGAAGATATTCACACGATATATTTAGGAAGGAGGGTCTTTATACGATATATTCTAGGGGGGAAGATATTCATGTGATCCATATGATATATTTGGAAGGAGGGTCTTCATGCGATATATTCTAGGGGGAAGATATTCACACGATATATTTAGGAAGGAGGGTCTTTATACGATATATTCTAGGGGGGAAGATATTCATGTGATCCATATGATATATTTGGGAAGGAGGGTCTTCATGCGATATATTCTAGGGGAAAGATATTCACACGATATAATTAGGAAGGAGGGTTTTCATACGATATATTTTAGGGGGAAGATATTCATGTGATCCATATGATATATTTGGGAAGGAGGGTCTTCATGTGATATATTCTAGGGGAAGATATTCACACGATATATTTAGGAAGGAGGGTCTTTATACGATATATTCTAGGGGGGAAGATATTCATGTGATCCATATGATATATTTGGGAAGGAGGGTCTTCATGCGATATATTCTAGGGGAAAGATATTCACACGATATATTTAGGAAGGAGGGTCTTTATACGATATATTCTAGGGGGGAAGATATTCATGTGATCCATATGATATATTTGGGAAGGAGGGTCTTCATGCGATATATTCTAGGGGGAAAGATATTCACACGATATATTTAGGAAGGAGGGTCTTTATACGATATATTCTAGGGGGGAAGATATTCATGTGATCCATATGATATATTTGGGAAGGAGGGTCTTCATGTGATATATTCTAGGGGGAAGATATTCACACGATATATTTAGGAAGGAGGGTCTTTATACGATATATTCTAGGGGGGAAGATATTCATGTGATCCATATGATATATTTGGGAAGGAGGGTCTTCATGTGATATATTCTAGGGGAAGATATTCACACGATATATTTAGGAAGGAGGGTCTTTATACGATATATTCTAGGGGGGAAGATATTCATGTGATCCATATGATATATTTGGGAAGGAGGGTCTTCATGCGATATATTCTAGGGGGAAAGATATTCACACGATATATTTAGGAAGGAGGGTTTTCATACGATATATTTTAGGGGGGAAGATATTCATGATATCACTGTGAGTGAGTTTTAACAACATGTGCGTAAATTATTTCAATTTAAACACAATATATATATATATGAATGTTAAATTGCACAATTAAGGTTTTTAACCAGGGAATCAGCATGAAAAATGACTTAATTAACTCTCAACATTAATAAAGCTTAAGGTTCATTCTGCATACCTATTCCTTTGTTCAATCATATCTTCTATTCAATTTCAAATGATTCACGCTGATGTTTTTAAAACTAACAAATATGTATATTTTTTTAAATTTAAGCCTGAAGAAGAACACAAAGTGTTCGAAAACAGTTGTTAGTTTTTATATTAAACTTGTTTTTTGTGTAATGACTTATGTTTTTAAATCTCCCAAATGAGTAAATACAACATTATAACAGATTGTACAATTAATTAGTTTTTAATAATTACTGTAATTTGTGCTTTTGTTATGAGTTTTTGAAATGATATGGTTGTAAATACATTGAATTATTCCTAGTGCTTTCGCGAAATAAATGCCTAAATAAGGATGAGAAAGTAATGAGTACAAAAAACTGTGAGCAATATGAAGTAAGTGAGTAGAAAAAAAAATGGAAAGATAATAGAGTAAGGAAGTTTTAACAATGAGTAAGAGGAACAGTTTCATTTATACAATTGTATAAATGAAACACATTTACACTTTTGGAGAGGAAAAACCTAAAAAAAAAAACAAAAAACAAAAAGAAGAGAATCCAAGAGAATTCTATTGAAATGGAGTTGTGTTAGACTTATACAGATGGCAAAGCCACTGTAATAACCAAGTCAGGTGTGCGGAATTCACGATTTGACATACAGCTTAATATGTGTAGACGGATTGAGAGAATTGAATTCTCTCAAATACAGGGCAACAGACATAAACTGTTTGCGAATTTTCTTAATTTAATTTTGCCAACAGCTTTAAATTGTCTTACATAACTTAATCTTGATTAAGTAAAATTATGAAATTCAATGTGACAGTTAATATACAAAATTTAACTATTACATCATTGAATTACAGGGTAATTTTTAACAATTAAAATATTTTATGCTTTTTTTTATATTTATTATTTTTTATTGCAATTTAAATATGTGTATATATAAATATATATGATCAAATCACAATATGAAATGGGAAAAAAAACCAAGAACTGAGTTGGGTTTTTGATTCGAAGACCGCTTCTTATGGTTGAATGATTTTAGTCTTTTTTCCCCATTTCATATTGTGGTTTGATCATTGCTTGTTATTTTACGTGTTTATGTGAAGTCTTGTATATATATATAATATTATATAATATAATATATATATATATATATATATATATATATATATATATATATATATATAGATGAGAGAGAGAGAGAGAGAGAGAGAGAGAGATTCTAAATTACACAAAGCACGACACAGAAAAAAGAATAAAGAGAACACTTACAGAATTCAATATTTCGAACTGTTGTTCGTCATCAGGAGTAGACTAGAAGAGAGGACGAAGTGAGAGAGATCTCCCCACGTCGAAGAACGGAGCGCGAATGAAGCAATAAAGAGTCGTAATATATATATATATATATATATATATATATTGCGAGTTCAAAATTGAAGAAAATTAACTCAAAGAGTAAAGAAACATACTTTCAAACTCAAATTTTTGGGGAATTCGTCTTCAAGAGAAAAGAGAAAGAGAGACCAAGCACGTTGTAGATGCAACGGTAAGTAAACCTCATCGACAACGTGCTTGGTCACTCTTTGTCTTTTCTCCTGAAGATGAATTTGCTTAAAATTTGAGTTTGTAAATGTCTTTCTTTACTCTGAGAGTTAATCTTCTTTGATTTTGAACTTGTATTGTATTCAGTTTGGATCGTCTTTCCGATTTTATAGCAAATATACTAGTATATTTATCAAAAGAAAAGGAATATATATTCTGAAAAAAAAACAGAATGTAACTGCATGAAATAACTTTCTGGTTAAGCGACTTGAGTTTTGTAATACTTGTATACATTTATCACAATGATTTTCAACATATTCATGTTAGGTCAAACTGACAAATTTAATATCATTCTTATAAAACTAATTTCATTCAGCCAACAAAACAGAGGTTTGGTAGTTTACTATAAAAACTGAATTTTGAAAAAATAACTAGTTATTAGCAATTTGTCGTTCATTTCTTCCTGAATATTAAAAAACGTTGCACTCCATTTATTTGATCTCCCCAAATTATGGGTAAAGTCATCCTGAGATTCCTTCTTACTAAATGACATTTTAAGTAATTCTCAGATAATATTTTCTATGTTTCTACATCGCAGCAGTGTGAAAAAAAATTTGGGCTCTAATGGGTTATAACCGTCGCTTCACAAGTGCGCTTGGTGTCCCTATCTCAACTCTCTTTATGACGGTTCAACCGAAAATTAGAGACAGTAAATCTGTTTGTTCCTTAGTATATATATATATATATATATACTACAGTCTAGTCGAAGGTTGTCTGGTTAACATTGTTGTTCCTTTAAATAATGTAAATTTCATTTTCTTAGTTAAAAAATTCTTACTTCTGCCTATGAAAAAGGTTTTAAATAAAACCGAAACGTTGGCAACGAGAGTTTAATTTTTTATCCTGGAAAATTGACCGAACCCCGATTAGATATCACACCTATATATATATATATATATGATCAAACCACAATAAGAAATGGGAAAACAAGACTAAGACAACTGAGTTGGGTTTTTGACTCTGACGAAGACCGCTTGTTACGGTTGAAAGATCTTAGTCTTGTTTTCCCATTTCTTATTGTGGTTTGGTCATTGATTGTTATTTTACGTGTTTATGTGAAATCTTTATATATATATATATATATTCAACAAATATATATTTTTATTAACTTAATCGACCATTATAAAAAATATATAACCTACGCACATTAAATTTACTATTATTTATCATTCTTAATATTAATATGAAATCAGAGTACAGTAAATATTTGCTCTTATCTCTATTGATAAGTGGCTTAAGAGGGTTATTTGGTGATTTCAAATGCCTCTGGATTGAACTGATTTTGTATCAACATGGTATACTCAGCAAAACGTGACGCCAATCACAACAAAATCAAACTTGATTCATCAGCAATAACAAACACAGTATTTGCTTGAGGAATAACATGAAGCATGCTTTTGATATTACTTTATATCGCCATTTTATTATTTTATTCATTTATCAATTATTTTAATTATTCTAATTTATAATTTTTTATAAATATCAAATTTTAATTAACACAGATAATTTATGTTGCATTTAACAAGAAATATTAAAAACTGAAAAAAGTAATTAAACAATTAAAACTATTGATTTTATTTGTATTACAACGTAATTACAAGATGAAAGAAAACTGTTAATTACCATGATTGTAATCATGGTAATTATTGTAATCATGGTAAAAGTGTTTTTACCATGATTTTGATTCTCTGAGAATTTTAAAGTAGTATAATTGTTAATTAGGTTACTTTAATAGTAAACTACTTGTAGATTATATTCAATTGATGTTGAATATAAATTACCTTGGTTTCATATCATTAGTAGTAATTTCTTTGCTTTATCGGTTTAATATGTTATCAACACAAAAAAAACTAGTTATTGTTTTACTAGTTATGTAAGTATTATTTGAGAATAGTTTCAATACTGTTTAATAAGGAGGATAAATATTAAATTTAATCTGTTTTTATTTATAATATTATCTTTACTACTCTTTAAACAAACTCAGTATAGCAGAAATTTACTGATATTATAAAGCTGTTATATCCATGTTATTTAAATACAAAATTCGTTTGAATTCTGTAGTCGTATAGATTCTGGGGGTGAATGGATTTGTCATTAGGAGAAAGGGAATTAACTGCAGGCATAGCGGGCACAGAATAGAAACTGACATCAATGTAGTCACAAAATTTCAGCATTAGAAAAAGTGAAAAAAAAAATTCTGTTATACATAATGAAATTTAAATCCTCTATCATTTCAGTCAATATTTTTTAAATGTATAGGTAAAAATTTAAATTACTACTACATTTTCCTTTTTGAAATTATTAAAAGAACCTTTCCCAACTCTGAAACAACTTGTATTTTTCAATATGTTTATAAACAGTGTTTATATACACTAATATCAATGTGTAAAACGACATTGTTGAGAGTCATATCTCAATTGTTGTTTAAACATCTGGTAGAAACGTCTTTGTCTTTTTTTTTCTCATTTCTTTTCTGGTTTGGACGTTGATTTTTATTTCACGTGTTTTTTGTGTTCAATAAACATATATATAGTTCACACAGGAAAGGGAAAACAGATAAAAACACACACAAAAAAAACTCACTACGATATTTTGACATTCGTTGTCATCGGGCAGAAGTAGTCCCTTTGAGTAGCTGAAGCTAACTGAGCGGACGGTCGAATGCGACGAACACGCATGCACTGCCCTAGGAAAGCTACTAACTACAGAGAGAAAAATAACTAAAAAATGAACAAATAATAGCAAAGAATAAAAACAGAAGGATGATATTAAATAAAGCAATTTATAAAGAAATTTAATTATTTAACAATTTAAAAAAAGAAAAATATATAATAAATAATAATAATAATAAAAAATTAACGGTACACGTTGAGACCAGGAGGAAAGTGGGCTTTGAGAAGACAGAAAATTGCTCTGATGCTCTTAAAGTAACCCAAGAAGACGGAATAGAGATCTGATTAAGGACTTGGACACGGAAGCAGTGATTAAAGTCATATATACTCGTATGTAGTGATATAGTGATATAGTTATAGTGACATATATATATTACCAGGATAGAAAATATTTTTTACCGGGTCGGTTACCTGCTGTTGCGTCTAAGGAACAACAATCTTAACCAGATAAAACATTGGACTAGACTTGAAACTTCGGCAATGAGAGTTTGATTTTTGAACCAAGAAAATTTGACCGAATCCCGCTGGCTCAGCTAGATCTGAGTTTTGGAGACCTCTAATTATTGAAAATAGCGAAAGTGTTTGTAACCGAAACCCCCCTCCCCCTCCCACCCTCCTCACTCTCTCTCTCTCTCTTCTCTCTCTCTCTCTCTCTCTCTCTCTCTCTCTCTCTCTTTCTTCCTTTCTCTGTCTCTTACTTACTCTCTCAAGTGGCCTCCTTAAGAAAAACAAATTGATCTGTGGATTACTTTCCATTCTAAGCATTTCGAAGCTAGTTCTTGATTTTACTATTTTACATATATTTCAAAAAAGAGTTTATTATTTTCGTAAAGTTTATCCAAATATCAATCTGTGTTGTTTCTTGTCTAAAAGTTTGATTATTTTTTACATATATAAAAAGTGAAATAAATACTTTCTTTTAATAAAATTTAGTATGATTCCACATCTTTTATCCTTGAACAAAGTATAAAATGTAAAGGGTGATAGGTCAGGGTAACATATTTTTAGGGTTGCAAGAATAGAAAAAGCTTGGAAACTGCTGTTCTAGACACCTCAGGTCTAGACTATGATACTGCTTTTTATCTCCATTTTTTTCTGTATTCATTCAATAAAGTGAAACTGTTTTATTCCCTTTATATTGTTACCCTAGTTAATTAAAACATTGATTTCAGTAGGAAAACATTTGGCTGTTTGTAACATCCACTGTATTTTGCTTCGTAGTAATATTCAGTTACCGTGATTTTTTTTTGGTTCTCTTTCTATATAACTCTCAGTAAAATAATAAGAGCAATATAATGCTTACGTTTTTCCACTCGATACATCTTCAATTCTTCCTTAGTAGATTGCCTCAGTTTACTTTCCGGTTTTATTTGAATGATGCCAGTTGTAGATAAATTGTCAAGAAATAGGCTCTGACTTATGGAAACATTCTTCTTAGATGTTTTGTTATTTTTATGCAAGTCAATCAATGATTCTTTATATATTTTCTGTGGTATAAAATGCAATACCAAATCTGAAGAAACTATTTTTACTCAGTCATTTTCAAATGAGCTGCCCGTTGCAGACGCAGCGGCAAGGATATGAATATATATACCTATGAATCTATAGAACTGTACAGTTGCATAAATATGGATATTCGTTGAGGCCAATATATGTCACAAGTTGTCACCCTCATACTACGATGCCATTCAATGTAATAAAAGTATTAGATCAAACAAGCTAAATAAATACTTTTTGAAAATTACGAGAATCGGCTGATAATTGTGTGGATATTTTTAAAGCTGTACGCCTTGATGGTACAATGGGATTATTAAATGTTGAATTCCAATTTACTTATGTCAGGGAAGAAGAATCATTAAAATGATATGCCGTTACATCATTCCGATCAGTAGAACATGCCCCATTCACCCATTAGGAGAGAGAATATGGAAGGTTTAGTCGGGGTTAGATCGACAAAAAACACTTTGTCCAATAAGCAGATCAATATATCGTCAAGTAGTTCTTGTAGTCATGTGATAACCTCCTATATCGCATTTGTAACTACTAATGTGCCGCATTGAAAATACAACTTTCCTTACAATGTAATCTAAACTACTACAAGCTGAACTAATAGGACATTAGTCCTGAACTACGCCCATCTATTGTTGACAATCAGATGATTATTTCATTGCAGAAAAAGATACAAATCACCTTCACAGTATTTAAACGGCATTTAATGCAAACTCTTAACTATTAGATTCACCTTTTGAATTGCTATTGAAAATTAAATTAATAATATTAATAAAATTTTTGGCATTATTGTTAACATACCGACCAGATCACTAAATATATGCTTATCATACATATACTCAATGTTCAAACCACAATAAGAAAAGGGAAAAAACACTAGGATCTTTTAGTCTTTTGAGTTGGGGTTTTGACTCTGACGATGTCTGCTTGTTTCGGATGAATGATCTGAGTCTTCTTTTTTCCTTTTCTTATTGTGGTTTAAACTTTGATTGTTGTTTCACGTGTTTTTTGTGGATCTTGTTACATATACTAGGTTAGGTTAGGTTGCAGTGGCAGTCCCAAAAGGGAACACACTTAGGCCGAGCATTGGCCGGTTGTGATACCACACAATGAAGATTGATTCTACAGTGGAAGTTCTAAATTTTGCCTACCACAAATGTATTTATAGTAGAGATCTTTGACGAGTACCTGCCATCGTACAGGCTTGGGACCGATGATTTGGCGTCCTTCTCCGAGAGATGACGTGCTCAGATTTATTCACCTCCCTCGTGAATAAATCGAGGGCCAGGTGGTGATTGAACCCCGGTCCTATCAGTTCAGAGGAGAGTACGTTAACCACTGAGCTTGGTCTCTTGCTCCTGAAAACGAATTATCCAAAAATTTGTATGTCCCTTTGTATTTGCTTTTATGGTCATTCGGATATTAATAGTAAATGAAACTATTATAATAATAATGTAAAGAAGTCAGTGATTAATATTCAATCAGGTAGTAGACTAAGAATGCATAAGCTATTTAATAACAGGTCAGTTTATATTGCTCATGTAGAAAGCAGACTAAGTTCCATTAGCCCCATAGAAACTAAGGTCACATTAATCACACCCATTCAAGAGACTGATGACCGACTTAGTTTTCAACTTCCTCCCAACCGTGTATATATTTACTTCTCCCGTGATAATCCCATTTATTCTCCGACAGATGTCTGTTTGGACATGTTCAAGTGAAACACATGAAATTATAACACAGGTAGTATTGTTTTACATCGTATGAAACAAAAAATATAACAAAGAATGATTTTAAAACTTGGGAAATCATGAAGGGGAACTCAGACAATATATTGTGTTTTATTTATCAATATATATATATATAAATTTCTTATATATATATATATATATATATATATATATATATATATATATATTATTATATTATATATGCTATATTATTATATATTATATTATATATTATATATAATAAATTTCGTTATATATATAAAATTAACATATATAAATATATATATTATATATTTTTATACATATGTATGTATAAAACACTATCGGATACTTACTTGCCTTTTGAGAGACCCATTTTGCCATCCTAATGACAACAACTTTTGTGTCTTATTTTAATTATTTTTTTTTTACTTATATATTTAAAGATTTATCAGTTCGACTTTAACTAGATGATGATGGCCTGCATATTTATCATTCAGCTGTTTGTCAGGCTTTATTACCCGCGGGTCTGGGTAGGGTTGTGCTTTAGCACTCGCTGGTCTAGTTCGGGACTGTATTTAGTACCCGCGCGTCTGGGTCGTGTAAGGCTTAAGTACCCGCGGGTCTTGGTCGGTTCGGGATTTAGTACCCATGGGTCTGGGTCGGGTCGGTATTTAGTACCTGCGGGTCTGGATTGTGTCGGGTTTTAGAACCCGCGATTGTGGGTTAGGTCTGGGTTGGGTCGGGCTTTAGTACCCGTGGGCCTTGTTCAGGTCTAGCTTTGGTTCCCGAGGGTCTGGGTCGTGTCAGGTTTTAGTACCCGTAGGTCTGAGTCGGGTCGGGCTTTAGTACCCGCGGGTCTGGGTCAGGTCAGGCTAGATTTTTAGTCCCTATCTTACCTGCAGTCGAAATCACTTCATGTTGTACCATTAATGAGGAAAGCAGAATGTTCCACTAAAGCTATATTACTCCACTATTCGAGTAAGAATTAATTTTTGTCCTGACTGAGTTAAGTCTACAGTTCTCCAGAAAAGAAGCCGTACACTTTTACACTTTGTCACATTTAAATCAAAACTAAAGACTATTCAGCAGACAGCGTTCCATGAAGAAAGAACATCTGTGCGAAGGACGGCAACAAACACGCACTACTCTAGAAACATTGGAGCTCAAAGGTCTACAGAAGCAATATGACACCATTAGTCACCAGATGATTTGATATGAGATTTTTCTACGTCTCCTACACGTTTTTACAAATAATTGGAAAACTAGAAAACCAATTTAAGATTGATAATTCATCAACTGCATACAAGTTACTAATCAAGAAATATGATGCCATCAGGAAACACCCCAGCTATCAGGATGGGTGACACTCCCCAGATGCAGGTAATTCTACACTATATACGGGAAAAGACAGTATATCTTCTCTCTTTTTTAAAAGAAATAAAAATATTTTTAGCTGAATTTATCGTCCTCTAAAAAAAAAAGCCATTAAAATTGTCTAGCAGGGAATGAAAAATATTTCAGTTGCTCTAGAAATGGCTTAAAAGTAGTAACCATTTCGCAATAAAGTAGAAGAAAGTACCTTTTCTAAGCTTTATATAATAAAAAACATTGGAGTTTATAAAAACACCAAGAACTATATGTCTGCTATTAAGATTGTCAAAAAGTGATACAAATAGATTAATTACACTACTTTCGTTAAGAAACGATAACTTGGTGTTATAACTTCATGAAATATATGTTTTATATATAAGTGTGCTTTTATAGTTTTCCAACTTTTATTAATCATATAAATCATATTAATTCCTTAAAAGAGTCATCATTCATATTTCTTTCATTAAACTTTTAAATAACAAACCTCTTTCAGTCAAAAGTGATGCAAAATTCTAAATAGTCGCAAAGAAATACAAGTACAGCAGTTTTATGTTTAAAGTTGATTCTTGAGTTTCAGAGCTAAATTAAGTCATAAAATAATTACAATTACTTGAAATTTAGCAGGAAATTACAGCAGTAAGCAACTTACTGTTTAAAAAATACAATATAACTAAAATACATTTATTCTTTTCCTTTACCCGCCAATAAATTTTCTTCATCATCAGTTCATATCCCAAATTTTTGTCAACTTAAGTCTCGAGCAGAAAGTACTGATTTAATATACATATATTTATTTTTTAAATTGAAAATTTATCTTCTATGTAAAATATGATAATATAGCAAATGTATCTAAGCAGACTACTTGAGATTGTTGATATAAAACATCGGTAATAGTTTGGCTTTCGTCGATTAATAAAAGACGTTTCGGAGACAAGAATATTATGAGACCTAAGCGCTGACTAAGGAGGTCCCCATGGGGGCGTATAGCAGATATCCTTAGATAAACTGACCCTGGGGGGTGATCTCTCAGCCGGCGGGCTTATACCTGCCTACCTTACTTAATCTCTTCTGTAGACCTCCAGCTAAGGCGCTTCAAGCTTCCCTTTATTTATCTCCAATCAGTCTTCATTTATAATTAACAAGAAATGAAAATTAAAACATTATTATTTCATAACAAACATCAAAATTCATAGCAATGAGAACTTACTAATTAAAATTGATTGGAGTTTTTGATAATTGTTTTCTTTATCTTTTGAAATTTAGAATAACGATTATTAATTCACTGTGTTACTCAAAATTAATGACATTATCATTAAAGTTAATGACTCTATGATTAATAATTGATGACCTTCAATCATACTCATATTGATGAATATTCATCACTTATATCAGGGGTTCTCAACCTTTATCTTCATTTACTTGTGGACTCCTTGAGAGATATATTACAATCTGTGGATCTCACATGATTAATGATTAATGACCTTCAACAGTCATACTCATATTGATGAAGTGTTCATCACTTATATCAGGGGGTTTTAACCTTCAACTTACTTTACTTATAGACCCCCTGAGAGATATACTACCAACTGTCGAGCCCCTGAGAGACATGTTACAACTTGTGGACCCCCAAAAACTAATGAGATCCACTAAATGAATAGGTTGTAATAAGGAGTAGTAAAATAAATAGCAATTACACAGTTATATGGTAATCTATAATAATCTTTAATAAAAAAGAATTACTGTTTCAGCAATGAGCAAGAAAAGAAAAGCAATAAATAGAAACGAATTATTGAGTTTTGAATAAATACAGGTAGTCGTCAGATTGATTTCTAGTAATAATATAACATATAAAAATTGTAAAAAAATATAGAGTTTCTATATAATCTGCTATAGTTATATATATATGCACATAGTTTCTGTATATAGCACAAAGCAGTCTTCGTCAGAGTCAAAAACCCAACTGAGTTTTTGGGTTTGGTCAGTTGGGTTTTTGACTCTGACAAAGACCGCTTGTTACGGTTGAAAGATCTTAGTCTTGTTTTCCCATTATCTTATTGTGGTTTGATCTTTGATAATATATATATATATATATATATATATATATATATATTTGTAAAAGTTGGGAGCAGTCCTTCTTCAATACATGCTTTTAAAAACTGGATGTCTGTTTCCACTTGATTTAAGTTATGCCAACACTGACAACTCCTAACCTGTCTGTGTAACCTTCAGTTAACTTGTTCACTTATTGTTTTTGCAATGTAATTTAACTATTAGATTCATTTGTTAAGGTAATTGTAATTAATTGTGTGTTTTGCTGAAGATGGTGAACGTACACCGAAACATGTTCAATAATAAAATAAGCAATTATGGTGAATTAATTTTTAAGTTGAGTTCTGAGTTGAAGAAAAAATTTCGTAATTTGGAAAAATATAAGACAAAATTAAATCAAGTGGAAACAGACATCCAGTTTTTAAAAGCATATATATATATATATATATATATATATATATATATAATGGTGTTTCACTTTTTATCGCTCGGTGGACCCATTCACATCGCCACTCCTGTGTTCCTTCTTTTTATTTACCTCCCCTGAAGACAGCAGGACAACCGAAATGATCCAGAATCCAGAATCGTGAGTGTTAGTCTCTTTTTTGTTTTGTATTTATAAATTTAATTATATATATATAAAGTTTTCACATAAACACGGGAAATAACAAATCAATGATCAAACCGCAATATGAAATGGAAAAACAAGATTAATATCTTTCAACAGTAAGAAGCGTATATAATAATACATTTGTTATATTTATGCAAAATTAGTACGTTCCGACAACAAATAAAAATATTTTTTCCACCATAAAATATTTTATTTGTAAATTGTTACAGAATACGAAATTTAGTAAGACATCGTTTGCAGTAATAACTTCATTCAATAAATTAACTGATAAAGCTACATTATATTTTGACGGAATGCAAAATTATTGTAGTTAATTTTATTTTCCAAATGGGGAAATAGTTAACATAAGAAATATTGTAAAAAAAAAAAATTCAATGTATTTGGTTGGACTTTGTTAATCTACATTTCTCCGTCCAATTTGTCATTTGTTTCTGACATTTCATTTCCAGTGAGTATTACCTAAAATTCTACGTGGAATGCTACACTAGAACTATATATTTTCAGCTTTGTTCTTTTAACATTTGTTCATTTCACATTAACTAGTTTAATAAATAGCAGTTACTTAAAAATAAAACTAGGAAATCATTATATACATTTATATCTGTTGAGAATAAAATATATTTCAATTCATACAGTAGTATAGCTTGTGGAACAACTAAAATTAACTGATGAAATAACACATATTAAGTTACGCCAAATTGTAGCTTACAAATATTATAATAATTGCTTTATAGTATAAAATAAGACATATATCTTGGAAACATTTACTTTTCCAATCCACTTATATAATAACTTCTATAGAGTTTAAGTTTGTTATAATGCTAAGAATATTCACCCCTGATGACGATGTGTGTCAACATATTGATGTGGCTTCAATAGTTCCTCTTTTTGCACTTCGACCTCTGTAAATCGTAATTTAATAATCACTTAAAAATGATAAGCAATATGAATCAATAATATATTTTATTAACTATACCTCGTAGAACCTTATTGATAACTCATCAAGTTGATATACTATATTTAATGATGCATTTTAATAGTTTATATCATTTAAGTTTCATTAAATAACATGTGTAAATTATTTGTGTTACTCTCTCTAAATTGTTATGAATTCTTTTATGATTTTTCTCAAAAAACAGTTGAATAATATAATTGGAATAACAATTATTACAACTTTATTTTTACTACTAAAATACGTACTACATAAATGTTTATACTAATGAAAAAAAAATTAAAAATAGTGCAGTTCAGATTATATTTTTGTTTATGAAGACATTTTTTTCGATTGTGATTTTTGATTCAATGCAAATTATACTGCATTCAACAATGGGAAAAGATATAAACTACACAAGAACAATACTTGAAAGGTTATATTTTTTGTTCAGTTGGTTTGATAGTCAATAGTTTGTTTGACGCGAATGGACACTATATCTTTCCTAAGTTCAGTTCTATCTGTATTATTGATCAGTTCATCGTTTCTGGTAAAAAAAAAAAAAAAAAAAAAAAAAAAACTAGAGAAATCTGTGGAATGGTCTGAATGGACCAGTTGAGTGAATGAATCGATTGGAACAATGCTGACAAAGTGCGATATCTCCAACAAATCCCCTTGGATAAACTTTCCTATCTACCTTGTAAGTAATAATCCACGTACAATCCTGTGTAGCCACTGAATAATCGTGTTTTATAATGCCGAAAAAGGGGGGGGGGAAAAAAATGTTCTCATTTTAAAAGGACTAGCTATTTTTTTTTTCCTTTATTTTAGCATTTATAGAAAATACTTTTATGCTTCATTTCAGTGCTTGTAAGCAAGAATGACAATAATATGTAAAAGAATAGTAATTTATCTACATAAGAATAATAAAATCCATAACTCAGTTATAAATTAATTACATGCATATTGTTAGTGCCAAAGAGGTTAGTAAATAAGATATCATTATCAATCGTCATACTTCGTCTATCGCTGGTGAAGTCGCCTGACCGGTATCGCAATGCCTACATCATCAAGTTCCGTTGATGATACAGCCATTGCGAAGTCGGTCGGTCGACTTCACCAGCGATAGACGAAGTATGACGATTGATAATGATATCTTATAAATTAATTGTTAAAAGATAAATACATATTTCTGTTCCTAAATTATTTTCAGAATAATAATATATTATGTTTTTATTCATGGAGTTATGATATCATAACTATAATGAAACAATAGTGAAATCATTTTAAAAAGTTTGCCGTTTTATTAAGAAAAACTTAGCAACCTGCAAGACTTTACTTGGTTGGATGATAATTACATTTAAATTTATCATTTTTCTTGTTCAAATGCCAGTATACCTGTTTCTCATTTCACTATTGTAAAGTATCTAAAACAAATTTCAAATTAATTGAATTCCTCAATATTATAATATCATAATTACTAAATTTTTAGTAATTTCAATAACAATTTGAATGCTTCCATGTAACTTTCTACAAAATAGCACAAAGATTTTTTTTTTTTGTTAAAGTAGATGTTAAGTTAACTTTATTAATGGCATTGATCTTATTAGTAGTACTAATCCTTACTACTACGAGGAATAAGTCACTATGTGACGTCTTGCTCACACCACGCACAAACATAATAATATATATAAAACATACAATTTTTTATCAGAACATAGTCAGTTCTTCAGGTTCACAAAATTCCATCCTAGTTTCTTTGTTAAAACTGTATAGCTTATCACATATATTACTAGTAGATATATATGTGTTTACGTAGCGCTGCAGGCTGATCCACCGTAAACGACTCCATTCACTTGTGTTGTGGGATATATATATATATATATATATATATATATATAATATATATATATATATAATATATATATATATATAGTACCATAGAAACCAAACAGCAAACTTACTTTAATAAACTGAGGAGATCTCAAAGCAGGCATTTACTTTGAAAGCACCAATATCGCTATTTCGACCCAAACGTAACACATTATTCTATATTTCATCTAAAATGTTCCTAGATGTTCACAAGAGCCTTGTGATTTTGATTGATTTACAGGATTTTAAAACTATTTTTGCTTTTTTGTTTATGATATCTACGTTTCAAAATTCTGAATATAGACTTGTAGTAGGTTGTTTCTTTTCACTCTGTTTAAAATAACTTTATGAAATTGAATTGTTGTATATTACCGAAGTGGAAAACAAGTAACTAGAGGATACAGCGATGAATACTGAAAACCTTTGCTCCATATCAAACAAACTATAATTTAGAATTTTCTTGACTATGTAAATATCATATTGATAACGCCCTGGATCTTAGTATTGAAGGACAAAAACTACAATATTCTTGGCTTATTTTGCAAGCTCAGATATTCTTTTAGTATCATTACGAGGTATATTAAATTGTGTTGGTTTCTTCGTCATAACATTAGCTAGAGAGGTGGTTTCTTTGAAATGGAGTTAATCAGTTTTCTTTAATTTCCGGCATGAAAATGAAATTTCACTAAATGAACAATATTTTTCTTTTATCTTGGAAAAAAATAAAAATATAAACAATAATGCTCACCCACAATTTAAGTGAACATTATGTAATCTCAACCCTATTTTTTTGGTTACCAGAATTTTTGAAATACAACAGTTGACCATTCTGAGATATAATTTTCTAGAAAGTATAATTAGTTTGAAATTGTTTGATTCTTAACATAATCTGTATCCTTAAACGCTAGAATAGAGATCAAAATTAGTGAAGTTAATTAATAAACAAATAGAAATATGGAGAGTATTCCTTAAAAATAAAATGAATTTGTGAACTAGGGTTATTATCGAGTTAATAACACTGGCAATCAAAAAAAATATTTTTGTCATGGTGCTTAAGATTTTTAACAGTTTTTAACTAATTTAAGAGGGGCTGATTCCAGAAATGTGGTCTTTTTTTTCTCAAGTCTAGTTTTTCTCCTACAATATACCTGACTCTGTAGGAAAGCCATAGCTACAATAAAGACAGGCAAATCGAGGAAATAATATTTCTATTGACTTTTAAGACAAATATTTACTAATCACACCAAAACAATTGTAATTCGTATACCAATACGTATGCAATACATTTGGATTCCAACGTATATTTAATACGTAAGTAGATTCCAACTTACAATTGTAATTAGGACGCTAGACTGTATTTAGAAATACTCCTAATTTTAAGTCAAAAAAGGTGAAAATAGCAAACATCTCAATAACTTGACCTAGTGAAACAAAATTAGTATGATTTTTGGAATCAGCACCCCTAAAATAGTCTAAATCAGCTTAGAAACTTAGCGATAAGGAAGATGTTGAATTAGATTAGTGAAGATAACTTTACTAAAACAAAAATTATGTAAACATAATAAATTATGTAAAATTATTATGTAATTATGTAAAACAACTGAAAACACAAATATGTGATACAGTACCAGTACCAAACCCAACCGTCTCTGTATCAGTGTGCTTAGTTTCACCTGTGAAAATGGTTCAAACCGAGAACTATATATATATATATATATATATATGTAAATAAAGTAAAGAAAAGGTCCAACCGAATATAAATAACCGAAAAAAAGCAACAAATAAAGAACGAAAACACTTATTGGGATTAATATTTGGAAAGGAAGTTCATCATCAGGAAGAGACTAGAAGGGAAGATGAAGAGGTACGTTTGTTCAAGACGGATGGTGGAAAGTGAATTCACTTTCGACCGCCTGTGTTCAACGAACATACCTCTTCTTCTTCCCTTCTAGCCACTTCCTGACGACGAACTTTCTTTCGTAAATATTAATCTCAGTAAGTGTTTTCATTCTTTATGTGTTATTTCTTTGCAGTTGTATATAAATATATATATTTATGACATTGTATCGGTTGGTGGACCCGATACGTCTGGTGGAGGATTCACGTCTCCTCTCTTTCGTTCCTTCTCCATTTTCTTTTTCTCCTCTTCTGAAGACGGCAAGACAGCCGAAATGATCGAGAATCGTGAGTGTTAGCCCTCTTTCTTATGCTTTTTGTTGTCTCTAGTTCTAACTTTAATTATATATATGGGTCTCCAACCGTCTCTGCACCAGTGTGCTTCGTTTCCCTCTCTTATTTCTGCTGAAGACGGTTCAACCGAAAATTAGAGACTGTAAGTGTGTGCTTTTAATTTTTCTATGTTTCTTTATGTACATTGAACTATATATATAGTTCAATATGGAACAAGAAACATAGAGAAATCAAAAGAACACACTTACAGTCTCTAATTTTCTTTTTCTTTAAGTTTATTTCGTTAATTCGTTAAGTTTTCTATAAGTTTCTTTTTCTATATTGAACTATATTTGTCCGTTTTGGATCGTATTTCCAACGAAAAAGTATATATATATTATAGTAATTAAATTAGCATATTTTTTGAACTGGTATTAAGTAAACCATCGGATATGTGAATAATGGATTATGTTTTCACTAATAATTTTTATGGAAAAGCTAACGTCTGGTCTGTGATTGCCACACAATGTTTACATATCAACAAATACTACACCTAGTTACTGGCAACGTTGTTTCTTTATCAATGTAATATAATGTATAAAGTAGTATAATTAAAAAAAAAAAATAAAGTATTAAGAAATATTAGAAAGAAAGAAAAAAAGGACTGTCTGGAGAAGAATAAGGTTGAAGAAGATTGACAGAGTGTGATTTGAATAAGGCGAGTACTATGAATACTGTTATTGGTCGGGAGGCATTGCGTGTCGCCCATCGATTTCGCAGCCACCACCAGTCAGGCACAAAAGAAGCCCAGCATTGTGTTCTTGCCAATTTGGCCTGCATCAGAGCCAAATATTAATAACCTAAGGTCTGCCCTGCGCACCTTTTGTCAGCATCCCATTCATTATTCCATCTCGTCCTTCTTAATCACCTTTTAATTATATTAACGAAACAAACAACCTCTGTATTCACATTTTTTTTTTATTTTTTTTTTTTATTAATAATATATGTTTAACTCTGATTGCAAGACGTTAAGATGATAGAAAATGTTGACGAGAAAAGAACTAATACTTAAATGAAACAATAATACATTAGCATATTGGGATACCGCTTTGGGCGCATAGATTAGCAACGGAACAGTGGCGT
Organism: Hermatobates lingyangjiaoensis; assembly: GCA_026182355.1. Classification (NCBI taxonomy): domain Eukaryota; kingdom Metazoa; phylum Arthropoda; class Insecta; order Hemiptera; family Hermatobatidae; genus Hermatobates; species Hermatobates lingyangjiaoensis. The sequence goes on along the minus strand of JAPFBL010000132.1, from coordinate 3,282 downwards.
ACCAATGGGTGGGGGTGGGCACGTGACAGGGGCGGCATTTTGAAAGGGAAAAAATAGAAAATAGAAAAAAAATAAAATTTTGAAATTTTATACCAAAATGAAACTTTAACTACCAGTCGAGAGGCGAATATGATAACCTTTGAGCTAACCTGGCCTCCTAAGAGTGGGTATTAGAAAACAAACAGAATATTTTAATTAGATCGAAGTCATTTCTAAGTATGTTATGATACAATGGCGGATAAAAAGTATTACAGCATCACTACAAAATGACATTGCGGTTTGAAAACATATATTAGTGTATTAAACATATCACCAAATCATTACCAGTACAATCTATTATGCTGTGGTATTTACTCATATTGGGGCAATTCAAAAATTACATCTTCACACAAAAAAACTACGTGTTTCTATATGTTGTCATGTTTTATTAAGGTTCAGGATAAAGTCATTTTTCACAATAATTTCCTTGATAAAAATCTCAATTGTGCAATTCAGCATTTATATCATGTATTCAATTTCAAATAGTTCACTCTGATGTTCTTAAAAGTCAAAGATATGCACATTTTCTTAAGGTGAAAACCTGAGGAAAAACACTAAGTGTTCGAAAAGCGTTTTTAGTTTTCATATTAAACTTCTTTTTTTTTGGTTTTTTGTTTTGTGGTGAAGAAATTTTTGAATTCTCTCAACCAATCACAAGTTCATATTTGTATTATACATATATTTAACTGCTCAAATAAATAGGAGCAATGCTCAAATGAAGTCCTCCAGCCAAATATCTGCTGATATTTCAATCCAGTTCACTGATATTTCAGCTGCCATAAATATTTCTGCAATTAAACGATTCTACTAAGGTCTATACATTATCGAAGATCAATTTTTTGCAATTGAGAAAACAGTTATTATTGTTGTAACAGGAAGTGAAGAGCGAAGTAAATGTTATATATTAAAAACGATAAAGCCTCGATTAATTATAGAAGCGACACGCCATAATAAATAATATATTTTCAAGTCTGTTAAATTGATTTTCCAGGTTTACAATGAATGATGGATTGCCTTTATAATTCAGTCAAAATATGATTTAGATGTTTATTGAAAAATTCTTACCTGGAACCTGTGCAACCTCTGTGTAACAACGTATCACACAGCATTTACTTTCTGAGTCACATATGTTCTCATTTATTAATAACTATGTAGCATTAACTAAACACTTGCACAGACATTGTCATTATTAACAATTCGGTGCATAATCAAACACTTCTTCTAACATTGTCGTTATTAGACGTTACAACTCTGTGTTATAACCAAACTACATTTGTTGATTTGACATTTTGGTTTCATTAATTTCCATTACGTGTTTAATTGAGTTTTATATATATATATATATATCTAATAACTTTCATCTAAAAGGAGTGTAAATAGAAAAAGTTAAAATAAACATAAGATTGTTTGATGTTAGATATTAGTTTCTATTTTTCGTGTTTGTTTTAATATATTATATATATATATTATATCAATGATCAAACTACAATATGAAATGGAGAAAAAAGACTAAGATCTTTCAACCGTACCAAGCGGTCTTCGTCAGAGCCTTAACCCAACTGAGTGGGTTTGGGTTTTGACTTTGACGAAAACCGCTTGTTACGGTTGAAAGATCTCAGTCTTTTTTCCATTTCTTATTGTGGTTTGATCATTCTTTGTTATTTCACGTGTTTATGTGTAATTTTGTTATATATATATATATATAATCGTATATTTGGGGAACAGTCCTTCATTTATACATGTGAGATTAAATTTTCTGCCTTGTTTTGTCTTGATCGGTTTTCTGGATTTCTTTTCCAAATCTCGTATTAGTCCTTTAAATTCTCCAGGAACTAGGTATATTAACTTACCATTTGATTTTCTGTCCATTTTTAATCGTATTTATTATTACCGACGTTTTGGTCTTCTTTTACCATCTACAGGGTAATTTTTGTACAAATATCCATAGTATTTTTAAGATACTATATAATATCTTAATTATCTATATAGATTAATTATATATATATATATATATATATATATATAATAATATATATCTTATCTATATAGATAAGAATGTGTGCTTCCGGAGAAGCCATAACATTTATTTATATATTCCCATAGATGAGTGACAGTCTTAGTTTTTAGTAAATCTTTTTGATATTAATGGTAATTAAATGCACTGAAATAATTGTAATGTATATATTTGTAATTATATTAACTAAAAGTGTTTGATATATTCAATAGTGGTAGTTTTGAGTTTTATATTCGTATCTAAGCTAGATGGGCTGGGCATGATAGTTTTCTGGGATGAAATCACAGTATTACTATTGCATTGAATATTCCGGGTGCAACTAGGACAACCTATCATAATCAAAAACTACTTTTCCTTATTACTATTTAATTTATTTCTATTTTACTGTCATCTTTCTTTCTTTTCTTTTCAATTTTTTTTTTAAAATCTCACTCTTTATATCACTATTTCTATAAGAAATAATCTTTTTATACTCCATAATGGGTAGAACAGATGATTTTCATGGAGTTTTTTTTTTTTTTTTTGAGACGCAGTGATTATGAATTCATGCTCTCTGCTGACAGAGTCACCCATCCGAATGACAACTCTAGCAATAAGATGGCTCTTTGTCGCCGGCACGTACTCCAGTTATAGCATCACATCTGGCCTATTCTTTCAATTTCCCCTTTCCTATCATTAACTTGCACCTCCACTAGCCTAGTGTACGACTTCTAAACTTATATATATATACAAATACTATTCTCAAAATGGTATATATTTATTTAACACTGTTAGCATAACAGTTTATATATAGTATACATATATATATACCATTTAATTTTTTGCCAATTTCTCTATGGATGATTTTTCGATTTAGCTTCTCGAGTTTTCTGATCTCACACTTCCATTCATTTGGTACTAAGTGTAATAAATCACCAAAAGATTACCTAAATATTACATGGAATTTACAAGGAAATCTTTTGGTGATTTATTACACTTAGTACCAAAAGAATGGAAGTGTGAGATCAGAAAACTCGAGAAGCTAAATCAAAAATCATCCATAGAGAAATTGGCAAAAAAAAAATAATTGTGTATGTATTAATGAAGGTCTGCTACCTAATTACATATATATATAAAAGTTACTTCTGCCTATGAAAACGGTTTTAAATAAAAACCGAAACGTTGGCTGACAGTTAATTTGAACTGAAAACTGACCGAGTCCTGGTAACAGATTGAAAAACAAAATAAAA